>WBMW01002242.1:199445-325639 GCA_013396635.1 Penelope pileata
AAAGGCGAGGGGGGGGGGGGGGAGAATTCATGTTCCAGAACTCTCAGCATCTACAAATTCATCTTCTGGTTTAAGCTGATTGTCTAGCTCTCTGTTAATAAAAGAGTGAGGGCACACCTCAAGGTTGGCTCATAATAGGAAATTTAGATACCTACTTTGGGTAGGATGAATTATTCCCTAATAATGTTGTCCTCTTTCCATCGACTGCAGAAAAAGTCTAAGTAACTAGCTAGAATTAGGTATTTTAAGATACATTGGATATGTACATTTCATATATAAGCCTGTACATTTAAAAAAAAAAAAAAAGCTTTAATTTAGTTTCTTTGCATCAGGTTATATAGCCAATTACTTAGAGAAATGCTACAAAAGGGATGAGTTGTCTCTAGGCTCACATGAGCCATGCTCTGCCTGAGGCTACTGGAGCTGACCTAGCATTAGGCATGGTTGCTCTCTTTCTTTTAATCTGAATTTATCTCAGTATTTTGTCAACTTCATATGTGTTGGTGGTGAAAAGCACATTATATACCACTGTCAGTTTTTGGAAATACCAGAGAAGCAAAGCACAAAAAGTCTAATTTCTACGAGAGTACTCTACAAGAAGAACTGAGTGGAAGACTGGTCCATTTTAGCCTTTAAATAACTACAACTCTTTCATCTGATTACTTAGAAACTCAATCGTAAAACAATGCTAGACAAAATTGAAGTAGATAATCATGAGAGTTTGTACATTGTTTTTGCATATAGAAAATAAAAAAGTGAAGAAATATTTGTAATACAATTCTGCCTTTGTTTTCAAACAGGAGACTTTGTGACGTAGAAAAAATGGCAAAAGAAAGAATAAGTCAAATTGCAGCACTGAGACAACTGTTTTCAAATGGTGTTCATGAAAGACTCAAGAATATTATCTAAAACTGTAGATTAAGCTGGCAAGAAAAACTGTCAAGCCAAATGTGTTATACTACTGACAATTACCACATTTGGAAAACATGTAGGTATATATTTGCCAATCTTCAAAGCAATCTGGTATCTTTATCAGCATCTGTTTCTCTTGTAATAGTGGTTAGCTGATTCTATCACATGCATTCAGTAACGGAAACATTAGAATAAGACATTATTTGTTGCTCCACTCTATTATTTAAAGGAAGGATGATTTTCTTAAATCATCGGAGCTCAGTGGTAGCAATATAGAACAACTGTGAATTAATTGTATCAAGTTTATTGCTCTTGCACATCAAGCTGCAGAACCTTCTGCTCAGCAGCAAAATATAAACTAAGAAAATAGGTGAAAGTCAAATTTGCAGTGAGTAAACTGTTTTGAAATTTCAAGTACAAACAGAAACACAAACACTGCAGTGCTGCTGGTGACGTGAAGATAATACTGTCATGCAAATGAACCTCAGCAGGCTTTCCAGATGGGCATCCTTTTCTTCCAGCTGTGCTCTGCAGAGACACAGACCTTCAAAAAAACCCAGCATATCACTAGTTTTAAGTTAAAATACCAATACCGATGTGTTCTTGGAAAGAACTAAGATAACATATAGAACAGGTTAAGGAGATGGTTGAGGCAGGAGAAGAAAGTTCCAGCTATTTGGAGAAAACAAATGAAAAGAGATGCCTCAGCTAGAAGGAATATTGCAAAGGACAGCAGTTCAGAGAGACGGCATCAGAGAAATTACTTGCTGAGGCACCGTGCAAAGGACAAACGGTCAAAGGCATTAAAGGAGCAGGCGCTGCTGTCCTTATTAGGCAGTGATGCAGAGCGGGAAATCAATACAATGACGGATATGGCATCTGCTGGTCTAAAAGAAATAAGGAAATATTTAATAACACAGAAACTTAACTAACAGTAAATAGATGAAAGTGAGTGTAAGCCTCTTGCCTGACTTCATAATTTACAGCTGTAGAAAACAAATAGTAGACTGGGAATGGATTTTAAGGAAAATATTAATTCTTTTGAATGATAGTCTTGGCTAGGAAAATGAGAAGCAGAATGGTTGAAAGTATATTCACAAGAGCAGTCAGCAAGCATCTGAAAAGATAAGAATCTTTTCAATAAACTTTATAGTCTCAGGGCCCCATTCTGGGCATAAAGCAGGAAAGGACATTTCCTTCAGTGTCAAATAACTGAAAATATGGGGAGTGGGGTGACTGGCTGGACTGACAGACCCGGATTGTGTCCAGGAGAAGCACAAGCACCCTCAAACCTGGAAAAACAGCCACAGAAGATCAGCAATAAATTCTTGAAAAAGACTGTGAACTGGTTCAAGGTAGCAAATCATGCTGACAAGCAAGTCAGAGTAATGAGGGAAAGGAGGCTGTCTTTAAGGAAACTTAAGTTTATGCTTTTATTCCTTTTGTTGGTAATTAACCTGAAATGCTTTACCTAGTTTTGTTTACGTTAAGGTTATAATTAATTACAGGAAGCAAACTTCTTTTAAATTTCAGGCCCCTCCACCCATCTTCTCTTTTGTTGTTACTGTTATTTAGATAATTTTACAAAGGTGTCTCCAAAACAAATGGAATCCCTCAGGAAGAGTATTTAGGAGGAGAAAGATTTGCTGGAACTCATTATTCTCATTAAATTTGGTAACAGGGACAGCTACATTGGTCTGTATCACCAAACTGCATATATATTGACTATGGGTACAGAGACAATAAAGAGTCAGATTACCTAAGTTAATTGAGGCTTCTATGCCGTTAGTTAGGCAACAGGCTTTTGTAGCATTACCTCTACAATAATGGCAACCTGTCCAATGAAGCAAGCACCTTGGGGAATTCACACTCACAGAATCATGGAATCATGTAGGCTGGAAAAGACCTCTAGGATCATGAAGTCCAACGATCAACATGACCTATGAAGTCCCATCACTAAACCATGTCTGTTAGTGCCCTGATTACAACTGAGCTGGAAAATGATAATTTTTGTCATCTCATTAACTTTTCCTTCACATCACAAAATACTTTATTTCCTATCTAATGATGGTGTTTGGTGTAAACGAGTGTTATGCAGGGAACCTGGAGTTCATTAAGTGAGTAAAGTGTAGATCAGAAGTTTCCAAGTTTCTGCAGCACTGATAAGGTGTTTTTCCAAAACTAGAACTGTCTGTAGGCTCAGTCACACAACACTTTATATTCCTGCCTCTGGAGCTAAATTATGGATGTAGCAATCCTAAACACTTCAAAGCAAAGAACTTAGTAATTAGTGGCTGCACTTTAACATAAATAGAACATTCAGAAATTTCCTATTTGAAAGAGACAAAACAAACAGAGTAAAACAACTCCATGGATACCATGGAAAAGCAGTTATCTTCAGATAACTGAAAGGTGATTGGTGACAGCCAACATGTCATCACTAACGGCAAATTGTGCCTGACAAATTTGCTGGTCTTCTACAATGGGTTTATAGCACTGGCAACAGGGGAAGAGCATCATCAACCTGGTCTTGTGCAGAGCATTTGACTGTCCCAGAAGACATCTTTGTCTCTATATTGAAGTGACGCTGATATGACAGATGGACCACTTGGTGGAACTGTCTGGATGGTCACCATGGCTCAATGCCCAGGTGAAGGTGAGTGACAAGTGGTGTCCCTCAAGGGTCAGTATTGGGACTGGCACTATTTAATGTCTTTGTTGGTCACATGAACAGTGGGACTGAGTGTACTGTCAGCAAGTTTGTGGACTACACCAAACTGTGTGGTGCTGTCAACACACTGTAGGAAAGGGATGCCCTTGAGAGGGATCTAGACAGGCTTGAGATGTGGGCCCATGTTAATCTTGCAAGTTCAATAAGGCCAAGTGCAAGGTCCTGCACCTGGGCCAGGGTAATCCCAAGCACAGATACAGGCTGAGTGATGAGTGGGTTGGAGGAGAATGTCTTGAGAGTGTTAGTGGATGAGAAGCTCAATGTGAGCCAGCAATGTGCACTTGCAGCCCAGAAAGCCAACTGTATCCTGGCCTGCATCAAAAGAAGTGTAGCCATCAGGATGAGGTAGGTGACTGTCCACCTCTGCCCTCGTGAGGCCTCAATGGGAGTACTGCATCCAGGTCTATGGCCTCCAGCACAAGAAAGATGTGGAGCTGTTGGAACAGGTCTAGAGCAGGTCCACAAAGATGATAAGAGGGCTGGAGCACCTCCCCTATGAAGAAGGGCTGATGGAGTTAAGAAGGCTCTGAGGAGACCTCATTGTGGCCTTCCAGTATTGTGGCCTAGAAGAAAGCTGGACAGGGACTTTATACAAGGGCATATAGTGATAGTTACAACAGTTAATAGCTTTAAACTAAAGGAGGATAGATTCAGATTAGATATAAGGAAGACATTCTTCTCAGTGAGGGTTATGAGGCACTAAAGCAGGTTGCCCAGAGAAGCTGTGGATGCCCCATCCCTGGAAGTGTCCATGGCCAGTATGGAAGGGGCCTTCAGCAACCCAATCTGGTGGAAGACATCCCTGCCCACAGCAGGGGGGTTGGAACTAGGTGGTTTTTAACATTCTTTTCAACCCAAACCACTCTATGGTTATACAATATCTAGGGTTCATCCAAAAGTGCTCTGAACTTAAGTTCTTGCCCATAAGTGCAAGTTCTTCAGTGCTTGTCCATAAGCAGCAAGCAGCATTTACACACATGATGCAATCACCTCTCAGCAGCCATTATCACAGCAGGTTCTCTGATGTGTATATAGGCACACAAGCTTTTAAGATGAGGAACAGTTGATATCAACAGCATATAGGCAAGATTCTCCCAAAATTGCTGCAAGCTGGAATAAAGCTGTTCAAGTCATCCAAATACCATATATTACAGCAATAATTTTGAAAGGAATTCAGTAGGTTTATGCCCAATTTTGTCTGCTTTCTGGAGAAAATTATAAAAGATAGACAAAATAAGGCATACAGAGAAAATTCAAAATGCATGTAAAGCTAACACTGTGAAATAGCACATTGATATGACAACCACTTTAGCGAAATCCAGAAATCTACGTCTTACTTTAAGCTTGTTTTAGGATACCATGGAATTGCTATTTGGCTCATTCCTTATAATATGTAATGGCTGAAGGAAAGGGGCATACATATAAGTTTGCTTTCACATGCTTTTTCTTACAAATTTGTTTTGACTAAATTCTGTTAAAACAGCATGATGGTAAAATTGTAGTCAGTGTGCTAAAGGTTACAACATAGTTCTCTGCATTTTAAAGAAAAAAAGAGAACTATCAGCAAACAGAACAACAATGAACAGACAAATTTAAATGACAGGCATGTCTTTCTAACAGAATAACGTAATCTTTAAGTAATCTTACGTAGTCTTTAAGTATCTGAGTCTGTCTTTACTCATGGACTGAATTCAGAAAAAACAGCCTGTAGTCTAAGTTAACAACCAGTTTAAACAGTGAAAAAACAAGTGGCTTTAATGCCTCCTGTTTTTTTCAAACAAGAACTCTTTTGAAAAAAAATATAAAAATATTTCTTGACAATTTTCTTATTGAGCAGATAAAGTATGCCTCATAAAGGATTTGCAGAGACCTGGCAAGTGGTCACAGGGGCCTAGGTTCAATTTGCAGGGTCAGGTAGGTTCAAATACAGCAAGACTTAGAACAGAATAGAACATTTTCAAATATAAAAATTAACTCCTTTGCAGCTCCTTTCCATCTGTAGCTAATTAAAGATCCATTGTCACCCACAGGAGGAATAATGCACCACAGGATATTTCTGCAGAGCCTCTGCACAATCTTGGTTTCTTGGCATCACTGACAGGGCTAAAACAGGCTGTGATAAAGCTGCCACTCCTTCACTTCCAAAAAACATTTTCATCTGCTTCTTCCCTGTAAAACACAGCAATAAAATCTTCCTCCACTCCAGAAGTTGCTAACTGCTGTTTCAACAAGCTGTTCTAAAAAACTTTCAGCAAATCCCAAGACCTGCAGTTATTCAAATGTTAAATAGACAAGGCAACTGCTAATTCCTTGCTGTATATGTGTAAACTTGGAGAGAAGACAGTAATCATACTGCTAAATTGCTTAGCAACTGTAGGTAAAAAAGCTAATATGTCATAATTTATATGTGGAAAGATTGCAGGGGGTTAGTACCACATGTCTATCGCTATTCAGGCTTCCTGCTGAGAACTCCACCACAAACTGGCAGCTGACTCAAAGCGCTGCTATTCTGAACAGTTCAAAAAATGTAAATGTGTCAACAACTGGTCAAATAGGCTTCCATACAGTGATTTATTGCAATCTTTCACATTAGCCTACTACTGACTTGTATAAATCACTCTCAGGCTGAAAACATCCCCTGTGTGCAGCTTTATAATGAATTTATGTGCTGAATCAGTCTTGGCTACTGTCAGACTGATCTTGAAAGGTATCTTTGAGCAGTCTCAATTAGACAAAGATAATTTCAGTGGGCCAGGTTTCTTAATGCACATACTGGAACCACAAAGAAGATGAATGCCTCTGAATTTTTATTTGAAAGTTTACCTGCAGCCACTGGGACTGGTCATTGTGGCCGGAGGTCCAGGCATTAACTTTGCCTTGTTTGTCCAGTCGGGCTTTCCTGGGCTCCCAAGCGAACATGTCCATGTTGAGCGTTCGGAAAACACTGGAGGCAGTAATTTGGTAGTCTTGTATATGTCCTGATTTCATCCCCAGGGGTTCAGAGCAGCCTGGAACAGCAAAATAAAATCTGTGACACTACCTACTTATCCCTGTAAGTGGTTTAGGTTTTCCCTTATGCTAAAGAAAACAGCAATTCTCAAAGAGAGGATTTTAATCAAGAGTATTGTTGGGGGAAACTGCAAACAAACAAATGAAAAATAGCCAATTCAAGGCACTTTATTTCAACACAATCTTGGAAGAATCGAAAACAAGATATGGAATTCAAAGTATTTTATCCCTGCACAAATTTATGAAAGGAAGCAAATGGAAAAGCTGACTCTTGTCTCTTATCTGTTTTTTTTTTTTTTTTTTCCTGTACAGGAGCTCGCTATTATTTCTTTTATTCATTTCATTTTTACCATGTTTTTATGCTATGTCACATCAACCATGTGCTTGTGTACTGAGAAAACATTATTTTTTCTTAATGCCATTACTGAAGTGAAATGTTAAGAAGCACTAAGCTCTTCTACAGTTACAAATTATTTCATATCCAGCCAAAAATAAAAAATTCCCCACACCTACTGGCAGAGTGGAAGGGTACAGAATAATGACTGTGAAGGAGGGAGAATATTAGTAGAGAACTGTGTAGGAGAAAGAGAGTTAAAGGCTTATTTGTTTAAACCAGGTGGATGTCCCACATCACTGAGTTATTTTGACTGCTACTGAGGATACATCTTGGGTTTCTCCTTTCTTCCTATTGGGTGTTCATGAAAAAGAACCCACACCCCAAGCCACCAGCAATAACAGAAACAATATCAGCTATACAAATGACTCTATATTCCTCTGTACTGCTACTATAGACTGAGAATATGCAAAGTATATTTAGATGCAGAAGAGAGAAGAGGGAAACTGACAACAGGAGAGTCAGCCTTTAATGGCAGAACTGTTTCAGCAGTAGTGGAAGTTGGGGAGGTAGATGAGCTGCCTAGTTCAAGATATAAAAGAAAGGAAAAGAAAGGCAAGTCAGGTGGCTGAAAGCAAGAAAAGTCTCCATAGAGTTCAGGAAAGGTGGATGTATAGCTGGGTGGAGTAATGTTTGATGGTTGCTTCAAGAAAAGGTGAAAGATGGAGCTGGGAACATAAAGAAGCAGTTTTCTCACTTCTTTCCTGCTTCAGCTATCAAAAATCTGTGTATGTGCCAAAGTTTTCATTGCACAAATTTGATGATTCTCCTCAGCTTAGCAGCTGACTTATCCCAGTTACACTGTAAATAATATTTTAATCTCTTCTAACTCAATGGGTCAGAATGTGTCCCATATTTAGCGTGCCTCCCTAGGGCCGACGCATGGAGCGCATCCCCCTGCAATGGCTGTGACAGACAGGACCCTGAATTTATGCATCATTGTAAAGACAGAGGTTTTTCAGCAGGTACTCAGTCCCCAAGCCACTGAACTGGTTCCTTACCCATAATCATTTCCTGAGTCACCACCAGCTGTGTCGCTTAAAGCACACCGGTAACCTGTGAAGGCCTTCGTGCTGGGACATGACCCAGCTCAGCTGGTGTCTCCTGATAGAGCCAGAGCAGTGTGACCACTTATAACACCCTCAAAACTGTCATTTTGTTTTTCACTTTATTTGAACTGGATATCAAAGCCTTTTCTCTTTTTCTGAAAAGTTCATTTCCTCCACAGTACACTCACCTTCATTTAAAAGACATGATTCTTATTTGGTTTCTTTGATATTCCTAGCAAAGACTTTTTGGTCAGATCCTACTTTCTGTTTCTCCAGTTGGTTTAACCACAGAATCAAGTGGAATCACTGGGGATTCAAATCAGGGAAGGTAAGTCTAGGCCTCCTGGGGGGGCTCAAACAGCAGGAGTAGATTACAAGGCACAGGTAATGATACCATGCTCTTTAACGTAGTAAAAAGTGTATTTAAACTTTGAAATACTGGCATATTCATATTCAATGAAAAAATAAACAGAAACCAGAGTTTATTTCTGAACAAACTTCTTAGAGCTGATTCTCAGCGCAAAAATGGAAAATGTGCAGCCTTGCCTGTCGAGAGGACTAGCTAGTTAAAAACAATAACAAAACAATTTTCTGGGAGTAGGAGGGAGCAATTGATAGTGCAAATAAGAGACTCATCTGTTGCTTTAGAGGAGGATTTGGCTTATTATTCAACTCTGGAGTATCACTCCAGGATCGCAAGGGCTGTCAGCTGGAATGTTTCATCCAAGAAATATGAAGGAAGCTCCTGACACAAAAACAGGGGTTGTCAAAACTGTTTTTCAGTGCTGGTCCAATCCATCAAAAATAGTTTTATTATTGATTTGTGAAGCAACAGATGTGTCTGCTTGTGTGTCTGTGCATGCATGCATGCATTAATGGCATTTCACACTTGCCTTCCTTTTCTCCTGCCCCAAAATGAAAACAAAGGGAGGAGAAGGACAGTTGTTTAAAGTCAGTGGAGGAAGTGAGAGCAAGAAGAATCAGAAGAGATGAGTGTGATGCACATGGGTGGCAGAACAATGTGTTAGCCTTGTGTCAGAGAAAACAGAAACAGATCACAAATGGTCATCTCCCAGCTCCTGTCGCACCCTGTGTGGAAGATAATGACTGGGTTTTTTGATAGGTGATGTGTTATTTGACTCAGAACAGAAACAACAGGGTCACTGAACTGCTACAAAACTTTTTGTCTATAAGTAACCATCCCTCAAAGTAGTTTAATTGTAGTAATGCTCACAACTCCTTCAGACATCTCCACTATGCTGCACGTTCTTTAAATTTACTTCATACTGTCCTTGCAAAAGGATTAAACTCCCCTTGCCTTTTTACAGCCTGTTAATGAGAGCTCATGTAGACACACCTGTGGTAAAGCTTAGGGGAGTATCTGAGGTCAGAACATTTCAGATGCTTTGAGTATCACCATCTGTAATAAAATAGTAACCAATAACTGTGTGTTTAAACTTATCTAGGTGTCAGTTTGCAAGTAGTTCTTATCTGATACACTACATTCAAACAGGAGCAATGAAATAATGAGGAACCTCCCTGTTGGAAAAATGTGGATTAGGGTCCAAAAATTTAAAGGATCCACATGGAGGTTGGTCTCCATTGTCTTTCTGGGGGCACAATATTTTACTCTTCTGAGTCCTGTAAGATGCTCTCATTCATCACTTCATGCAAAAAAGCTCAACATTACAAAGGAAATATTAAATATCTCATATATAGCAGAGGCAAAAACACAAACGCATCCACATATGAAGGTCTGCATGCATCTTGTCTTGGACAAGGATTCATGTAGAATTGGCAAAAGCTGTGTGTCTTAGTTTCTAACAGAAGTTACTTTTCTC
This sequence comes from Penelope pileata, assembly GCA_013396635.1. NCBI lineage: Eukaryota > Metazoa > Chordata > Aves > Galliformes > Cracidae > Penelope > Penelope pileata. Next base: position 209,382 of record WBMW01002242.1, read on the forward strand.
ATAGTCTCTAGTATGAAGCTATGTTTTGGCCTCAGAAGAGAAACAAAACTGATAACATCCTGGCAGTGTTGAACAGGGCCAAGGACATATTAAGTTCCANTAAAGTGTTAATACTGTGATATTATTTTCAGAAAATCAAAATATTTACAAAATTTTCTTCCCATTAATAAACGCAGTATTCCCCTCTAGATGCTGCTGAAGATGAACAAAAGGAGTGACATCTAGTATTAAATAAAGATGTTAGAAAGGCCCTTTGTGTGAGAGTTTGTATAAATGGTGCCTATAGATACTGTTAGCATGGAGAAATAATTACCAGAAAACAACCAGCCAAAAAAAATGAAAACTACATGCGCACTTACATGTGCAAGTTTCCAAAGGAATGTTAAGTTCAGGGGACGAACGTTTCTCTGAAAGAACTGACAACTCAAAATACCAAGAATTTGCCAAATTTGTCCATGGCTAACAAAACACAGCAGCATCAAGAGTGTACGACACGGACCACAAGAAGGCAATGCCTACCAATTGCAGATGGTTGAATGTGTGAGTGAATTGCATGAGTGACTGACTTTATTGTGTGAAGTTATCTGCTGCTGAATAACTATAGTTTGATCCTACTGCTAATAATAGTACTTAATGAATACTGCTTAATGAATAAAAGCATTTTAATAAACAGTAGTTATTCTCCTCAGAAATGAATATCCTATGATGGAAACAGAATTTACAACACAGAGATGTGCAGAAGACAAGTAAGGCAGGAACACAAGGCAATGAAAATTAATGTCTGATTTATTGACAGCCAGCACACAAGCACCGATCATCATTTTCAAAAAGATCTGACCATGGGTCCTTTCAAGTCTGTATGAGTCTATAGCAGATTAGATTGAACATTTTGATGAAGTTTGTCCTAAGAAAGGATTAGCTTCTAGGATGATCTGGTTTTGCAACATTTTCTTAGTCCCTTTGTTAGTGATTCTCTTCCAGCACTTTTCAGAGAAGCATGTTTTTATGCCTAAGACAGACCACCTGAAATTAGAGTGAATTAGTCTCTTTTTGTGTATACTCTTCTTTCACGAAGATGGAAACCATTCTGCTGAGCCTGGGCTGCCCACGGTTCTGAGAAATGATGACCTTGAAACTGTTAGGAGACCACTGAAATTAATTCACTTCAGTTGCTTTCACAGTTCTTTGAGCAAAACAATTCCTGGTCACTCTGGCAAGGACTTCCTCTAAATTGTGGTTCCAGAAATGGAAGACAAAAAAAATAAAAATCTAATAGACTAAAGCAGCTAGACAGAATTTTCTATTTACTCTGAAACCTATCTATATTGGAAAAGGACTACACTGAGATTAATGCATTAGCTTTTCATTTCTGAATCTGGTTTTGATGCCACTAGAGGACTGAGAATTATTTAACTCCAGCCGTTTTGATATATCATTCGTGAATTAGATGACTATTGTTTGTACAGTAAGCAGGCAGCCACACAAAAATCATTCTTAAATGAATTCAGTGGAGTGCTCCCACTGGTAAAAGGCTGATTTCTTGGAAAAGATAAAAAATTTACATGCTTTACTGAATTTGTAAGGGAATATGGTTCTTGAAGAGAGTAGCTAGAGGTTAGGCTTTACAGTTTTGAGTTATAATGTCTGCTACTACAAACCTTTAGAGAGTTTATATTGGCTCCACTTGTTCATTTACTTTTTTGCTACAAGATACAATCCCTGATTCTGCTGGAAACCCACAGAACAAATCTAAACTGAAATCTTGTCCAAAGCAGCCCAGCAAAATAAATCTGTCTCCAGTCTGAGTGTACTTTGGCAGCAGCTGAAGCACTGTGGTACCTCTGAGGATGTCATGCACATGCCAGTGTGGTTACCTGACCCTCATGAGAAATGGCTTAGGTCAGCTTTGGTGCCATAAAGATTAACAAAGGGTTACTGGGCAACCCTACGACTATTACTGCCCTACTTCAATCAAATATTGTCACTCATATTATTTAAGTATTGCTGTGATATGGTCTACATAGAAACAGAATAATTTCTTCCTGGATAAACTCAGGCCTGCCAACTTCATTTCATCAAGTGTTGAAACCACTTTGAGGAAGCTTAGTCCGCAGGCATGAAAATGCAGTGCTTGCTTAAGGTCCGGGGAGACCTCACTGTGGCCTACCAGTACTTATAGGGGCCTACAGGAAAGACAGGGAGGGACTCTTTATCAGGTAGTGTAGTGATAGGACAAGGGAAAATGGTTTTAAACTGAAAGAGGGTAGATTTAGGTTGGGTATGAGGAAGAAATTCTTTACTCAGAGGGTACTGAGGCACTGGAACAGTTTGTCCAAAGAATCTGTGGATGTCCCATCCCTGGAGACATTTAAGGCCAGGTTGGATAGGGACCCGGGCAACCCTGCCCATAGCAGGGGGGCGGAGTGACATGATCCTTCAAAAAACCCACCTGATAACTCGCAGCCCAGAAGTTCCATTCTCAATGTGCAATGTCGTCGGCAAACCTGAGGATACAGGCGTATGTACTGTGATTTTATTGGAGGCGTGAAGGAGTTAGCATATGGGGTATTGTTGTCCACATTTCCACGGAACACCTATGACAAAATGAAATCTTCATAAAAATGTGCCAAGACCACTACTGGAGGAGCAGTTGATTTCCATGCCTCAAAAATGTCCATTCTTCCGACCTCCCCTCCATGTTTCTCTGACAGTTTTTCCAAAAACATAGGCTGCCCTATCTCCTCCACTGCCCAACAGGTAATTTTTTAAGTCAAACACATTACCATTGGCTTGCACCAGCATGTGTGTGCTGAATCAGGGCCTCTATCTTGTCACTCCTGGGAACCTGAGCTACTAATGCACTAAATTACATCTTCTTGTCTAATTAATGCATTAAATAGCCCTTATCCAATTTAACCTTCAATTATCTGCACTGATTGACATTTATTATTCCCCTCTACTCCAAGAACCTGATCCAGCTCCCACCGAAGTGTACTGTAACCCTCCCATCAATCCCACTGGGAGCTGAATTAAACCTATAAGCATTCCCCCATTTGCGCCTCACTCTATGTAGATGTGCTTTGTATGTATTTTCTTTTCTTCCTTCATTACATACCTTTTCACAAAGCAGTTTAATTCCCTGCCTGCATAAGAAAAACCATGTCCAGTGCTGCAAAATGCCTTTGTTTTATCTTAATCTATACAGCAAAGGGATTTTTGCTGCTTTGAATGTACAGCTCTCTATAAAAAGTAAATGGTAGTTATAAACTGTAAATTTATAGTTCTCACTAGATACTGTTTGTGTAGCATGGAGATTAGCATTGATGAATGGGTTCTATGCTTTTAAGGGTTAATGCTAATCTGCCAATGTAATAAAACTAAACTGTAAACAAAGTAATGAGTAATTACTGGTAAACTAATTAAAATGAAAATCAGTTAAGTGCAATAAACAGGATTTTTCTAGCCTTGGGACACAGTATTTATACAACCATCAATTAAAGTATAAGAAATTCTTAGCAGACAGAAGGTTCAAAATTACTGATTTTTTTTTTCAGAGAAAAATAAGAACAAGGCAACCTATATCAAACTGTCAAGTAATTAGGCTTATCTACTAGAGACACCTACAATTACTGAAGGCAGCTTGACCATGAGATATATTCACACACAGATGGCTTAATCTTACCATATCCTCATTTGTGCCTTTTACTTTGTACATTGTCCATGACTTCCCATCATTACTATACGCAATTTTGTAAGACTTTACATATTCTGGACTTCCAATCCTCTTGGCACCTTGGGTTATAACTCCAGTGACTCGCATCTTCTTCTGCAGATTTATCTGAAAAAGTAAACCAGTACATTACTGCTAGCCTTCTGAGGGAAACAATTCTGATACTAGATTGCTTTGATTCCTTCTTTTTTAATGACAGAAAGGAAAAAATGTAGTTGTGACACTTTAATTGCTATCTTTACACTCATTTTAATTACTTTTATCTTTAATTCATGTCGTATAGATAGGCAAAATGAAAGAAATTTCAACAAAAAGCATGTGCTATGCTTATGTCCTTACATGCACTCATAAAAACATTACTAGCACATGGGATAGCACTGGTGTATTACTGTGACATAGTATTTTACTGGTGTACAGGGTTGTTGCTAGGTATTTCCTAGCAAAGGAAATGCAACAGAGCTTTACTTCATCATAGGCTGACCTTCTGTTTTTTCAGGAGTCCATTTGCAATCCCATATATAAGAGCCCAAGTTAACCTCAGGTTAACCTCTTTTTGTGAGTGTAAAAATGCATGGATGTTCTATAAACAAGTAGATTTTATCTGATTCTCACTGAGAATTCATACGTCTAAAGATGTATGGGATGAAATGCTAATCTCAAAGAAGTTGATGGCAAACTATCAATGGCAATCAAGGTACATAACATTCCTTGTCTCTGCTCCCCAAATACAGGGCCTGACCCAGTGCACTTATTGCTTGGGGTGACAGCCTCAGTGCAGGAGTATGGGGAGTCAGAGGGATCAGGTATTTTCTGACTTAAATCCTTTATCTCAAGATTTTCTCTCACTTGGAAATGTACTCTAGCATGTATTAAGGTTGTAACATGATCAAGCATCAGTGTTATAATATCTTATTATATATTATATGAGAAAGTGAGGAAGGACAGTATTTTACTGCTGTGTTTTTGGGTTGCTCTCACAATTTCTGTGCTATTTGACTGAAAATAGTTGAGCAAAAAGAAATTTCAGTGTTGCTTTATCACATTTCTCACAAAAGTAATTAATAAGCACTCATACACCTATAGGATAACAGTTGTTTTGGTGGTTTAGACTGACAGAGAAGATGCCTATAAAAATCAGATTTTTTACAGGATCTTTCTCTTATATACCAGGAAAACATTTGTAACTGCAATGGACAGACTGGAGGAATTTAGACAGGTATTAATCAGAAAAGGTTCGGGCCTGTTTCGTCTTGGAAAATCTTTCTTCTATGTTTCCTGTTTCACAGAGGAAAAAAACCCACCAACACATGTATTTTTGTAAGAGGACAGCTCAAGAGATCACTATCAGTCTCCTAATATCATTTCAAAATATAGTTAACATAGAACACTAAAGTGTCAGACACAAAGGTTTCTGGAAGTCTCTTATGCAGGTTTCACTCTCTATATAGAATTTAAAATTATTCATGAATAGACAAGATAGAAAAATATGTCATGTAGTTACAAAATTTATAATAATTAAATGAACATTATCTTCAAAAACAAATTAGATAGTACATTCAAACATAAAACAGTCATGGATTATTTGCCTTTTAGGTATGCTGTCCAGTATTATCTTCATATTTCACTGTTTGGGAAAAAGAAGGTATCAAGGAACACAACCCAATACCAAATAAGTTTTCTTAGATCCTGTTACGCATATACCTAATCTTATTTCAGCTTCATTCCCATTTTCAAATATTTTTTTTCAGATAACGATATAAGGAAGGGTTTTTTTGGATGAGAATTTGTGTAGAAAATATTTTTTCTGTTTATTTGTTTTTAATGAAACCATGGCTTTAACTACCAGTTTAGGATCATTACCACACTCGCTCCTTTCCATGCCCCAGCCTCCATCTCTAATGCACAACAAACACTGCACCTCAAGAGCAAAACAATGATGAAAAACCCACCACCAACAACAACCGAAAGTAATCTGCTGGAGAGTCAAATACCATGGCAGAAATTCAATCTTGAAAAAAGAAAACTCCTACTGAATGTGGGGAATATTTAATAAGATAATAATGAAAATTAAATGGAAAAAACTCTATTTTTTAAATGCTCCCTGAATATGCATAATGTTTAACCTGTGCTCTTTTAAGGAAGTAAAAAGCCTGCCTTAGTACTACTATACAGCAGACCCCCTACACCCTTATCTGGGCATCCGTACACACAAGTGATACATTTTACTCCTGTATTTTAACAGACAGAACCTTTCCTTTTAGAGGCTTTCTCAATCAAGATCCATACTCTGAATCATAAATGAAGATCTGAATTTAAACAGTAATGAGTTTGAAATAACTTAGGAAATGAAAACTGGGCATGGTGGTTTGCAAACAGGTCTACATGCTTTGTCAATGTTTGCAGAAAAATCTTGGTGAAGGGGAAAGAGAAATGCTTTCAAATCCCTGAAGCTTTCTTGCATGCAAAATCCCCATGGGGCTAACTTCATGCCTGCGGTACTTCCTTTCAGTGTATATGGATACAACAGGAATTAATTGGCCCTTCATGTCTGGGTTCTCTTATGTGTTTTGAACTTCTCAAGTAATAGCTCAGTAAAATACAAACTATTACAACTGTTCAATGACTATAATGAAGCTGGTGCTGAAATCCTTCTTACTTAATGTACTTCAGCAGGAAGCACAGTTCCCAATGTGAAATGTGAACTAGCTGTTTTAGCTCTAAAAGAATTTTTAAATGCATATTTTTCTGTGGCAATTGTGAAGAAAAACAGCACAGGATGCTCTGCTTTGTGTACACAAGAAAAATACAGATTTAGGATTGGAAGTAATATATTCTAATTATATGGTTTACTGTGTTTTCAAACAAGGAAGTAACAATCAACAGGGTAAGAAGAAGAGTTTAACACATTATTTTATAAAAAGGCAATAGCTTATTGAGGCATAAAGGACCCCTTATCAACCAGGCAAATCAAGAACGATAGAAGATTCATAGTACTTAGAGGGGTTTGCCCCAGTAACTTAAGAATCAATGGATGGCAAAGACTTTGAAAGAATACACTTCCATAGAAATTTCAGCAACAAATTTCTTAAAAGGTTGATCTGTTCTCCTGGCCTGGCTTGTAACATTACAGTTACTCTGTGAGAAGCAGATTCAGGTTGGCATGCAGCCTTGTTCATGGTGCTGCAATGAGCACCAGGGAACAACTCACATGGCACCTCACTCACCTAGCATGCTGTGGGGACTTCAGCTGTAATGCTTACGTTGGATCCCAGTAAGGAGTGCCCGCTGCTGTACTTCCTCACAGCACACAACATTTGATGGAACTTAAGTGAGGTGCCACTTAACACCCAGATTAATCGATCTGCCTGAAATAGCCTGTACATTTCAATGCAAAAATGTGAACACTAAAATCATGCAGGTAAAGCTGCACATAAAAGAAAGGACGTCATCTGACTTATTCCCATCTATATCTGATTCATCATGACAAAGATGATGTCACAGAATCATAATCATAGAATCGCTTGAGTTGGAAGGGAGCCGTAAAGGTCTTGAGGTCCAACTCTTATGCAGTGAACAGGGACACATACAGCTAGAACAGGCTGCTCAGAGCCTCATCCAGCCTGACCTTGAAATGTCTCCAGGGATGGGACTTCCACCATCTCTCTGGGCAGCCTGTTCCAGATGGTGCAAAGTCTATGCTGATATGGCAAGACAGCTGACATATACTCCTATATTGCATCAGACAGCCAAAACTAAGCAAAAAAAAAATAAAAAAATAAAAAAAAAATCACTCAGGCAGTGCTCTCAAGTATTGCACAGGCTTAAGAGCTGGAGAACAAAGTATAATTTATTCCCGGCAACACTTGAATTTCATTTTATTTTGTTCCTTTTGACCTCCACAATCTTCCCTGCACCATGATTAGACCACTTTTATCAGTGCAGCAGTTTACAGAGCCACAGCCTTTTTCAGCAGGAAGGGAAACAGCGGCTTTCCATGTCTCCTGCTCTTGGCACTGATTCTGTAGCAGTAATTACCTGTGAAACAAGTTTCCCTGGTATACTAATGTCTTCCATGGCAGTGACTCACACAAATCTGTTTGGAGATGCTAAATCATTCAGATGTCTACACAGATGAAGATGTAGGCAATCAAAATTTAACTGGAATTTAACTTCAAAAAATTCTTGTCTAGTGGTGTTGAAGAAACGTCTATATGAGGTGCTAAGGGAAATGGTTTAGTAGTTTAGTGGGAAATATTGGTGGTAGGAGGACAGTTGGACTAGATGATCTCATAGGTCCTTTCCAACCTAGTGATTCTATGAAAGGAAAAACAAATGAAAAAGACTGTTTTTCCCAGGAGGAAGTGCCAATATGAAAAAGGCAAGTTTACAAGTTACTGCAGACTGCACAGAGTAAAGATAGAGCATTATTTTCAAGGACAATTCAGAACCAACCCTGCAAATCCGTATGGTACTTCTGCAGCTTCATTGCTAGGTGTGAGCAAATGGAGGAGCATAAAATTGGAGGGAACCACAGCATGCTTATTTGTCACAAAAACAGGAAGCTATTCAATCAACTGTCCAAAGAGCTTCTCAAAACAAAGACAAAAAATAACTTCCTAGCGCGTTTAACAAATCTTAGAACTGTACAAAAGTAGACAAAAGTAGTTGTCATAATAAGTGAATGTAACAGAACAGGAGAAATTAGGGTTTCCACCAATGGAAGTTCATATACCTCTGCAATCTGTGATCAAATGTTATTCAGTGTGCAGAAGCCATGCACTTGACGAAATAATAAAAATCAGTTGCATTTGTCTAATATATATTATTTCATGCAGTAGTGGAGAGGAGGGATAAAAAGATGGAGTGACTTTAGGAATACACCATATGTGATGCTCCTGGCCTGAATACGTAGCCATAATCCTCTCATTTGTTACTGCACTATTAGCAATAACACCACTGACATTTAGTACAGAACAGGCTTGCCTGAAGTACACCTTAACAGCAAGCTTCCAAGAAATGCTCTGTTTAAAGTCTTTATGAGCATCGACTCTTTGAAACTTAAAATGCAGTTTTTCACACAGCTTTGTTCTTAACAGAAATGAAGCTTACAGAGAACTATGATGTTTACCTAGTTCAGTTATGAGATACAATAGCAGTGCTATAAATAATCTTCCATCTTCTCTGGCACAATATAAATATTTTTCACTAATCTTCACTATTGCTCATATAAAAATAGGGCTGATCAAGGTTATACTGGCATGCAAAGATTTATTATTGCAACACTTCCTTGATAATTTCATCAGTTTTTGAAGGATGGAAATTTAATTTTTTTTAAGTCATAACTCTGATAAAGCCAGATAGAAAGCTCCCAAAGAAACATTTTCTGATGAGAAATAGGGATATTTGCCAACGGAAATGATTGTAATAAACTCAGAGAAGGAGTAACCTGATGTGATTCTGCAATACTGGGAAACGTAATGAGCCTGAAAGCTCCCTCCCATGATTCCCTTTCCATCTTTAAGCACAAGGGCACTCTGAACACAATCAATGTTGCTGTTTCATTCAGACAGCATGTCAGGAACAGGGGGCTGCAGTGCAGGACTTGGCATGTGATGAGGTTTAGGGAGGCCAGAGCAGGTCAGTTCCTATTATTTTCCCTGCTGCAGAGTATCACCACACTTCGATATAAGGTGCTCGTCTATCTTGCCTGCCTGTAGCTTTTTGTTACTATCCTAAGCAGACCTGTCAGCAGAGCTTCTCCAAGTGTATCTGAGGGCATTGATGCAGTCAGGATAGCAGCAGTGATACGTGTCCTAACTAGCACCCAGATGAGGTAATGCAGTGATTTATACAGGGTGGCACTGCAGCTATTGCTGCTGTTCTGGGTAGGGGTTTGTCACATGGAGAAGAGTCAACATGTTTTATCTTAAATTTGTGATAGTCTGGGAGAACAAACTGTCATTTGCTACATGCTACTTTAGAAATGGTAGTTTCTACTGTGATTGTGAGATCGTACCCTGAAGGAAACTTGATGAAATACCCAGTTATTTCTGATCACAAACTTTTTCTGTTTCACTGACCTGGATGCAGATCCAGAAGACTCTTCACAACTTGCCTACTAAATCCTCTGCAAACTCATCCCCTGATACTGTTGTTTCAAGGTGCCTTGCACAATTTTCTTCGCACAGAGTAACAACAAAGAGCTCTCAGGCTTTCCCTGTACTCACAGCTTAGTAGCAGCCAACCGTCTAAAAGCAACTTTGTGTTCTTAAGTCAAATAAATTAAATAAAACTATGTATGTTTCAAGCTACGCATGCTGAATCAGAGGTGCAAATTGGCCGGTTAATTTAATTTCCATGCCTGTGAAAGGATCAGAATGCAGGTCGAAACCAACTTCTATGGAAAACATAAATATATACATAAATAAAACATGAGCACAACGATTGTTTGGATCAAACTGTAATGTTAATGTGGAGGAGTATATGTTACGAATATTACTAAAAAACTTCATTTGGCGTTTGTTGAGAACTTTCACTTTGTGCCTCAAAGAGTTTACTTAATTAGAGAGACTAAAAACTTGCTTGGTCTGTTTCCTCTTCTTATTAAGCCATTATTTTAGTTCCAAAGTTAGGTGTTAGAATGTCTTTAACTGGATGATATGAATTATTCAAATATGAGCATGTTTAGGCTGTCATCTCAAAAAGAGGTCCCTGGAGACATTCAAGGCCAGGCTGGACCAAGCTCTGAGCGACCTGATCTAGCTGTAGGTATGCCTGTACACTGCAGGGGAGTTGGACTAGGTGATCTTTAAAGGTCCTTTCCAACTCTAAGGATTCGATGATTCCATGATCTTTGGCAGGCTTTTACCTCCAAAAAAGAGCTTCCCCAAAATGGCTAGAATAAATCTTAAAGTACTGGTTAAAGAATGCGTAAATAACAATATCTGTCAAAGAAAATATATGGATGTATTTCGCATGTATTTATGCATTTAGTCTTGGGAGATGTTACAGATCCAAATTTGGTCTGGATTTTTTTGCAAGGAGTCCATCAGGAACATGCTGCCCTTTCTCAGTCAGTAACTCACCAGTGTTTTCTGTTCCTAAATAACTTCTGATGCAATTGTTCTGGTTTCAGCAGGCAGGCCTGGAAACCCCACACAGCCTTTCGCTCACCCCCCCCCTCCTCCCAGCTGGGATGNCAATTTTCATAATACAAAAAAAAAAGCATCATAAAATACACATATTTACCTTTTTCTTCTTTGGCTCAAATAATTCTAATCACCTTCTTAAACTCTTTTTATCCAATGGGCTTGGCAACCACAGCTGGCTTTATGCTGCCTATCATGCTGACCATAACAACTTTTTGTTCTTCCCCTGTATCTGCAAATACCTGGTATAGTTACCCTGGAGCCTGGAGTCTTTTTCATTGTCAGTTTATAGAAGACCCAAAGAACACTGAAATTTCAGTTGCAATTAGGACTTTCTGACTGATATGGTAATGCTGATAATAATTAGAGCAACTGTTAGACTGTGTTCACTTTGTGACACAATTTGTGGGAGAAATACAAATGGGAAAATAGGCGTACATGAAAGCAATACTTCCCACATATTGTCAACTTTGAGAAAAATCTCTTAGTTGCTATGAGACTGCTTGTGGAGGGAGAGAGGCCAAGGCTTTAGATGGACACAAGTGGAGTGAAGAGGTAGACTAATAAGCACACAGGTGGCAGATGGCTTTGTGTTTACTGAAAAGACTGTGTCGCCCGCATGATTTTTGCCACCCACAGATGTTATTACAGAAAATGAAAAATAGGTTTGAGTGATTAATCCCTCCTGAACCTTAAAAAATTGGCTGAATATCGTTGAATCACAATAAAGACACTCATATTTTTCATTATCTCTTCAAATTAACAGTCAACAAACAAAAATGTTAATATTTAAGTATAAAGCTACCCTTGAGTGTACTGATGTTCAGGAAAAAAAAAAACAGACTTTCTTATCATTTTAATTAGCTCTACATTTTTCCTTAAAACACTTTTTCCTTCTATAAAAGCTGACAGGCAATAGATTTGATTAAAATGTAAAATGTTGCTTGGTTTTCAATAGATCAACAATAAAATCCTCAAAATTGGAAACATCTCATTGTTAACTTCAAATTTGAACAATGGATGTGTCTTTATCTTAACAATTCATGGAATAAGGTTACAAGAATGTGAGAGTAAAACTCACTCCTATTATTCAGTCCACAGAACTGAGGCTCCAGTGAAGTCAAGTCTTTGAGACAACAAGCACACATCACCATTTCCAGCAGAGGTCAAGGACTATGAATTTACTTTATACTATGGTTCCCTCAGCAGGTTTGCAGATGATACCAAGCTGTGTGGTGTAGTTGACATGCCTGAGGGACGGGATGCTATCCAGAGCGACCTAGACAGGCTTGAGCAGTGGGTGCAGGAGAACCTCATGAGGTTCAATAAAGCCAAGTGCAAGGTCTTGCACCTGGGCTGTGGTAATCCCTTCTGTCAATACAAGATGGGGGATGAAAGGATAGAGCATGGCCCTGCCAAAAAGGATTTGGAGGTCCTGGTGGATGGCAAGCTGGACATGAGCCAGCAATGTGCCCTCGCAGCCCACAAAGCCAACAGAATCTTGAGCATCATCAAAAGATGTGTGCCCAGCAGGTCAAGGGAGGTGATCCTGCCTCTCTACTCTGCACTGGTGAGACCTCACCTGGAGTACTGCGTCCAGATGTGGAGTCCTCAGCCCAGGAGAGACATGGACCTGTTGGAGTGTGTCCAGAGGAGGGACACAAAAATGATCCAAGGGATGGAACACCTCTCCTACAAGAACAGGCTGAGAGAGCTGGGGCTGTTCAGCCTGGAGAAGAGAAGGCTCTGAGGTGACCTGATAGCTGCCTTTCAATATCTAAAGGGAAACTATAAGAAAGAAGGGGACACACTTTTTAGCAGGGTCTGCAGGGATAGGACAAGGGGGAACGGCTACAAACTGAAAGAGAGGAAATTTAGGTTAGATTTAGGGAAAGAGTTTTTTGCAGTAAGGGTAGTGAAGCACTGGAACAGGTTGCCCGGAGAGGTGGTGGAGACATTCCAGGTCAGGCTGGATCAAGTTCTGACCAACCTGATGTAGCTGTAGATGTCCCTGTACTTTGCAGGGGAGTTGGACTAGATGACCTTTAAAGACCCCTTCCAACACAAATTCTATGATTCTACTTTCATATCCTGGTGCTGGCAACTCCTACATTCACAATAACCTATAGAAGACAGTAAGTTTTCCCCACTACCTCTGAAATCACAGAGAAACTCTGAGGTGCAGTCAGGGACTTCATGCTTCTCTAAAGCTGAAGCTGTGTCAGAGCTTTGCATCCATTTCCAACATGTGGATTGCTCCGCGCTTCTATCATTTATCACATGAACTCAGCACATATGTACTGCTCTAGGGATACCAATACACAGGTAAGTTTACATGCATGCCTCTCTACCATGCAAAAACATCTTTATATTTTCATACGTAACTTCAAGTTTTCTTGAACTTTGTCTCCTGAACTTTATCTGTAGTGAAGTAACTTTCAACCGTTCTTTTCTAGAAGGCCTAGCAGAAGCCAAGCTGTAAGTAACAATCATTTAGCTTGCCTTTTTGAAAGTTAATATTTGTGACACAAAATATGACTCGTTTGACTATCACACACCAGCACAGCATCATCTATCTGGTTTAAATGGTGTCATCCCCTCAGGGGGACTACGATGCCCACACATTACTCCATTATAGATGGTAGGTGTCGGGGCATCTCCACATGCCACTTGCTTTTGGCACAAGAAACCAGATATGCATATACTCATTTAAGTCTGTCACCATTTGCTGTTTTGATTAGGATGGTAAATGTGAAAAATCATTAGTTCAAAATAGATGGTGTTAAAGATGCATGAAACAATACGTTTAAAAGTACTGTTACTTCAGCCATTCAGCCCCATTAAATGAAATTATTAAGGAAAGCTGGCGCACGGGCTGACAGAGCATGTTATGGATAGTGTTTATAACGGCATCAAATTTCTGTTGCCATGGGAATGCTAACTCTGAACTGACTGCTTCTGTATATTTGAAACCTCAATCAAGAGTTGTTTGAATATGTATGTGTGTGGGTGTTTGTGTGTACGAAGAACAAAACTAGGAGATTTAAGATAATATCAAATAGATACCAAGATAAAGGACACAAGGGAGTATCTGGATGATTACAATAGGAAACAGGCTTTCAGTCTTTTGTTTTCTTGTCTGAATACATAAACTATATTTTTAGCCTGTACACTGAAGTTATAGAGGTTGACCTGCAGCCTGCAAACATTGGTTTTGAGTTCACTGAAGACAATGAACTTCTGGCAAACTTCGACCATCTTTAGATCTTGTCTAATTCCTGTAGTTCAAAGGTCCTATAGAGAGCTGTTTTGAGAGAATTCAATGGTACCTTCATTATTAGTCTCTTGTTCTCTCCTGCCAAGAGCTTTCAGGTACTTATTGCCACTTGTCCATATTCCCCAAAGATGTCCTTGTTTGATAAAAAGTAAAATTTTGGATTGTTGACAAAAAATGAAGAGCTTTAATAAATTTTTCAGCATTTAACTTATCAGATTAAGTCTTCCTGTATGGTTCAAATCACCTTACATGATGACTCTCAGATCATATTTCATAAGGTTCACTTGGCCACATTATACTAACCTGAGAGCTATATTAAGTAATATTAAATATTTAATCTGTGATGACAGGTATTTTTGGAAGCTGATACAACAACACTCATGAATGAGGAAATGAACTTTGACAAAATGAATGGTTTGACAGATGGTAGTTTACTTAGAGCTCTTACTAACAGATGTTTGAATGAATGTTCTGCAAGACCTCTGTGTATTTTAGGTTTTATCATTTTATAAGCAAATAGCTATCATCTGGTGTATACATGCTCTTTGGAAGTTCTTGATGTGGAAGCTGCTGATTTTTTCCCAGGTTTTTTTTTTTTTTTGGGCTGGGTTGGGAGCAGAGAGGTGAATAAGTTTATATACTTTACTCTTTCCTGGTTGGGTAGGACAATGATGGAACTTAGAAAGCCTTTATCATATTTTTTTTTGTGTTAGAGTAGTTATGAGTAAACACAATTAATTATGCCAATGTTAGACAGTGTAAGCACCCAAAAGAGGGAGGCTGAGAACCAGAGGTGAGATTGAAGCCCTAGGTGTTGTGGGAGATACCTAAGTAAAAAGAAAGAAATTAAGCCACAAATAAAAAAAATATATTCTACCAAATAGAAACAATGCTTCAATATATTTAGAATAAATTAAATTAAAAAAAAGAAAAAGAAAAAAAATGGTATAAAATCATCAGTTATGACTAAATAAAGTGCTTCTGGTGTAGAAACAGGAATTTATATCCTCTGAAAGAAGTACCCTAATCACTATTGTGTACAATCTTTATCTTACCCTGCTGATTTTGAATATCAAATTCAGTAACGTGTCAATGTATTATTTAGTCCACAGAGACATCCTGGTGGATGCTGTGTTTGAGCAATACTGTGGTGCTCTGTTTTCTCTGGATGAACACTGACATCTCCCATATAGTGTGCTGGCTCTGTGTACACCCTTTAGGGCACTGAACATTTCCATGCTTTTCATGGGATGCCCACTGCATGGTTCCTTAATTAATCCCTCTGATTTCTGCTGTGGAAACATACTATACAAGAATTACATTTTTGTGACTCTAACTAGACTTATCTGACCTTAAATTTCTAAATTACACAGTGTCCTGGGAAAGCTTTACCTAGAATCTGCTGGCGTAGATCCCACTTTCTTATTAAGAATCTCGGAAGACTTTCTATTTACATTTTTGAGAAATATAATGAAGATTTTTTTTAAAAAAAACTGCAGAAGTTATTGAAAAGAGTAACATGTAAAAGGGATCTAACGTGAAGATAAAAATAAATAAAACAATGTATTTTGCTTTAGACCAAAACACTAATATATTCAAATTACTAATCTGAAATTGGGCACCTTCTCCACTGAACTGCAATATCACAAAACATAGAGTTTCATCTAAATTTTAGCACATAGTTTCAGAAAAGCTGTTTAAGGAACAAATTAAAAAAATGCTGTAACACTCTTTTTTTCATGTATTCTAAGTAAGACTTCCAGGTTTTCAATTTTCAAAACATATTTGACATTTAAAAATTGACTCAAAAAAAGAAAAAAAGTATAAAAGAGATAGAAAGCATTGAATTATTCTAGGATGAAAAAGCATTTCATTTTAACCATAAACTAAATATTTTCAATATTTTTGTATACTGTAAAGACTAGGAAAACAAACAAACAAACAAACAAAAAACCTAACAACAAAACAAAATAAAACCATTCAACTGGAACCAAATTTATTTCCCATTTTTTGACTCTACAGTCAAGCTGAGCAGTCCAGCTGTTAGGTAAATAAATCCTCCTCCTTCTTACAGTAATAGAACAAAATATTTGAACGTTTTAATTTAAAAGTCAACTGGTAACAATGCAGATGAATTGGAATAAATGGCTCCTGCTATTTTAATGATGGATAGCTTTTTATTCTTCTATTTAATAACATATTTATATACAACAGTCTCCAGCAACAGTTCAGGCACTCAACCGCAATTTTGACACAGTGATATGAACCACAGTAATTAGTTCATTTTCTTAGTATTCTCTGAATGTAATCTGCTCTCTGTGCCTGTGGATTAGTATTGATCATGTAAAAAATGACAATGTAAAAACAATTTTTATGTCCAAAAGATCCCAGAGCACTTAAGAAAAAAAGGTGGTAGCCTCTCGTATTCCATTACAATTTCTGTAATTATCAGGCTTGCTCCTCACAGGGATCCTCTTCTCAATCAAGTTCAGGAGAAGAGCACAATTTACAGGACCTCTTGTTCTCAGATGTGACAGCTCAGTCACCACGGAACAGCAGCAACTACATGGCCACCAGCAGGCACTGATCTTTTCCACTCTTTGCCTAATTGAGCAGCCACCGTCAGGATCAGGAAATCAAATGTAGCATGTCCTTTCCTTAGTCAAAACTTCACTGCACACTCAGATTTTTGCTGCCTGGCCTGAAATCTGATCCGTTTCACCCAGTACCTCTTGCATACCTTCTCTCACCATCTTACCTTGTTCTAATACTGACACATACTTCTAAGGCTGATATTCTTTGCACTCTATAAGATTTAGCATACAATGAAGCCCATCTTGATCTGCAATACACTGGTAGAAACCACTGGAGCTCTGCTGTAAGATCCTTCTCCACTCCAGGCTCCCTGACACAGGTGGTATAGGTCCTACATTTCTTGGGCCAGTTAAACTTTAGGTAGGTTGATCTATGATCAATGATCTATGTTCTGTTATTTACAGAACAGAAAGATCACAACTACTCCAGAAGCCTAAAGAAACAAGGCTCTTATGAGACTATATTCACCTGCCTTGCTCTCTCATCTGTGAGCATGGTTGTTCCAGATGCTCCCTTTGGCCAAAGTTACTCATACATCTTAACTGCATCATCTAATGATTTTGTTACTGTACACTATTCCTTATATTGCTAGTTATACCAAATTATTGTATCTTGCCTCAGTGTTACAACATTCCAGTTTATGTATTTTCTGCATATTCAATATAGCTGAAGTCTTTGTACATTACATGAATAATAACTGTAGTGATACAAAAAAGGATACTATTATATGGAAGAAAAATGGAAATTAACTGTGAACGTGAAAAATGAGATAAGAAATGCAAAGTTTGGCTAGTGGAAATGGGAGAGAAGAATGAACGTAAGGCATAGGTACGGATGTGCAGGTTAGAAACCACTAGAGAGGAGCTAGATTTAGAAGGTCTTGTTTGCAGGTTTGTGTTAGAGATTAGCAGTTCTTAGTAAAATATTAGTATTATATTTCAGGAGGGCAGAGCGCAGTATGGAGGAGGAGTAGTGAGTGGGAAGGAGAATGATGCAAACAGAGGAAATGTGACAAGAAGGGGGAAAAGAGATGACTGAAGATAGGTATGTGAGGGTCAGAATCAAAATTTGATCCATTCTCCTGAATCTAAAATGACTATGGATATGGCAGAGAGAGAATGTGAAAAGCACTCCTGCCCATGGCCATCTCTATTCAGATCCATACTGCCTTAAGAAAATATACGTGAGCCATGTAGAAGGAAAAACATAGACATGAACTATATGGAAGGAAGGAGTAGTGATGAAGTGGAATAAGAATAAAAAGCAACAGCTTATTTTGAAGTCATGAGTGCAAAAGGACAAAAGGCTAAAGAGGAATCAGTACTCTCTTTAAGAAAAGAGTTCTGACAAAAAACAGTTTTACCAGAACAAGCAAAGTGACCATTTTGACAGATGGAACAATTCAGAAAACATAAAATTGTGGAAACACAGGAAGACAATGAGATTTATTTTCCTTGTATTTGGAAACATTGAAAGTCAGCGTCATTCATAAAGCAGTGAACTGTACACACAGGTGTTATTTTATCAGTGTCAACTCATGTATGGAAATAGGTCAGCAGAACTTTGAAAGGGAGATAGAACTTATTCTGACTTTAATTTGCTTTGAAAAACATGTTCACTGACCCTTTAAATCAGGAGCCAATTATAAGCATTGTAGTGCCATTACTAATTACATGTAAAGAGCATAAATTTAAAATGCAATTTCAATTTTCAGTTCATTTAGAGAATGTAGAAAAAGAAATTGCATACTAATTAGTTCATGAGTGTCAGACACCTGAAAGATTAGAGAAAAAAACTGCACTCTTTGCAAGCAAGTTATAAGCAAAGCAGGCAAACCTTTAATTTGTCAAGCTACATATAAATAAAGAAATTAAATAACAGAAAGTTGATAATGATGGAACAAGGTAAAAATAGGCACAAGCCCAAACATAATCATACTGTGTGCAATTATGCCCGTTATACAACAGCTTAGAATTTAGAATTTACCTAGCATTAGAAATTGTAATAGAGTAACAGGCTACTGCATCAAGTTCACTGCAGTTAATGTTAATTTACATTTCCTAAAACAGAGTTTCCGGTTTCACAAGTTTCCACTTCATCTCTGTCATGCATTCATATTGCTTTTCAAGAGACATATTCAAGACTTGATGCTCCATCTCTCACATCAGTGTGGAGAAGGTCCCATATGCAGACCCTACAAACTAGAATCAAAGAGGAAGCTGGTTATTAGGAGGAGTTCTGTCACAAGATTGGATGGGAGGAAGCCAGAAACTTAGCACAAATCTGAGTATCCTGACTTTTTATCACCTTTCACAAATATTGAAGAAGTAACTCTCTGGCCATTACAGATAATGTGCAAATATGAGATTTCTGGGTTCCTCTTCTCTCATCAGAAACTGTTCACTCCTACAGGTGTCAGGCAGTACCTGTCTCTGTGTGCATTTCATGCTTGAAGAACAAGACAGGGTTCTGATGTAAAGGACTACTATGCGGTGCATAAAGTGCATGTTTCTGAGGTACTCTATCCTTGCCAAATCAAAACGGGGTTTCTCCAGAATTGCTTTACTCAACAAGTATCATTTCCCTATCAAATTAAGATCTTCTGATCCCAGTGCTTCAAGAAACAAAGTCATCAGAGAAGAAAAAAGCAATCCTCTCAAGATTTAAACTTGTTTTTACATTCCAAGGAGTATTCTCCTTTTTACTCTGAAAAAAAAGTTTCTTTTTAAGGAAAATTGACATAAAAACAAAGGGAATGATGGAATGATATGTGCTTACTATACATTAATCATATAACCTAGTTAACGTTTAGAAAGTCCTTACATTCTATGGCTGTCAAAATTAGAGAATAACCCACAGGTGACTAGCACTACCTAGATTGAGTCATTAGTTCCAAAAAAAGAAAACAAATTCAAACCTGATGCCTTGCGCTGAGATCTGTGTATTTTCTCCATTGATCCAACCTTCCTTCCAGGTAAGATTAAAGGGAAGACATACTACAGTAAGGTAGAAATCTTCACAGGTGTCTGAGGGCTCAGTGAAGGGTGGTAGCTTTGCTGAGTAAAAGCGTGGAAGCAACTGACCGCTGGCAGTCTGCACCCAGTCCGTCTTCTACTAAAGACGTGTCTATGGGACCAATGCTAAATGACTCTGACATTTTTCTCCACACTATTTAATAAAGCCCACACTCTAAAGCAGCCAAAAAGCTACTGTAAAATGGATGTTTTTCATTCTCTGTTAAAGTTACAATAGTTTTTCACTCCACATAATTCTCTTCAAGTCCCTTTGCATTATTCTTTTCAGGTCTTTTTCGATGTATAAATTTCACAAACTTGCTAACCCCTCTAGTCAGAAGAAACTGACTTAAGATACACTGAAGGACCTTTGTGTTTTCACTCTGCAGTGAATAACAAACAGCAGCATGAGATTCATTTTTCTGAACTGACAGAACCCAGCATTCTCACACCAGCTCCAGAGGACTTCATCAAGCAGTGTTTTGTGCCTGTTCTCCAAACAAGAAAAATGAACAGGCAATCCTGTATGTTTTTTTTCAAAACATCTGGGAACTGCTCAGGAAAACCACAAACAACAGTCAGCATGAAAATTTGAACAAAAATTCTGCAATGCACACAAGAGTAGGTTCAAGAATAATGCATCTGGCATACCTGAGGGACAAATGAACAGCTCAACTCACTCAGTGCTGGTGGACGAGAGGCTCAGGTACCAACCTCTGCTATTCCCACGGATTGAGGGAGGGAGGGAAGCATCCTCTTCACATATTTACTATAGTGACTAGTACAATTTTTTTTTTAATGAGTATCTAGCTGAATATGCCAAAGCTTTGTCCAATTCACATATAATAGAAACACCACAAAAGTAAAGATCTGCAGCAATCACTAGATAATCATTATCTATCTTCATTAAAATACAGCCACAGGACTTCATATTTCACTGCTTCATGACTTTTACTGAAGTCATCTGCTGAAGGCAAAGAAACCCAGTGCACAAAGTGGGGCACTGCCATTTAAATTGTTCTAGCCATAACAACCTGAAGCAGGAGTGAAAAAAATGTGTACTTTCAGTCCTAAAGAAATGTTTGAACAGTTATTTCAACCTTAATTACAACAGTTCCTGTTGCTTCCAGCAAGATGCACACAATGCTTAACCTGTGTGCATGGAGCAGCTCAGCAAAGAGGACAAACAATTCCCATAGGCTCTGGTTCAGCCAAGACTGCATTAAAGCAGTCTAGAATTATGCCCAAAGAGTGTGTCAAAGTACCTCCACCAAGAGATATCTCTGCTAAATGCTACTAACAACCTAATGAGTAAATGTAACGTATGTGGAAAGCTGCTTCCTTGAAAAGTCTTTACAAATTTGCTTCTGTGGCTTATGAGTCACAACAGAACATATGCAGGCATTTTTTAAATAATAAAGATTTGTGCATTTGTAAAGTTCAGATTATTACTGTTTTGCAACTAAATAGTCCCTTTCAGTCTAGGCTACATTTCTGACAGTGAAAAAAAATCTAGCTGTTAGTTTACCACTTGTCTTCATCAGTTTCTTAAGTGACTCTGGCAACTGAATCAAGGAGAATTTTTTCTTCTCAGCTCCATCTGTTACCTGAATCCATGGCCATCTGTCATTTTCTGCAGCAGTCCAAGCATTCACGAGACCCTTCTTATTAAGTCGTGCATAGTATGGATACCATTTCTGGAGTCCAAAGAGAGCTCGATGAGTGGATGATGCAGTAATTTGTTGGTTTGACACAATTCCTCCTTCTATCCCTAGTGGGCCAGAGCATCCTGTGGAAATAAGAAATGTATGCAGCTGAAATTATTATTTACTTTTCTGAGTCCCAAATGGCTGTAATTATGAATAGCAAATTCAGAATAACAAGTCAAATTAGAAGAGAATTAAAACCACTTGAGTAGCGTCTTCTTTTTGTAAATGTGAAAAAACAGTAAAAAATTAGTTTGTAAATAACTATTCTCATAACAAACTTAAAGAAATAGGTAAATATTTCATTTTTTGTTTGTTTGTTGTCTCTGAAGAGTTGTAAGTTTGAGTTCTACAGATAACAACATTAAGAAAATGATTCTTAGATTCTAATACTGAAATAGTTGATAAAAGCAAACTTAAAATTCTTTAATTAGATTGAAGTTCGCATTGCTACTCGTGTCATAAAGGTTAGCATTTAGCCAATAGTCTTCAACTGGTTATTGCAGTCATCTTAGAAAAATGAATCTAGAAATATGAAATTGTTCAGTTACAATGAAAATTGTTAAATGTCTTAAACATCTAATGAGTGAACTACAAAGTAGGTCATTAATTGTAATGTTCAAATGTTCCTAATTTTATGAGTGATATTCATCAACAGTACCATTATTCAAATACATGTAGATGTAATCTTTTTATAAATGAAGATATTTTTGCATATACTGTTTTGTGAAGCTACCTAGCTTGAGTGCAAAAATAAAAACATTCAGTTGCTGTAAACAATCCAAAAGTAGACAATTTTGAAAATTCACTGCATACAAATGATTGGTAGTCTCCTTATTATTAAATAGCCTCAACCACTTTTAAGTAAGTAAGGCTTTTTTTTCTTTACTCAATTCTGATGCCGTATAAAGAGAAGCAAATTGCAGGAATTACTTTAGCAGTTGATCTGCTCAGTTGTTCAAAAAATGTACTTCATGTGTCAACTTCACTTCAAAAATGTTGAACTCAGCAGATCAGAGTGGATATTTACTTACACTTTAGTCTTTCTCAGAAGCCAAGCAGTGCATTCACACTGCTCAAGAATGAACTCTGAAATGTTACTGCTAAGACATCCTACACCATAGGGGCAGGAAGTCACATATAATTTAATTCTTCATTAATTTAAAGATGCAGAGAAGGAGAAGAGACCAGTGCAATTTGCCTCTTGGCAGAAGCTGAGGGAGGGAGACAGTGCTAGGAAATACAATCCCTGGTTATTTCACGTCACTGATAATGGAGACAAATACAAACTAACTTGCAGCTTTACTTATGGGAACCTTTGTTTTTTTGTGCTCTGAAAGAAGATAGTAAAACCCCCACAGAATCACAGAATCATAGGTGTTGGACGGGTTGTCTGGGGATCATCCAGTCCAAGCTCCCTGCTAAAGAAGGTTCCCTACAGTAGGTTGCACAGGAAAGTGTCCAGGTGGGTCTGGAACACAGATCATAGAATCATAGAATGGCCCGGGTTGGAAGGGACTCCAAGGATCATCAGGTTCCTACCCCCCTGCCACAGGCAGGGCCACCAATCTTCAGATCTGGTACTAGATCAGGTTGCCCAGGACCCCATCCAACCTGGCCTTGAACACGTCCAGGGGCAGGGCATCCACAACCTCTCTGGGCAGCCTGTTACAGCACCTCACCACTCTCTCGGCAAAGAACTTCCCTCTGATGTCTAATCTAAACCTTCCCTCCTTCAGCTTAAAACCATTCCCCCTTGTCCTATCACTGTCTACCCTTTTGAAAAGTTGGTTCCCCTCCTGTTTATAATCTCCTTTTAAATACTGGAAGGCCGCTATGAGGTCCCCCCACAGCCTTCTCTTCCCCATGCTGAACAAGCGCAGCTCCCTCAGTCTGTCCTCGTAGGGGAGGTGCTCCAGCCCTCTGATCATCCTTGTGGCCCTCCTCTGAACCCTCTCCAACACTTCCACATCTTTCCTGTGTTGGGGGCCCCAGACCTGGACACAGTACTCCAGACGGGGCCTCACGAGGACAGAATAGAGAGGGACAATCACTTCCTTGTCCCTGCTGGCCACTCCTCTCCTGATGGAGCCCAGGATACCATTGGTCTTTCGAGCTGCAAGAGCACACTGCTGGCTCATATTCAGTTTTTTGTCCACCAGGACCAAATGCATTAGTTTTTAAATGAGAAACTTGGTTTGTTTTCAGGATATACTGAAACGAAATCTTAGCCTCACTGAAGTTAATGTCTGACTTGCACCATATTGTGCGATGATTTCAGCTACATTTCTATCAGTCCACTAAGCTCGTCCAGTCTAAAGCTCTAGTACTACTCTTTTACATTATGCATCACCCAACAACAAAGGTGGTACAATCAGCACTTGAATAATAGCTCTGTTAATGCTGCACAAAATACAACAAAATACAGCTCTCTCTCCTGCTGCTGTGCCAGATGCACAGCAGTGTCAGAAAAACAAATTCCTTGTCACCAGCACAGGCAAGCACAATATAGAATGTATTTAAAAAAAAAAATCAGCTATTACTTAAAAATTGAAAGACCTATTTAAATTGTGGCTGTTTTTGAAATCTTTTCATCTAATCAGAAAATTCAGTTGGCTTGTCAACTGCCATACCTGCTTTCAAGCCAGAGGGAAATTTCTGTACTTTAAAAGAAAAATAGCACATTTGCAAAAGTTTACTTTGTTTTCCTTATTAAAACACCTTTACCATTTCATAATGGAATGCCATTTCTTGTCCATTATGAAGTGGCAAAGATGTTTTAATAAGGAAATATTAGAAACTTTTGAAAATATGCAGGTTTCATATATACATACGTGTATGTATATCTGAAACACATAGGTACATATGGGACTGAATCCAAATTGTCCTGAAACTAACCACACCAAATAGCTAGTATAGACTGATAAATATTTTAAACTAGAGATGTCAGAAAATCTTAAAGAGGTTTGTAAGAGGAACTTAAAATGCAGGATGGAGGCATGGCAGGTATTTTAATATGAACATGGGACATACAGCTATAGTTTGTCTCTTCCGCGTGAGTTGCACAGAGATGAGGGCACACACCAGCTCCACTAGCATTATTCAGTGACCTAATGATAAAACTGTATGCATGAGGACAGGACACCAGCACATATCAGGGCCAGTTCTGAATGGGTTGGAGAATAACAGCAACTGGCCTTGGCAAATAATTTTCAAAAGCAGAACATTTATTTGATGCTAAGACTGTAAATCTCCCGTAGATGTCCCAGATTTGGCAAATTTAGAAAATACAAGGATGTCTAGTATTATTGTTTAGTTTTTTGCTTAATAGCCTCTGTTTAAGGTGCAGAACTGTGGAAGTCTTAATCTGAAGAAATGTTTGTTCTCATGCTCAGAATGTAATAAAAAGTATTTGAAATATGTGTGATTTTGAGACTTGAATTTTCTAAGTTGAAGGCAGTCAAATTGTTAAGTACAGCACTTACTGTGTTTTGTCAGCTATTACCATACATGGTCAGAAGTGTTTACCTTCCCCTAGCTTTAGGAGGATTATTCCTGAAATCCAAAGCAACTTGCTACCCTCAGGGAATAGGTACTTCATTGCACAAGCTACTTATTTTAATTGCAGTTCCAATCTTGGTTTGTTATGTTTGTCAGTTTTCAGTGTGAGTTAACCCCAAATCTACCACTTCTGAAGATTAAAACTAGCACATGATAGATACTATCTATTTTGGTGTTCAGTTCAAGCACAACAAAATGAGATGCATAGGAAATTGAGACTAGATAATCATTTCTAGACAATATTAGCCTTATAATGTAATACATATGTATGAACTACTAAGATCTGTTGTTAGATATCATTTTCTCCACCCTGAAGGATATTAGATCATTCTCTTTAGGTGGGAAGATTTGATTAAGCCCCACGCTTAGAGGTCGAAACCACGCAACTTGCAATGACATCCTACTCGTACGACCAAAGTAGTGCTGACAAATGAAGAAATTTTCTAAGCACAGGCCTAGTGGACAGGTCTTGAGGAAGCCCACTCAACGCTATCACCTCCTGAGATGTCAGATAACCTCCACATGCACATGATCTCTTGTCTTGAGAAGTCTTCCCTTGAACTTGACAACATTGAACTTAATCTTCTGTTTCATAGCCAGGTCAAATTTCAAGATCTTTTTAAAACTCTTCAGTACATTTTAGTAATGCTAAGCACATTATTTAAATTAATATTTTTCCATCTAGCTCCTCTAGAAGGATATTAAACAGCTGGGACTTCAGCAGAGGCTTTGCTATGACTCTACAAGTAATCTCCTTCCACTGTTAACACTGCTCATTTACCAATCCTTTGTTCTTTATTATTAATTAGACATTACTCTCCAAGAAAACTTTTCAATTCAATCCATTTTATCAGTGAAAAGGAAATAGTTGAATATATTTTTATGCTTCAAATACTGCAGAGCAAATGGACTTTCCTTATCCATACGCTCATTAACTTCTACCAAATATTCCAACAGCTTTGTGAGTCATACTTTCTCCTTACAAAAGCTAAAACAGGACTATTACTGTCCAAATTCCGAAGAAATTTACTTTGCCTGAAAACTCTTGTCTGAATAACCTGCCTGTCGTACCATCAAATATGTTTTACTGGTTACAGACTAGCTGCTGTGTGAAGACATTTGAGGCACAAACAGTACTTTTCTCCAAGTTAAGATTGCAATTATTCCTTTTAGCATACTTCATGGCTGTGATGCACCACTGAGTGCTAAAAATAGACGAGAAAAGCAAATGCAGCCTTTGAAAACTGTTTGTCTTTTAAAAACTAAGATACATATTTCTGCAGAATAGGTACAAGCTGTATTATATTTTGTTGTTTTATCTCTACTGGTATTATATCCACAGTTCATTTAACAAAAATCATGACAGCTTGGCAAACTGCAGTCTCCAAGGGAGTAATAATATCAGTACAGTGACTGCACAATTCAGTCTGGTCAATGTCAGTCATTAAAAAGAAAACTATTTTTGTTAGTTAATTCTAATACACTGGAGTATGACAACTTGATGCAAGAAAATAAAAAAAAATTACATAGTAGCAATTAAATCTGTGTGACAAGTTCATGATACAGATTCACACGGCAGATTCTGTCATCTGGAGGTGTTACTTTTAATGCCATTAAATAACAAAATACTAATTTAAGCAATATTGCTTTTAATCCTACAGCAAAAATTGCAATTCAATAAATAAAGCCCTATTGATGCTTCTCTTAATCTCATTAAATGCAAACCTATGTCCACAACACCCTGTTGTCCATGATGACACAGTGAAGAGCTGTAAAATAGACTAAATAGAATGGATCCAGTGAAGGACGGAAAAAACTGCATCTCAGGAGAAATTAAGTATTCATTTATATCTTTTCAGTTCTTCTGAGAAATCCCCACCTAGCCATGCAAAGACAGCATGATTGTAAAACTCCATTAAAGGTTTATTTTATAATCTCAAACTTAACTAGATCTGAAATACAACACACTGGTTTGCACCACAAAGCAAATAATCATTAGACAAGATTTAACTTGTAGACATAGGGTATGGGGTTCAAACAGATCCTCAGATAAAAGATGAGTTCTCTGTTTGTACCCCAATCTCTTAGAAGAACAAAATACTAATGCTAAAAGGAAATATGACCTTTGGTATCTCCAAAGACATAAACTAGAATAAAGAGGCATGTCACTGATTCCTACTTTTAACAGGAGAAGAAGAAACCGTTTCAAGATAAAAAATTACTGCTGTAGGAGATAATAAGCAGAAAGCACTGGGTAAACGTTAGTTGAGTATATTTAATTTGGACAACTGCATTTATGTCAGTTGACAAATTAAGAAAAACCTCCGAAGGGTTTAAAAATTACTTGAAATTGTGAGGATTATGCCTTTATAAACAGAAGAAAAAGATTTCCTGTTATTGACAATGAAGCATGTCTGATTCTGAAGCATGAATATATAGCTTTCATTTCCTCTGTTGGTTTGTCTCTAGCTAACGTCATCAAAACAAACAGATGCAAAATTGAAGGCATGCAGAAAACAAATCTGCTTTAGACATCTGCAATCCTGTCTTTCTCCAAGCTCCTCATTTTCTGGAATGAGATTACTGTGTTGTGCTTAGCATAGCATAGTAATAGTGTTAAATATAAATCCTGACAATGGGATTACAGATGACCTCTGATATTGTAGTAAATAATGCTGATACATGCATAAAATGCTCACCACTTAATCCAGGTTTCAGCTCGCTTTTTCTTCTTCTTGCTCCCCATGCTATCCATACATCCTTGCCCAGTTTGTTCTGCCGATGATAGCTCCCTTCAGATTACAATGAATTTGTTTTTATAGGAACTCATTAGATGAATATGGACAACCATTCAGCAGTCTGCCCATCCATATGCTATGTTCCTACATGTCTTGTTTTTTCATAATCATGACATGTTATGGTTTCTCCCTTTTTGAATCCTACATAAAGTGCTTTTGCAGAGAGGTGGCTACGCGACACAGCTTCCCTTCCTGTGAGAGGTGTCAGTGGACCCTCTCAGGGTTTCAGGAACATGATGATCTCCAACGGCAAACTTCACCATTGCACAATTTCACACAGAAGCTTTGGCTCTCTGAAAATTAACCATTACCTGCCAGCAGTTGCCAGCGTGTGATTCGCATCACCCTGATGAACATCCGGAGGATCTCCTACACCAAACTGGCTCTGGGAAAATTTAGATTTCTAGCATAGTGGAGGAGCTCTTGGAATAGGTGGCCTAAACACTGAAAGCATATTAGGTCTTTTCTGTACAGTGCTGTGTCTGAAACAGAGGCTTTGTATTCAGGGACTAATTTACTTAGTTCTAGTTTGGTGATTTTTCCATTCTGCTGTTTGCACAGAATGGATTAGTTTGTGAATTCCCCAAGCAAGACCTAGAGATTGATATCTGGGCAATAGCCACATACATACAAGCTGAAGAGAGGACCTATCCAATAGGAGTAAAACTGAAGGAAAATAAAACTTCCGATTTAGGAAGTCCCTAAATAGCTAGAAGCCAGGAAAATATGATGGGAGAACTACCACTTAGTGCTTGTTCCTTTCCTTACCAAGCATTCACTTTAGCTCACCACCCAAGGCCACACTCTTGGACTTCATTCTGAGTAAGCGTTTTTATTCTTATTCTCAAAAAGAAGTGTACATCAAAATCTCTTATCTGCAAAGTAGCATTCAGAAAAAGACGTCTTTTTAGTACTGCTTCATGAAGTGATTGTTTCAGCTATGTTTTGTTCTGATTTCAGTAACATTAATGTTATTAATAGCATCTATAGGCATGTTCAATATCTTTTTAATGGAACTGGCCTGGAAAGCAGACTTCCACAATGCAGATACACTGTTTGTAGATCCCTGTTACAGAAAAATGAGGCTTAAGATGAGAAATCTCAATCCCAAAACACGTATAATTAATCCATGCCATTCCTGACAAGTGTTTGCCAAACGACTTTTTCAAAAGCCTTAACAGTGTATGTTCCACAATCCCATTTGGTGTTTGACTGCATACCAACATGAATCTTTGCAGTTCTGTCTTACTATTTCTTGTCACAATTCCACAAACATGGACTACACTGTACTCTTCTGGCAATAGCCTTTAGTCTACCTGAAAGCATCTTCCATCTCCTTCCACTGTTCTCTGTTCTACCTGGGGATGCCAGACACCCACAATGTACTCTAAGCACACAGTCGAACACAAGGAGTGAGGGGGCACAGCCTTCCGCACCTCTTGGTTACTGGAATACTGGAGGCACAACCCAAAATCCAGGAGAGAGTAAGTAAAGCAGAAAAGTGATTAGCTGAACCTTGGTAACATTGCAGCATATGGCCAATTTATAGCCACAGCAAAAAACTGCCATCACTCCATGGTAATCTCAGAAAGGACACATACAGCGTCTAACTACTAAATACAAAATGCTTTCTCTGAGTTTGTACTGTTAATTAGTCAAGTTGCAGCATTCAGCAGTTCAGTGATATGCATTGCATTTATTTTATTTTGTTTTCAGGCAGAAATACAATTTTTTGCAAAAAAGAAAAAATAAAGCTATACTGCAGCAAGGAGAATTTAGTCTCTCAAATTCTTCCGCTGAGCTCTTGCTTATATACTAACGTTCATGTGAAAAATGATCTTTATCTTTCAAGTTGGTGTGCTAAAAAATGACATTTCTGCCATGTTTGAGTAGTGACACTAACCATTTCCATGTAACATAGCCAATTAAACACTATTAAGATTAATCTGAATAAAACAGAAGTCATGCAGTAGCACTAAAAAAATTTTCACACAAATTAAACTACATATTTATTATTGAAGTTAAATGCACAGAAACTTTCAAGTTGCTCTACAAAAGAACTGACGTGGTCATCCTTTCATACTAAAGGAATGGCAGATGCAGAAACCATAGACACTAATAGCCATAGAACAATTATTATCCTCCGCTGAAAAGCATTCCAAGTTCTATTTGCCAGTCTCAATATTTTTTGTGGATATGGATTTGGGCAGCTGTGTATGGAGGAGACTTGCGCAATTGTGGAATCTCCTTTGCTGCTAGTCACAGTAAATGGATGTGGCACAGAGCACAGCATAATGATTTAAGCATAATTTGGGCATGTACAAATGAAATTAGCAAGCCAATTGGATTTCAGAATAATCCTTTTCATTTGTTAGTGAACAACCCATGCACTTCTCCCTTCCTCAGGTTTGGCTGGAAATGTTTACCCGAAGAATACAAGAAAACTCAGCAGCTTTCCAGCTATTTTAGGAAATTTGCTATCAGACATGGTATTGTGCAGAATTTCAGCTTCATTTCATAATGGCTAAAGAAAACTATTTTCAGACTTACCTGATTTTATATTTACATTTATCTGTCTTGAATAACATGCAGGGTTTTTTTTTGTTTATTTGTTTGTTTGTTTCTATGTTTGTTTGTGGAGTAGGTAACATACATATAAAAACTTATGTAAGTCGCACATACATTATACTATATTGTATCTCCTTTTTTCCCTAAATCCATTCCAAAGGATGTGATTTATTTTCTGTCACATTTGTACTAGAACAACTAGTAATTTATTTAAACAAGGTGGATGAATATATCTTAAAATCTACATTTTCAGGAGCTGTCAGCACTCTTAGGAAAAGAAGTTCAAGCTAAAGAATACCCACATCAGTGCTGTAAAATGAGGTTCGCTACTTGGAAAGCTCATATTCTGCCTGTGTACTAGAGTAACCTGCTGACACAGACACATACTCTCACAGTCATGTTGGCTGGTAGAAATGGTAATTTCACAGGTGCTAATTGAACAGGAAATCTCATTGATTTCCTTTACAACTTTTGTTAAATCCTTTTGGTAGTAGTGAAATATCTAGATTCTGACCAGCTGGCTGTTTTGAAGTTCTGACCTGGTTCTCCGAAATAGGAGCCTGATGCTGATACTAGTTTCTTTTTTTAATGGCTAACAAACTGTTATTGATTTAAATGAAGTGCATAACTCACATACACACACATACATACACATACATATATATATACACTTAATGATCACTTCTTTTAAAAATCTGCCAGTTCCAAAAAAAAGAAACAAATTGGAAAAAATATGTTTTTTTTGAATTAAGACTGTAAAGACAAGATACAGTTACACTGAAAGTCAATTTGCATTTTTCTGGCAGGTCTACAATGAAAATCAATGGGATTAAAACATCAATGTAATTAGCATTCCTGCAAGCCAGCCTGACAATGAGAATGTTCCCTTGCCTCAACAGAGAAGAAAAGTATATGCTTTTCAAGTGGCAAATCTCATTTGGCCGCCTAGAGACATTCTTCCTGTCTTTGTGCATTTTTTTCCACTTGTAAGAACAGCAACTGTTCCTAGAAATGACAATATTACTAGTTACAAGATGTATTCATTGAAGTTGTTTAAAAACTACTGGTGGCACTAATAAGAATTCCGCATTATGACAGAATACATGTTCTTCAGAAAGAAGTAAAAATATGGGACTGTACTGCAATATACTGCTGAAGTGATATGCTAAATGTGAGCAATAACCACAGTAGAGAATGTGAATTGCATGCAAACAGCTGTTATTTAAATCTGTCTACCCAGAGATGGCAGTTGTTATGGCCTCCAAGCTGTTTCCATACCCTCCTATATAACATCTAACTTTGTAGTAACTGGAAATTCAGATAACAGCACTTAGATCTTGTTTCTGGAAGCCATTTAATGCAGGCATAACCTTATATTCATGTAAAGCAGCTTTTAGAATCAAGGCTTGAAGCCATGTTAAAAATACAGAATTAATTTGAAGGTCATGGTCTTTTTTTTATTAGGGTGGAAAAAATTCAGAATGAAGATTCAGGGTAATCTTTGTATACACAGTAAAAGAAGTCTTTAATTACTGCCGCAGTGTAGTACAATGAAATGTGATATTTCTGACTCTATTTTAAACACAAGAATAACATTTATACATACATTCTGTCCTTCCCATTATTTTTATTATCCACATCTCTTTTCATCATGATCAAGACACTGTTGCAAAGTGTATATGGAAATAGCTAACCAAATAAAGCCAAAATGAGGGCCACAATTCACAACACCCACTTTCAGCCATCTGAAAGTTAGATATCTGCCCTGAACTAACTTCTTAGCCTCCTTCTGTCACCTATGGGAACACATGGACTACTCTAAACTATGGTTCTCTTTATTCAGTCTAATAAGTGTTTAAGGTACGTAATCATCATTTCGTGTCAAATGACTATTATGTATACATTATAACCGAAGTCACTGGTGGTGTACTCCAGAGTTCCCAGCTATGTCCAACACTGTTCAGTGTCTTTGTTAATGAACCACGCACTGTGTCTCAGCACACCCCTAGCAAGCTGGCAGATGAAAGAACATGGGGAGGAGTGACTGATACATCAGATGGGTGTGCTGGCCTCCAGAGGGACCTGGACAGGCTAGAGAACTGGACTGTCAAGGATCTGGCGAAGTTCAACAATGGAAACATCAGGCCCTACCCCTGTAATTCTGTGGCCCTAAACAGTTGTAACTTTAGGTCCTTTTCAGATCAATGTTCTTGGACTGCTAAGTCCTGCAAAGTCACACCACTGCAGAGGACCTCTTCCTCAGAGGAAGTAATCTGAGGTAGTTCTGTTGACTTAGGAGACTAACTTACAGTGGACAGGAATTTGCCCCTGAGTACTCCGTCCAGTAATACACAGTGCTACATGAAATAATAATAAGTAAATTTTTCACTGATTTAGCACTTCCTCATGAGAGCCATTCATAAGCAGAACTGTTTATACAAATGTGTCCACTGTCCATATTTTTCCTGGTAAAATTAAGTATGAATACATTTCAGTCCCAATCAATCACAGTCTGTTAAAATGATACCTGGCACACAAAAAAATCTGTCTGTTTTCCTATACCTAATTAAGTTTTTGCAGTGAGTTGCATGGATAATCAGTGTATGTAAGAAAGTAGAATTTCCAATTGTAGGACTTACATCTTGATTTCCAGAAGGTAGAAGCAGTCAGGCATACTTTTCATTTTCCAGAAGACCTTGCATTTCACATATGTAGGCAGACCGTATGAGAAAATGTACAATCTGATGGACTGAAGAAGCATTTTGGCTTTTTACACCAAGTTTACTTCCGTCACATTTGCACAAACAAAACTTGTTGTTTGGAGGTAACATGAAAGATGATCACTTATCCCAGGTCATTACCTGAATAATGGACTCATGGTTTGGCTTCAGTAGCCAGTAGCACTGACTACAATGTTCACCAGTACAGATGCTGATAACAGAGATGTAGTGGATATATTCCTACATACCAACTTTTAAAATGTACTGGCCTGCTTTTTTATGTCTAGTACATTCTTACTGACATCTCATTTGCTCTCAAGTTCATGACAGTTGTCTTTTTTTTTCCCCAGTAGTAACTCAAGCTTCTTATCTCATCTCTTAAAATACCACTTTGAAACACTAGGAAAGCCTAAGCCCTCTGCAGTCCCTCCCACACAGAAGTAGGTTTTCACTTGGAATGAATACTAAGTTCTGCAAGGCCTATGTATGGAACACAACTTTTTAAATATTAAAGCTTTGCAGATCTCTAATATGAATATAAAAATCACCGTTACCCAAAAGGGATGGTATATGACCACATCCACATTAGCTATAAATCTGCTCTTGCTAAAAATCTGTAGGTTAAGTGAAGCAGCACTTTAAATTTCAGCTATTCAACCAGGACTTTGAAGGTTGCTGATGGGTACAACATAGAGGGTATACGGTTGCAGATCACAAGCTCAACATCACACTTTCAACCTATTGGCTATTTCAATCAATCTTCAGCTAATCAAATTGTTTACTTACTCTGTGTAGCTCAAGTGTTTTTTCCACAGTTCAATGTTCTGATATGAGTGATATTGAGTAACTTGGTTGTAGCAACTCATGTTAATTGCTGTTCTGACAACTAATCCTACGGGCAAGACCAAATCAATGCTTTCATTCCCATTGAAGGAATTTAGTCAGCACTTTCACTGAGACATGGTAGCAGACCATGTGTACCCTCTTCTAGTGCACCATAATGCAAAGTGAAACCACAAAGCAGATTTTACAAAACCCCATTTTATTTTGCACTGCAGGAGAATTGGAGTACTCACAATGACAGTTATTTCAGATAGCTTTTACCTATTACCAGATAAAAAACTTACAGGTGACTACTAACTACACAATGGAATACCACATTTTCTGCCTGGCCGTTAAGTTTATAGAGACACTCAGTTCTGAAATATGATTAACAGAATGCATTTATCTCCCTAAGCTTGCTTTGCAGATTTAAAACTAAACAAAATGGATTTTCTTGACCTATGAACATTTCTATTATTATTCTTAAGTGCGATTCCAAATGCTGCTAGTAGCCAGTCTGCTACATGGCACACAGGTGAAGAATATGATTAGTCTTGTTTCACATCTCCCCATAAAATACTGTATGTCAAAGGCAACATCTTTACCAATTTGCATCAGTTTCAACTAATGAATGCACAGACACTTCCAGACAAGCAAACTTTCCAAATGATGTTGTGTTAAGCTTCATATTTCTAGGACCAGACATGAAAATGAAGTGATTAGCTATGTTCCATGCAACAGAAGAAAGCTTTTCAGACAGTAATGGGAAGAACTGCTACCTATTTGCTGATGTGTCCAAAGAGATTAAATGCCTTTTATGCTGATGTAGCATCACAGCCAACCACAGCACATTACTCTTATCATACTGGTCAACACAGTTCATGTGTATAAGAAATGGCTACCAGAACTAATCAAATATGAAGAAATTATATGTTATGTTCTACTTCGTGACAGTGCTATTACTGCTAAGTGACTATCATGTGCTTCCATTACCAAATCCTCTCTTCATAGTTTTATAGTAAGGTTGTAAAATTCAGTCTTGACCTTTACTCCTCTCTGCTGAGGAAACTGTGAAAATAAAGTTAAGCAATTCTTAGGTGGTCTGAGGATTACAAATGTAGAAGGAAAAGGACTTTTGGAGTTCTTTTGTCATCTAATAATCACTTGCTTTTTCCAGTGGTAATATGATTTCATGACTTAGTGTTTTTAGGAACTGTGCCTAGAGGAAGAAACTAGATTTAGGGACTTCCACTAGGGAGCTACATCAATAAATCAATCTTGCATTCCCATCTACAAATGCACTGTGGGAACTACGGACAAGTGAGTCTACTTCCACATCTTGTAAGCTGCCAAGTGTATAATTGAGAATAAGATCCCTGAGACAAAATGATGAAGACGATCTGCTGGAAGAGAATCATCATGACTTTTGTAAATGGCAATGCTGCCTCATCCAATGGAGTTCTTTAATTGTGGCATTGTGCATAGCGATAAAGGCGATACGGTGGAAAGAACATACTTGGATTACCAGAAAGTATTTGAGAAAAAGGCTTTTGCCAGCGAGTGGAGATGGTCCTCCCATAGAGAGAAATATAATTAAAGAACAGGAAGCAGCCTTTCAGGATGAAATGTCAGCAGTGGGATCCTCCAGGGATCCATGCTTGAATTAGTTTTATTCATCAGTGACCTGGAGAAAGGCATGAATGGGGAAATTATCAAGTTTGAGCTACTAAGCTCTCTTGATCAAATGTTACTTTGATGGTAAGCAGACCAAGAACAACATAAAAAAATTAATGAGTGGTCAAAAAGGTGTCAGATGAACCTCACTCAATGTGTGCAAATAGAAGATATTGCATCTAAGAAAAAATGCCTAAACTGTGCCTTCACAATACTGAACTTGCAAACTGCCATCATAATTCAATATAGAGATCTCAGAGCCATCTGAAATCATTGGCTCAAATTGCAGCTACAGCTGCTGCTGCAAAAAAAAAAAAAAAGCTGATAAAAAAGTCAGGCATTGAGAACAAAGCACAGAGTATTATTTTACAGGTGTATGAAACTCTGTTGTGACCACATACCGTGTGCAGACCTGGTCTTTGCATTGCAAGAAGATAAAGAGCTAAAGAAAGTATACAGCACAGCAATTCAAGTGATTAAAGGGAGATAGCAGGTGTCTTAGGAAAAGGGAATAAAAACCTAGGACTTTACAAACTGGAGAGGAAAAGGCTGAGGATGGCTATGACTGAACTTTACAGAAGCATGGACAAGATGAATGCTGTACTGTTCATCACATCCACAGTACTGAAAATAGAGAGCAATCACTGAAATTCACAGTTCAATACATAAAAAAGAAATGCACAGGGGGCAGTGATCTTCTGAAGTCTTCTAAAGGCACGCATAGGATCAACAGGTTCAAAAGGAATTAGGGAAATTCAGGCACCATAGGTCCACAGATGGCACTGAAGACACAGGGACACACCCTCTAATATTCCTACCAGAGGAACTGTTGACCTTGAGGAGATAAGAGGGCAAAAAATGACAGAAAATGTGCAAAACTACATTCTCTCCTTAAATAATGTTTGTCATTGCCATCTTCACAGGGAGGGTGGCAAGCCAGACAGACTGTTGAACTTTCTGACTAAATATGATGGGTTTTCTGTTCTTAAGAAGATAACAACAAAACAGTAGTGAAATTTAGCTAGGAATCCATTATGTAATTCATGTGAATAGTCTATTTAAAAATTACTCCCCAAGAAAACACACTGCATACACAATGAATAAGGATAGTGGTTCAATTATGAATAGAAACTGATGTTAAAAAGCTACTATTTCAGAAGGCATCTCCTTTTAATACAGTTTATAGGCTGTTTACTCAGCATTCTGTAGAAAACCTAATTATCTAATAATTTAATATTATAGAGAAATAAAAATGTTTCTTAGGGAACTGCTGAGAAGAAGATTGAATTTCTAAGCTGAGAAACTATGAAATAATATCCCCTTTCCCGAAATCCCTAACAAGAAACATGGTCAGTGAAGCCTCTGGATAGGTGTGAGTTCTTTATTCCAGCTATTTAGAGAACAGATGGAAGATGTAAGAAAACACCAGCCAGTCACCAAAATATATTTTTTTAAACGTCTTCCTGTTCCATAAATAAAACATAAATAAATACTTAAATTGTGGATAAAAACCTCTCACAACATGCTTATATTTTTGAAAGATACAGATTAATTTAGTAATTTTTACTTACGACTAAGGAGAAAAATTCATAAAATGCTATAACAAAAGGCAAAGGTGAAGTTACCTGTCAGCAGCATATAAACCACCATAACTCTATAATTTCATCTTGGTGTGTTAGGTTCTGATGGCTGAGAAAGAGCTCAGAGACCCCACTGTGCTGACAATACTAGCACTAAGAAATTCCAAATGAGAAGAAAACTACACAACAAAATTACAATGTAATTAACACAGACAAGTTGTTTGAATATTTTGATTCAATGCAGTATCACTATGCTACCACCTATCCTTTATGACTTCTCAAAAAACAATTTGATATTACAAGTTACAGGTCTCAGTTCAAATTCTTAGTAACCTCCTCATCCTATTTCCTCAGTGCCAACCCAAAGAGCTCACATGACCCTGGAAACATTTTAATGCCTTTCTTGCACAAGAGGCCCCATGTAAATTTTTTGTAACTTTACTTTGGATAAATGTAATTTATAATTTCTCCATCTGCTTTATAGGGTTAAAATTTCATGTCATTTTTGTCTGTAAACAAAATTTCTAAATAACCACACCAAACCAAAAGCTAGCTAAATTACTTCCAGCATTAATAGGAGAAAACTAGCACTGATGTAAAGGACAAGGCTTTGATCTAAGAGCAATTCCATCAACATTTTTCTGTGAAGTAATAATCCTGTATGATATCTGTCGATTTCAAAAGCTGTAATTCCACTTTGATTCAAAAACTCACTTGCATCCTTCTGAGTCTCAATCAACAAACAGCAGGATGGAAGGACCAAGCCTTTCTCAGCACCGTGTTGCTGCAAAATTTTTCGTACCAGGGCCGGCAGTTAAGTAGTGCTGCAGCTGCTGATCCTGCCAGACCCACGCCAAGATGTGTCGGACCACACACTGATTTTCTTTCTAATGCCACTAACAATAAGACACTGGAGACATCCCGCATTTCTTTTCTTGTAAGTCCTCAGGGCACCTAGTGGTAGCATGGTAGTGGTCAGGACCCAAAATAGATTTAACCTAGTAGCATCACTCATTCTCCTCCTCAGTATCTTACATATCACTGCGCTAGTGCCTGGAACAGGAGTTTTGCTGGACTCTCCATATGCCTGAAGCAACAGGAGCTGTGAATCTTGCCTCAGCAGGAAGTTGATCGTTGAGTATATTACATTTTCTTCTCCTTCTGAAAACGGCAGGTGGGAGCTGTGCTGAGCTTGGAGATTTTATTTAATTTAGGGCTCATGTAACCACGTTTTGTTCTGTTTTCTCTTTAGTTAATGTGGATTTTCATCTTTCACAGCTTGGTTCAAATTTCAAGACCAAATGAATCTCCAGAATGTGAAGCAACTTTCCAGTCTCCAACTTTTGCAAAGTTAATGCAATATGTATTCTACCCAGTGCCACATTTGTTAACCATTGCAAACTTCAAGGTGGTTTCATTATGAGAGGTTTGCATGGCCCTAAAATGATTTTACTTTCTCTGTTCATTTCTGTCTCCACAAAGGGGTAGCAACAGATTAGAACTGGTGGACTCAGATAGCAAACCACCCTTCATGATGAATTCATTTTGGAATAAATCACCTATACATTATAAATATTAAGCCTCAAAATAAGATGTTTTTCCAACTGGACTTGTACTTGAAACAGAAAGAAGTAGTGATGTGGCTGCTAGAGATTTTGTTAAGTCTACTGCAGCTGTGAATTGTTCTTTCTCTTAATTTATAATCATTAGTAGTATTATTGAAGGTGTTTTTACATAGATTTAAGGATTTTTTTTTTGTCACAATAACTGATGATTTATTTTCAACTTTCTTCTTCTGGCTGCAGTCTAACATTTATTTCTTTTTACCAATTCCTTACCTGCAAATTATTTTACTTCTACGAGGATTTTAAGTAAGAATGTGCGTTATTGACCAGATCAGGAACTTAAAAGCTAAAGAGGCTACTTTGAAACTAACATTATGCTGAATTTTTTCTTGTAAGGCTTAGAAATGCTAAAATACACATTGTTATAGGCTTTGCCACCCATAAAAATGCACATAGAAATTAATTCTACACAAGAACAGAGGGTATTTTTGTAAGTATTTTTCCTTCTTTACTTCCTGTGAATGTCGGTAATGTAAAACGTTAAAGAAAAGGGAGGATTGCATTGCATCCTCAGCCTGAAGAAGCAGATGGTGGAAGTCAGGTAGGAGAAAGAACTTCGGGCCCCAGTGCAGCCTTTCTCCCTCTTTACAGAGGATAACTGGGGGTCAGCAGGAGTCACGAATGACACAATGGCTGAACAAAGCACATCAGTAGGTTTAAGTTAGGAAATGTGGCAAGAAAGTCTCCACTACAGGTTGTTTCAAGCTTACATGAGACATCACAAAGCCAAGTTGTAGCTTCTTGAAAATGAGTTTGACTTAAATACTGGAGTTATTGACACAACCCAAAAGCTAGTATGGCACTATGTGACTCCTGTAGCAAGGAGATGATTAAATGGGTAAAATATGCCTGTTGGCTCCTAAGGGCTTGTCTGAATATTTTACAGTAAGTTTCTGTCAGGTGTCTGAGTAAAGATTTGGTCCTTTACTGCCTAATCAAAGGTAGATATTGAAAAATGAATTTTCAAAGTGAGACACTGCTGTATGGTAAAACGGCAGCAAGATGAAAACGTACTCAAAGGTATAGACCTGAGGATTTTGCTTCAGTATCAAATACTGAGAGTTCAGTCTCATTTTCCTGTTGTGTTGAAAGGAAGAACTACTATTCTAATCTTCTGAGCTGAATTTTGCACACCTTTGCATCTTAACAAGATGGCTGGACAATAGAGCGTTAGCAGCAGAAGGGCCAGAGCCTACTTTGTTGTTTGAAGACTCAATATTAGATGTGCTAGAATTTGATTATTATTTCTCACTAGGTCATTGAAATGCCTGGGAGAATATTTCATTTTTAACTATTTTTTCTGTCATTTCTATAACTTCTTCTGCTTCTCTGCACTTTCATACCAAGGTACTACACAGAGATGACAACCAGACCATATTTCCAGCCTCAGCAAACCTAAGTAGTTTCAGCAAGAGGTTCAAGAAGGTTTTTGTCCAATGCAAAGACAGAAATTGGGGTCCATCCACGATAAGCCGAAACAATTGACAATATATAAAGAATATCACTACTGATACCTGTCTTTCAGTATTTATTTAACCTCTTAAATAATTTTTATTCTTATAGTGAGTTATAGTGAGTTCAAAAAGAAAAAAAGAAGGACATGAAAGATTGCCTACTTTGAGCTGCTGAATTACATGGGCTAACATCATATGGGCTAACTTTTAACATGTAAAAGTTTTCCCTCTTGCAGATTCAGAATGCATTTCTACTATATTTCTGCTAATAGTTCTTTATGTAATCCCGAGAGGACACAAATCAAATATTAGCATTAACTTTGTATTAAATTGATACAGTTTCTTTTAGGCACAAAAATTCTTCCTTTCTTACATTTTTATAAGACTAACCACACATTACTCCCTAAACTAGCAAGGGCATAATATGAAGGGCAAGTTATCTACTCTGCATACATTTTAAAAAGTGAATTAATTTATCTCAAGGTAATATGTATGTATACATATGCCTATACCTACATATAATATCAATTTTCCATGCAACAAGTCCTGAACTTATCCAAATAATGACAAACAGGAAGGTATGTATTTACTGAAATTTTGTTTCTTGTGCCTACCTGTGCAACCTGCAGTAGGGAACCTGCTTTGGCAGGGGAGTTGGACTCGATGATCTCTCGAGGTCCCTTCCAACCCCTACAGTTTTATGATTCTGTGATTCTGTGTCACTGGCAAACAAGCTGAAAATTCTAGCTTTCAAATATTATGAACTTTGAAGAGAAATAAAACGAGAAATACAAAAAATTGCAATACTTATCTTTGTCTTAAACATCGACTAAAGAATAGTTTCTTCTCTCTTATTTAGTCTGACTAACATTTTTAGCTAGTGTTAAGTCTTGATTTTATGCCCAGGCTCTGTCCCCTGCTACTCCTTGGCACCAGCTCAGTACTTCTGTGGTCAAGCAGTTCATCTGGTCAAGGAATTGACATGGTTCATTCATTTTTTTTTTTTTTTGTCGTTTTTATTTTATTTCCTATGTCAGATTTTGCTGGGACAACAATACAAACAGGTATCACAGCAGCCCAGAAGCAGCAGCCACAGAAGAAGCAAGACAGGCAAAGAGGTGAAACAGGGCTGCTTCAGGCAGCAACTGCGCTGTTTTATCTAGGTTTTCATGGAATTGCTATTTTACAGTATGATGCAATTAAACATTGGGTAGGGTATATTTGTCCCATTTCCTACTAAGTATTGAAAATCTGTTTAGAAATTTCTGGAATTATTAAGTAATTACAAGAGCTTAATTATCTAATGAATATAATAAGAGAGCAACAGGAAACTTCAAATCAGTTTAAAGTCATAATTTATACATCCTCTAGAAATCATCACAGGTCACCTCGCTTGGGAGTATAAGGCTGCATGTAAACAGAAGTCTTGAAAGCTTCTTTGTGTCTAGATTTGCCAGGTCTTCAGGTAATTTTTCAATAAGGAAGACAGTGGAAGAAAGTACATTTTCAAATTAAAAAAAAAATATTTCTCTGATTTCCACAGAGAGGAATGCAGAAAACTACTAAGTGCAGTATAAATACATCAGTGTACTAAAACAGAAAAATCAGGAAAGTTCCATGAAAATACACTGCGTAGCAGGTTCTGTGACATGATACAAATGGGAGTACTACATCTGAATGTATTCTTCCTACATATGGTCATGCTAAATGCCCAGAAAAGTAGGTGAAGAGGCTACAGTTTTTGTAAAAAATATTTACAGGAACTAATTTTATCTCTAACTTCAAAGAAAAAGCATTAGAAAATTTGCCATGTGTTTTAATTGCAAAAATCCTTGGAAATCAGCAAAATACATCCCTAAAAGCACAATGGTGAAACTGCGATGTGTCCACTTTACAGTACCCTCTGCTAGATAAAAAACTGAATACAAAATTACTTGTGGAACTACTCACAAATTATTGCAATTCAGAACCTGTGTTGCTCACAGGAGATTTTAACAGTATAGAGTCATACTGAGTAATGTTAATAGTCTGACATGGATGAAAGTGGCTCCCTGTTGCCTGCAAGAGAATTTTTGATCCTGAAAGTAAAAGCTTCAGACCCAGGAGAATCCGTCTTGGAACTAGTACTTACACACAGTGGCCCAGGACTAAGGAAAGCTGTAATGGAAGTAATCATCACTGATAGCCTGAACTCAGCACAGAAGCAAGAAATACGTTCAGAGAGTAAAGAACAGAAGAAGATGCAGTTGTAACAACGAACATGCTGAGGTCTTAAGAAATCTGGACAATAACGTGTGATTAACATGGTTTAGCTTTTACCTCCACAGTATGAGGAAAGGTGCTATCTTTCTGCTCCATGGTCATTAAACATCTATAAGCAAATTTTGTAAATACCGGATGCTCAGTGAAGGTTCTCTAACTGGCTGATAAGCTCATTGCAGAACAAGTGAATATTTTTTGAAGCCATCAATGCTTCTGTATTCCTCATTACTTTAACAGTGCCTCCTCCCACGCTTTCCAGCAATGAGAAGATGGAAAGGAGGTTTTAGTAACACTTATACAGCTGATTAGCTAAGAGAAATGTAGTGCATTTAAAAAAATAAAATGAGAGTGAAAACTCAGTTGGCACACTAGGAAAAACATCAAACTGCTTCAAGTTGATGAGTAACTTGACAAGCATTGTTATTTGGACTACACCTACTTAAATGTACCACTGAAAAATATATCCTAGAGAACAGGCTTGCAATGATATGAAAACTGAGTGCATGGTGTGTTTCTGTCTTTTTTCTTCTCTGTCTAGGATGCTTCACATATTCCGTGATGTGGATTAGCAATCCTTGAGCTTTGTGAGGTAATGCTGAGACAGCAATCAGTCATTTACATAATTAGTGGAACAGTACTTAATTATATGATTACTGTAAATATGTGTAATACTCTAATGGTGTAATTTGAATGTGTAATTACTACTCGTAATTACATAATTAGGTGTAATGGCATAACTAAATTTCTTATAAAAAAAGTGGATAAAAAAAAGTGGAAAATAAAAACAAGTCAACCCTCGCAGTAGGAACTGGTATACTGCGTAATAATATTGGTGAAAAGGAAAATACCAGTTTTTTAACTCTACCTGTGCTAAAGCTAGCTCAAAAGCAAATGAATGCTACAGGATTGTGAATGGTACCAAAGCAGTAGAACAATGTGGTCAATTCCCTCAAAAATGGTAGCTCAGATGTCTCCAGTCAGTAAAAAGATTATTTCCATTGTTAAATATTTGAATACCTGTATTTGAAAGTATTTTGTAATCACAAATTTAAGTAATATATTACTTTTATCTTTACTCTTTATAGTACATCAGATTTTACGCTCCATCCATGATGCTGTCAAACACCAGGTTGGTGCTATCTCTTATGCCAGCCCCTTCCCAGAGAAAGTACAGAAAATTATTTTGCAACATGGCAGATTATTCTATCTTTGCTATTTTGGTTTTAAAGATTACTCAGTCTTTTGTATGTAAATGAAATCTCCATAGGAATAACTTTAGAAATTGGATCTTCATAGAGAACTTATGATCAATGTTATTTGTAAAACCATGTGTAAGTGTTCCCAGGACAGATCCTGGAACAACTTCACTAGTGAATTCTCACTGAACTAGTGGCTTCCACTGGTTTAATATTCCACTTGGCTGCTTTTGTATTCCCTTCACGTCAGTCCCTTACTTGCTTGCAGAAGACCTTTAATGCAGGGTCCTCAAATAAAACAAGAACCAGGGTTAAAACAAACAAAAGAAGTTGTTTTACTTCCATAGAATGGGCAGACAACCAGTGATATTCCTTGCCAGAGGGTATTGCAAATGAATTCAAAAGAGATTGAGCAACTACTTGGAGGAAAAGCCTTGGAGAGCCATTCTTCCAGGTATTAAATCAATCAATCAGGCTCAGGAACTCCCCTGAGCTGAAAACACATGGACGATGGAGACACATCAGAGAAA
This sequence comes from Penelope pileata, assembly GCA_013396635.1. NCBI lineage: Eukaryota > Metazoa > Chordata > Aves > Galliformes > Cracidae > Penelope > Penelope pileata. Next base: position 253,642 of record WBMW01002242.1, read on the forward strand.
ATATTCATGCCCTGCTCTTACAGTTGTTGTTTTTTCCTAAGAACTGTTGAAGATGTGATACTTGCATAGATGAACACTTAATATTGAGACAGTGTTTGTATTTTTCTTCTTCACACTATAGACTCCTTTCCATTTGACTCATATAATAATTTTACATTTTGCCAATGTTTCCACCATATCTGGTGCTTTGCTTGATTGCCTGACAGATTCTCTCTTAAATGTCTTCTATTTATAAAAGAATAACGTGACTATTTTATGCATTAGGTATCTGTAGACTAGTTAAACATTTCTGTAGCATTCTGTAATTGATTCTGACAAAGAAAATATTTACATTTTAAAAAAGAAATTTAAAATCATGGCAATACTTACTCTGTTGGCAGTTTCTCCCCATAAATTCACCTGGACATTCACAAGAATAGTTAGCAACAAGATCAGTACAGATTCCACCATTCTTGCAGGGTTCAGCTTCGCATTCATTGACATCTGTAGGAAGCATACAAAGTAACGCCAGAATTAGCACAGAGAAATTATAAAAGTAATAAGAATGTATTTTAAAGCACTAAAACACAAAGTCTTTATGCATTGACATTAGAAGACATAGACATGCATTCTTTTACTCAGCAAACATGCTCAGTAAAGCATGTGATTAAATAGGGCAAATCTCAGGAAAAAAAGCAGTTTCAGATAAATGTAACTAGTTTCCTATACCTTCAAAAGTTTTACTGTGTTTCATCACACAGCAGAATTGGACGTTTTGTTCAGGGATCTGCACTGTAACTTCTAGAAAACATGAGAGCTACAAGTCACAGCTTGGCCTTAGATACACAAATTCAATTAGTCCTAACAAAGTACTGATTAATGATACTTGCAACTTTTAGAAATACAGCTACTTCTTTACCAGCAGATGCCATTTAAGGATGTCTCTCAATTCATCTTAACTCATTAAACACATAATTGACAAGGTTGTTTAACTGTCTAAAAAATTTCCTTTCTGTGCATGAGTTATTGAGCAAATTGAAACTAATAGCTTGGTCTAGAAGCTTGCAAATTTTATTAAATTCAAAAGATAGAAAAATGATTAATTTTATTTGAATTTCATTTTTTTAGTACTCGGTGTCAAATGCTTCAAGAGTACTCACCTGTGTTTTTCAATGCAGTAACCTTCAAACATAGTACTGGGTTATTTTTTTAAAATGCAATATATTATTTTTCAGTCATCACAAAGGGACACATAAAAGATAATGGTATCTCACAGCTATAATTCTCTTTGCATTTATTTTTATTCTATATGAACTAGAAGCTAGTATGGATTTTATGCATTGTTGACTCAAATAACCATGTAAACGCATATAATTAGGTATTTAAAATATTGTGGCCCACACTAGCTTCATTAATTAAGTCCTGTTGCATTAGAAAACATAAATAGCAAGCATGAAAACAATCTTTAGCTTATACTATAATTCTACTTCACTAAATTTTGCATATTCATTTCAAATATAGCTGAGATGAAGCACACACAGAAATATGTTAAAATAAAGACATTTAACAGAGAGAAACTAGTTCCATTCTTTGGTGGGTCAAATGCCCTATGAATTGAACTAATATTCCTTACTGTCCTGTTGAATCTGCTTCTGTCCTCAAAGTGCAAAACAGGTTTGGGTTGGCACATACAAACCAAGGAAGGTCCTACACCAAGTACTAAGTCCAATGCAATAAGGGTTACACGGGGGTGGCAGAATTCAGCACTGACAACAAAATTGCTTGTCTTCATGTGGTCAGTGTGTAGCATTTGTGCTTTTAATTTGATTTCTTACGTGTACTAGAAATCTATGTACAAAAAATCCAATTTTTTAACACACAAGTCTCCCCTGGATTTTGCAATGTCTACCGGGAAATTTTTACCTCCAGTCTTTTCTGCTAATCTAAAAGCTGTGTAGCTTTCAAGCTGGAAAATGCTATAATTGAAAAAAAAAAAAAAACAAAAAGCTATAAATGAAACTAGTGACTCCTGCATCTTTTCACATAGAATGAATTAAGCTGGGCTACTGTATGTACCAATGTTCATTTTTTAGTGCACAATACACGTAGCTAGTAATATATGAGCATTCTGCCTTCTTCAGTTACTCTTCTTACTCCCCTTAGCACTCTTGGAATATGTTCTTCACACACTTGGAGTGGCATGTGTGCTATTTTAGTGAGATGCAAGTTGGTGAAAACAGATTAGTTTTTACTAGAACACTCCAAAGACATACCATTTTTTTTTCAGGCTGATTTTTATCCCAAAATTAAACTTGCTGCCTTTGTGGTTTTGCATATAAGAAGTTGAGGAAGAAAAGCTGCTGCAAGCAGATTTACAACGGATAAAGGAATACTTTACGATTTTTAAAGGCTGTAAGACTTTTGGTGCATAGTATAATTAATTGATGTTCTGCACATATGCAAAATTGCACAGATTCCAGTGATTTTTTTAATGTACATTACTCTACCATGAAATGAACTGGATTAAATACAACTCAAACACAAGAACAGTACTGGTATCTGAAAACCTATATTGGCAATGTTCATTTCAGAAATTGTATTACCTGATATAGTCACAATGCAGATTAAACAAATAATTGATAATGCTGCTCTACAACCACTTGCTTATTCTCTACAAAACCATTATTTGAACAAAGATGCATTAGATGCTGTTCCTTTTCATGAAATGGTAGTCTCTTTAGATTCTGCTGAGAATCTATGCAAGATAAAGACTATATATACATATATACATATCTGTACGTGTGTATGCATGTTGATATATTTTATATCACCTAGAAAAATCTTCCCCGTGCCCCTCATGAGGAGATTTGATTTGGGGATATGAAGGAAAAATCCGAAGTATTTGTTGGTGCCAATGGTTATTCCTTACCAGTTTCTCATATACAAGAAACTGGTGTATCTTGGTTGTATCTTCTTGGAAATTTTCCAGCAGAGAGGTGTCTTATGCTTTATACAGTCCCAGATTCTACCTCAAACTAAAAGCTACTTTAATGAAAAGTTTTTAAATGAAAGCTGTTTATTGAAGCTTTTAAGTCAAAAGATTAGCATGCATGTTGAACATTTTTAAAGTGCAATAATGGAAAGCGTTCTGCTCACAGCAGGCCACATCTTAGTCACTGCTGTTTCCAGCCAACCCTCCTCCATATTCCCTTCCCCACCTTCCTTCTCCCCATTACTCCAGCAGAACAGCTTGTTTAGGCTGTATCACGTTGTCCTGTAAAACAGTTTACATTCTTCTTTTTTTTTTTTTTCCCCAAACACAACATAATGACCACATTCAGAGAAGACTCAGCTATTTTCCATTGAATCATCCAAGGCACATGACAATTACCAAATACCACTTATTAATCAGACAAGCTAAAAGAAAAATCTCGCTCATTTATGTTCTAACAGCTATAGATAGCAGGTCTATAAATGTTAAAAAAGCAGGGATATAACTTTCAACTTGTCTGATTGAATAGCCTATGAATGCAGAGCATGTATGACGAGGAAAGACCACAGAAACTCATCAAGGTCAGGTGCAGTTGCTATCGCCTCTTCTGTCCTTGCTCTCTCATTACTGGGTTAGATGGATGTCATAGTTTTCAGATGGGATAGCGTTAATTTTATTTTTAGAGGCTCAACCAATACTATCTTTTGAATTTTTGATGAAAATAGTGATGGTAACACACCAATGTTGTTGCGGAGCAGTGCTTACATAGAGTTGGAGGTGCACAAGAAGCTGGGAGAGGACAGAACCAGGACAGCTGACTCAGACTGGCCAAAGGAATACCTCATACCACATGGCATTGTGCTCAGCAGTAAAAGTTGAAAGTAGAGAAGGAGGAAGAGAGGGGACATTGGGAGTGAAGGCATTTGTCTTCCCAAGAAACTGTTACATGTGACGAGCCCTGCCTTCCTGGAAGTAACTGAACACCTGTCGGTCGATGGGATGTGATCCTTCCCCTCTACTGGTGAGCACTGGTGAGGTCTCATTTGGAGTACTGGGTGCAGTGCTGGGCCACCAGCATGAGGGACATGGACATACTGGACAGTCCAGTGAAGGGCCACAAAAATGATGAAGGGACTGGAGATGAAGGGAGGGTGCATTTGTCAGTGGTGCCCACTGCCAGGTCCAGAGGCACTGCTCACAAACTGGAGCACAGGACATTCTCTCTGATCAGGAGGCAGCACTTCTGTGCTGTGTAGGCGACAGAGCACTGGGGCAGCTGCCCAGAGGCTGAGGGGTCTCCACCTTGAGATCTCCAAAAGCCACCTGGATATGGGCCTGGACACCCTGGCCTGGATGTCCCTGCTGGAGCAGGGGCTGGGCCAGATGGACCCAGAGGTCCTGCCAACCCCAGTCATTTTGTGATTGTGTTATGATCTCCCTGCTGCTAGAAATGCAGGGACAGACCTCCAGCTAAACGTGGAGGCTAGTTTCAGTTCTTTGAACTATCAAAATTTCAGAGCTTTATACTAAAATTAATGATGGTTACTGATCTCTGAGCTTCTTTTTAATCATGCATGTCTTACTAGTTGTTGCCTATAAAAACATCATATACTGGGCTAATAAAAATTCATGGGCTTCTTAGCTGAATTTCTGTCTGTTAAAAAGGAGCAAGAGAAGGAACAGCACAGTGTGCTAGAAAAAAAAAATGTGCCAAGGGAAATGACCAAAGAAGAGACCTGCTCAGTTCTAAATTAAATTCTTTACATGTATTTATAAAAATTTAACAAGATACTCCAGCTCTCTGTTTGCCTCTCTGAGCAAAGCCCGCTAGCCTTATGTTTTCAGCATGTTATTCATAATTCTAATACAGGCTAATGTACTTGTGGAAAAAAAAAAAGAACAAGGTCATTGTGAACTGAAAAACATTAACTGAACATATGAACTATCTTTTATTTGGTGAAATATAGGCAGTAATCTATACTCTTAAAAGCTTTTCTATGTAAAGATAACCTTCTCAAGATATTTAAATTTTTCTAGATTGCCATTCATAATGAAACATGTAGAGAAAAATGCGCAACTTTCTAGCACATTTCAAATTGTCTGTGAGACAATGTAGAAAACAGGTTGAACCTTAAATATCAGATATTTTTAAAGTAATCTTCATATTCTATCCCTACAGAGCAATTAGCTATGCTCAGTATGGAAAGATTAAGTCTTTCGTTATTGTATTTGTTACTTGGATCCCATAGTGATTTTTTTTTTCAGTAGTTTGAGCACCTGCAGTCCCATCAGTTCAAACAAATTTGTCTTATTTGAGAAACAAGGAAAGACAAACTCACTCTACCACCATGTCTGATGCAAGAACAAATCCTTAGCAGGAAAGATAATGAAGTGAACAGTATTAAAGAAAGGAGCACAAGTTCTGCAGAACTATTTAATTTACAATTATTTATTTAATTTGACTGAAAACGCAGATGCAGCATATTTGATTAAAAGTGATTTCTGCAAATTGCAGCCAGATTTTGTTCAAATTACTAGATGACACTAAACTTTACACTGGCTGAAGAGCTTCTTTTTTCTGAACTACATCTATTTCTTCTCATCATATTGTTGTAAGTATATCTGAACAAAGTGTTAAAAGGCCAGAGTTTCTGAAGTAGTTGTTCCTACAGACTGCTGCAAAAAGACTTCTCTTTATATTGTCAGATTCTTCACTGACAACGCAATTTATGTTCTCTAGAAAGGTGTGCTTTCAGCACAAACTATGTACATACAAAGAAAAATCACTGTAACTTACTTAAGAGTTTTCAGGTAAGCTTAGGCTCTACAATAGGCCAGACTTTGACGTTTAGTTCAGATAATCTTATGCACTGTAGTAACATACACAGCGATATCTGGCTGCTACCTAAGAATTCAGTTTCTTGGGGAGAGACCTAGCAGGTCTGTTAAATACCGAGCAAAATGAGCTCCTGGAGAACCTTAAGAGCCAGCTTGGGAAAAGTCAATATTTCTAAATTGTGTTAAGGTTTGCTTAAAAAGTAAATCAAAACCAAATCAAACCAAACCAAACAAAAAAAGCCCTGCCTAGAGATTTATTTTCTTAAGACAGGTTTTGAAATTGACTGTGATGCAGGAACAAGGAAACACTGACTATGTTCTGAAAAAAAATTGTTGCTGGAATAATTGCTTGAAGACAGTTGATTAGGAAGTAAAGGATACATTCAGATTCCTCTGTATCCTGATGATGATTAAATTTACATTTCCTGCCTTACACTTTCTGTGATCAAACCACAACTGCAAAGCTATTATGCACGCTTCTGTCTGAAGCACAGTCATTGTGCACCCTGGAACAGAATTATACTGTCAGAAACTGGTCAAGTAGGAGACAGCTTGACTATGTTGCATACTGATTTGGAGAATCACCACGGGGGAGAGTTCTGAGTTTTCATCCTTTGCTGAATTATACGTTTTAAAAAAATCTTTAATTATTTAATAAAATGCAAATAAAACCAGATATTTTACTAGCAAACATAATATAATTAAAACTACATATTCCTTATTTTGGACTTTAACTGCTAAATACGGCCACACATGCAGACCAGAAAAATTTACCAAATAAAATATGTATTTAAATAATGTAACTGTCATAATCAAATGTTTAACTATTACTTCTAGTAATTTGAGTTCTTCAGTGAGCTACTTCTAATCAACCTGAGTTTTTGTGATAAAGGGACCAATAAGCTTGATTAGTTGTTTTTGCCAACACAGCTTGCTTCTTCGCTGTAAAAGCGCACCAGTACCTTGTTCCTGTCACCTGTTTGTTTGTTCTTAGCCCAAATTCCTTGTGCCTGCCACCTGAACCTTTGTTTTTGATCCAGGACTATGTCTTCCAATGCAGACTTCCTCAGTTTCCCTCCCGGGAAAATATACATTCTTTCTTTACCCTTTGATTTTATACCCATTCCTACTTCTCAATCACATGGTGTCAGTTCATCCTGGCTCTAAGTCATGTCATCAGTCTTCTAGTTTCAAAAAATGGTTGGCCCATCTCAGCCACAGTGTCACAATTCAAGTGCCTATACTGGAAGCCAACTTGGCCCCTGTTAGGAGGCTTTCATTAGACAGTTGTGCCTCTAATATTGCAAATATTTTTGTTTTTTCATGGTAAAGTCAGTCTAATATATAGAAAACAGAAGATCAACTGGGTATAACTTCTGTATTTTATTTGGCTTTTATGAAGAATCTTGGAAAAAGATCCAGTCACTACATGAAAAGCATGAGAAAAAAATAAAATGGTTTTGTTTAAAAAAGAAAAACAGAAAACTTAGAAACTTCCCTGGCTGAGTTCAATTTCAAAATAAAAATATGACTGTGCTTAAGTACTTTTACATTTGGAAACTTGTAGAGAAACACAATATGGAATAATTATCTTTTAGCTGGACCTTAGCCTAGGTTTATCTTGTAGCTACTTGATGATTCTTTATAGGTTTTTAAATAACATTTTCCATATTTTTTTTCTTTATTGTGTATTGGTTCTGGAAGTACCACTCATGTAAGTGCTGTCTTACTAAACCAATCCTAAGTTGCAGAGGTGAAACCTCATTTTTTCTAAAAAGGTAGAAATTTTCAAAAGAAATTGTACTTAAACAGAATCAACAAGCATCACCAAAAAGTTTGGAAGCACAGGTCGATCACTTTCAACTTTTTTTTAAAAGATACAGAAGAGATAAGTAAGTACCACAACAATAGTTCTATTGTCAGTTACAGCTTTAAGAAGGTTTCCAACCCGTTTCTGAGAAAATGTTTGGCTGCACTGTAAACAAAAAAATAAGCCATAATGTTAGCTATAACTGTTCCTTGATTTAATAAGAATACAACAAAAACAAGCACTATTAAATTAGTGGTACAACACAGGTAAACATTTAAAAAGAACTAGAGCACATCCCCAAGAAATTTGTGAATTTAACACACTTGATTAAATCTGAACTAGATGTATTCAATACATATTCAAAACAGAACAGACATCCGTTAAAATTTAGTGGTTTGATTGCTTTTTGAAAGCTAGTGTCCTGACCACAGAAGGCTTTAAAAAAACAGTGCCAAATAACCTGCATGAAACTTCAACTGGAATGTCACACTGAAGTGACTCACTGTTAAGATATCCTTATTATCTGATCTTCAAAAAGAGCAGAAAACAGTTTTATGCTCAAGAACAACAACAAAATATACAAGCCTTTTGCTCTCTATCCTTAAAGGCAAAACATTATGCTACCCCTACTGTCATTATCCTATATAAATTCTTCCTCCTCCGGTAAGTATTTGATATGACATATTCCGGTAAATGTCCTCCAGAGCTATCCTTTTTATTAAGATTTTTCCTGAATCATTCAGTAGAATATATTTCACAGAAACAGAGAATCACAGAATCATATGGATTGTTGGAAGGGACCTCTGGAGAATCAACTAGTCGACTCCCCCTGCTAAAACACATTCTCTAGAGTAGGTAGCAGAGGAAAGCATCCAGGTGGGTTTTGATTATCTCCAGAGGAGATTCCACAACCTCTATTCAGCCTGTTTCAGTGCTCACCCTCTAGAGATACCCCCTCCTGGAGGGCCAGCAGCAGTTGGTAAAAAGGACAGATATAGACAGACCCTGAAAGATGCACTAGATGCAGAATTATCTGTAATTTTAATGTACTCTAAATTTAGTCCTAATTGGCTGCAGGATACTGAGGAAGCATTCTGGGCTACTTCAGCGTGTTGGCAGTAATTATACAGCTGAAATGTAATGCTGTATTTTCAAAGTCCTTTGAAACTAGTTTTATTTGCTATTTTGAAGACTTTGATGATGTGAGCTAATGTGATATTTGTTAGATTATTTTCACAGGTTAGAAACAAGTTATAGACATGTCCATTTTTGCTAGACTTTCAGTGATTTTCAGTTCCTGTCACAGAACCTGTTGCAAGGCTGTTGGTACGGTATATTGCTATACTGTAACCTTAGAAGAACTTTCAGTGAATCTTTCTGTTTTCAGTGGGAGTAGAATGGAGTTGCAGATGATAAATAATATAGGTACGATTAAGACTCACAACATGTATTTTATGCTGATGCTGCTACAGATTTTGGTGTATGAGCCTGGAGATGACTCAACCTCCCTCATCCTGTTCCTCCACCTCAATTTTTTTTTACCTGGTGAAAGTACTAGTTTTATGCATTTCTGAAACCAAATACAAGGTGGGAAGGAAATGTCACCAGTATAATTACATGCATATAATTCTATACTAAATATTACTTGAATTAGAATCTGTGAGATTTAGAATCGGAAGTACAGTCAGACATGGTGGAGATTTTAAGGGAGGGATGTTATAAACAGGGCAAAAATAAAACCATACCCTCAATAATAGGGATAGTGATACTGTCATTGAATCATAGAATAGCTTGGATTGGAAGGAACCTTAAAGACCATCCAGTTCCAGCCTCCTGCAATGGACAGGGCTGCCATGCACTAGATCAGGCTGCCCACAGCCCCATCCAACCTGGCTTTGAACACTTTCAGGGATGGGGCATCCACAGCTTCTCTGGGCAGCCTGTGCCAGTGCCTCATCACCCCCTGAGTGAAAGATTTTCTCCTAATATTTAATCTGAATCTACCCACTTTTAGTTTAAAATTGTTCCCGCTCATTCTATTATTGTCAGACTGTGTAAAAAGTCAGTCTCTCTCCTGTTTACAAGCTTCCTTTAAGTACTGAAAGGCCACAATGAGGTCTCCAAGCTGAACAAGCCCAGCTCCTTCAAACTTTCCACATAGGAGAGGTGCTTCAGCCCTCTGAGCATCTTTGAGGCCCTCCTCCAACAAATGTATGTCTTTCTTGTGTTGAGGGTTCATAGACCTGGATGCAGTACTCCATGTGAGGCCTCAGAAGGGTAGAGCAGAGGGGGACCTCCCTCACTCTGTTGGCCACCTCTCTTTTGATGCAGCCCATGACACTGTTGGCCTTCTAGCCTGCAAGTGCACACTATTGGCTTGTGTCAAGCTTTTCATCCTCCAGAACCCCTGCTCTCAATGAGTTCTTCTTCCAGTCTGTACACATATCTGGGATTGCCCCAACCCAAGCACAACACCTTGCACTTGGCCTTGTTGAATCTCATCAGATTCATATGGGCCCACTTGTCAAGCTTGTTGAGGTCTCTTTGGCTGTCATCTCTTCCTTCTGTTGTACGAATTCAGCTTGGCGTCATCAGCAAACTTGCTGAAGGTGCATTCAATCCCATTATCCAGGTCATTGATAAAGATGTTGAAGAGCACTGGTCCCAAGATGGACCCCTGGGGACACGAATCATCACCAGCCTTCACCTGGACATCGTTGACCAAAACCCTCTGGCTGCAATCCTCCAAACAGTTTCTTATTCACTGAATACTGGATAAACAGTCTATTAAGAATGACAGTATCGTTGTATTAAGAGGAGTGTAAGGCAGGTAAGAGAGTTACCTACGTTTTGCTCTGAACTCAAAGGAAACATCCGTAAAGAAACAAAGAAAATAAAAATAAGGTCTAGACATGTCAGAACTTTTGGCTTGGCTATATATGGATCTTTCAGACACCCTTGTAACCAGTAATATATGTTATGGTCTAAACATACCAAAAAAAAACACAAAAAAAACACCACCAACAAATTTGAGAAGAGTTCAGTTGCTAATACCTGGAGTTCTTTCAGAAAATGCCTCTTAAGCATTTTCCTAATATAATAGACTTGGCTTTCATCTTTTCCTTCCAAAGCAAATTCCTATTTTGTTAGGGTTTAGATGAATTTTAACCTTTTTCTGGGTGTCTCTATAACATGCTGTCTTAAAAAAAGAAAAAAAAAAAAACTTTATGCCACCTGTAAATACTTATTCTTTTTCTTAGGGAACAATTGTTTGGTATTCTGGTATTCCCCCTTTAATATTAGGTCAACTTGTTTCAAGAAAATTAGAATATATAGCTACGATTCTGACTTCTTTTTGATTTTTAAGTAAACACAGTTCTGAGAGTGAAAATGGAAGGATATTTTCAAGTTTGATTTTTTAAACATCATTTTATCAAATACCATGGCAAGTAAGAACTCTATTTGTAACCAAATGCTATTTTTTAACAAGACTAATTTATTTCTGCAGCAGTTCAGCTAGCATCTATTCTAGCTATTGTTTACACTTATGTTCACAGTAATGCTGTTATAGTATCAGTGAACAGTGGCAGCATCTATCTAAAAAACCACTCTTTGAAACAGGTATGTTAACATATAGCTTTTTCTAGCTTTCTTTAGGTATTATAATGGCATTTTCTCTCTGTAACCCTAATCAGAATAAAATTTTCCAAATTAAAAGTCTTGTAGTCATTTATGAATTAATTTCTATGCAACAACTATAAACACAGTTGCCAGAATGGTAAGCACTAGAATAAAATCAAGAAAAACGCGTACTGAAATATTCTGCAGAATACCATTCTTTCGGTGCTTCGCACAGAAAAATACTGTTATTTATCTTAACCTGTAGGAACACATATATGAATGCTGCAAAGTTTAAGCATCTCACCAATATACAGACTTAGAATACTTTATGTGCTTAGGTGCATTTTATAATGTACACAGGTTTTCCCACAAGAGAGCAAATGTTAATTTTAACACTTTTACACCATGGAAGTTTCTTACATTCTTTTTTTTTCTCTTTGAAATCCCTGGAAACTGTGTAAAAGATTGCTAAGATCACAGACTTCCTAAAAGTCATAACTTCCTAAAAGTCAAATAGGAGCTTCTACAGTAAGTATAAAAATGCGTATTGCAAACCACTTTGATCAGCTCTTAAATAGCTCTTAATAGTAGAGCTCTACATGGATCTTAGCCACAGTGCTTATTGTTGCATTCTCAGCAATATCTGTGGATTCATTTCCCTTTATATTTCCATGATACTTTTCTACCATTGTTTCTGTTTTAAAATTCCCATAAAATAAGTGAGAGAACTATTGCTCTGATCACGTAACAAAATATGAATCAAATAGGTACCTACTGCTGACCTGCAAAATTTTTGTCATTCAGTTACAGGTACTAAAAAATTCGTAAAATTTTTCTTTGTGCAGTCACACTTCTACCACTGCACTGTTAGTATTTCCTGTTCTTCTGTGAGGGCTGATCCGAAAGTAATGCCTCATATTTTATGACGTTGGCCCATGATGTCAGAGGCAGATGTTGCTGGGATGGCAGCAGAGGTTGAACCTTCCACCAATATTCTGTCACATTCTGTTGTCATGTGACAGATGGCAGCAGAGGGGCAGCCTGACAAAATGGCATCTGACATGGAAGTCCAGATGAAGCAAAGGTGTGGAACAGAATTCCTCCATGTGAAAAAAATTGCACCCGTTGACATTCAACAACAGTAGGCCACCTCTGCCGGTGCAGATTTTTATGAGTGCTGCATTCAGGTTCTCGTTTAGTGCTGACAAAAATGCATGACTAATGGTGGTACTGTATTGAAAAAGAGTATTTTGTAGCTGAGAATGTGCTCTATCAAATAGTGTCACAGTGCTCTTTTGTATATGTTGTAGTTTCCATGGAAAAAATAGGAGGCATTACTTTCAGAGTGATCTACATAATATTTACTTGTTTAAACACATATTTAATGAATTTTTAGTTAAGGTAATTTAAATTTAAAAGAGTTTTGGAAGAACATTCCCTTTTGCATTAGTTTTAAAAGAGTTGGTGCTTTAAAAGTTTCTATATAAATTGAAACAGATTTTTCATTTTTTCTTATTTTCAATGTATACTGGCATGGAAACCTTCATCCCATTAAGTAATTTACCATTTAATTTTACAGTGAAGCACCATGTCTTTAGGGCAACAATTCCTTTTGATTTCAATGAACCTTATTAAAATAATAGGGTAATTATGTAACAAGCATTTGACAAATCATTTTAGCTGCAGGTGAGTAAAAAAAATCATATCAAAAAAGGAATCAACTGTTGAATCAGCATTTATTACAAGCTATATTCCAAAATTCTCAGCTCCATGGGTAAACGTAAATTATCCAGCATTAGACTATAGCCTCTAACTGGGCTATTTGTACAATAGAATTGGTGAGATCATGGCAAGAAGTACAATCGTTTTCAAAGCAAGTTTGAACTCAGATCAGTAAATGAGCATATTTTTCAACACATATCCTCAGATAATAGTATTCTTTCAAAAGACAGTTGTTTATGCATTTCAGAATAGAGTGAATGTAGGGATATGCTTTTTTTCACGAGTGCAGTTATGGCATGTGTTTTGAAAAATGTTATTAGACTAACAAGTCCTGGAGCATATGATGATGGATATTCTAAAATGAATTAAACAGATGGTTATATTTGTTCATATGTCTGCATTTGATAAATATGGAATGAGGTGTATTCCTTTATGGCTAATCTATATACATCTCATTTCTGCGCTCATAAAAAGTTGTCTGTGGGACTTCAGTGTATTTATGTTGCGTAAGCACACATAAAGGTGCCTCTCAAAGGTAATTTCTACCCTTTGCTAATACCTTACATATTCATATTCCTGGTTACTCTTAAATGTGTGTATGTTTTACTGCTTATTAATCGTACTGTTAGATTTAATCTCAGAAAAAATCTAACAGGGTATATAGGAGAAAAAGTTAGTTCTCCTGGCACAGTTCTCTAATCTCCTCTCTCCAGTCACTGTGGAGTACTACACTGTATTACATTTAACATACAAGGACACTTCATAGATCAAGAGCACATTCATAAATCATTTATATGGAGGGTTAATAAATGAAAGGATGAGTTATTACATGATTAACCGATTGCCTTAGATACTAACAAGTATATCAAACCAATATGTTTATTAGAATATGTAAATCTTTATTCCTATAATGATTATAAATTTCCTTGCAGTCCATATGTACAAACATAACAGCAAGAGTAAAGACCTGGGGAACTACAGGCCACCAGGTTCATTTCTGACCCCAAGAAGGTAGGTAAAAAAATCATCCTGAAAGGCACACGATGTTATGCAAAAAAAAAAAAAATAACATAAAAAGACACGAATGTATATAAAAAAAAAAAAAAAAAAAAGTCATCATAGATTTATGAGTAGGTTTGCTTGAGCAAACACATAGCCTTCTACAATGATGTCACTGGCTTGGTGGACATAGGAGAGCATTGGATATTATTTACTTCAAATTTATTAAGGCTATTAACACTGAGTCCCATAATATTCTCATACTGGGGCTGACATGGTACAGATTACTTAAGTGAACAGCAAGATGGCTGAATGGTTAGGCCCTGAGGGATGTGAACAGAGTGGCAAGAAGTCCAGCTGGAGGCAAGACACTGGTGGTATGCCCCAGGGCTTGCTACTGAGTCCAACATCATTTAGAATCTTCGTTAACGACCCAGGCATCGCACGCCTGTGCATCTGCAGCAAGTTGGCAGATGACAGAGGATGGGGAGAAGTGACCCTGCTTGAGCAGAGAGTTTGAGTGGGTGAACTCCAGAGGTCTCTATCAACCTATGATTCTGCGATATATGCATAAAGTATACACGCCGAATATTTTTTATTTTTTATGTATTTATTATATTCAGCAAATTTATTTATTAATCACTTGCCAATCATTTTATCTTTTGGACTACAGTAATTGTCTTGCTTCCTCTGCAAAGATGAAAAAGAAGACCAGATTTCCCCTCCTGCAGAAGATGCAAAATGAGCATGAAGCAGTTTCTTCACATCGTCAATGACCATCTAGTACAGGAAGAGAAGTATTTATTGCAGTGACTTCTGTCTCCATCTGACTGACAGCTCTATTATCTCAGGACACACACAATCTTGTTGTTCTTCATGACTCACAGAAAGTTATATGTCCTGCAACTAAAAACAGCTCTCAGAACTGGAACTTGTATTTATGGAAGGTAGGCTAGGCAATGTCACCTTTGTTTGATGCTCATATCAAATAAGAACTATACAAATAGGTTATAGCATTTTCCAAGACTTTGTTCTGCAGCTAACGAGTTGCCTTCAAATGTATTGAAACAATCTGCATCAGAACTTAGGGCTACAGGTGATGCAATCCCTGCAAAACATTATTTTTGCTTCAAGAGTAGAGGTTCTCTCTCTGTTAGAGCATAGAAATAATGATGTCAGAAACAAATGCTGTAAGCTCTAAATTTTAAATTTGAGTAAGTTACTATCACCTTTAAGTTTTTTCTCCTCATTTTGGTGTATGTTTTCTCCTGCAATGTTATTCTGAAACTCTCTTTGATATTAAGTATGATTGACAAAGAAAATAGAATGGGTTAGAAAATAGTCAAATTGCTTTCTAGCAATGAAACCTGCTTGTATTGGAAGAGAATACGGCTTTTAATTAAACTCTAGAAACTGCATGAGCATAGCCACTGTATGCATAAACAGATCTGTTAAATACAAGAAAGGATCAAATAAAACATATTTCCAGAACCAGATGCCTTACTGACTTGTATTGAGAATAAAATGACATCTGACAAGGTTACAAAACATATCAATTATTTGCAGGCAAGCAGCAATTTAAATTCTCTTTTATGCTGTAAGATGTACACATCTGGACCATATAACATAATTCACTTCCAGTCGTTTCTAGTAAGAGTGAAATTCCTGAATGCTATTATTTTTGCTCATTCATCCCCAAGCACAGGCACTAGAAGATGTCCTTGTGAGATGACAGGCAACTACTGTCACTCAGAGTCACAAAAGATATGAGTACTTGGCCAGAAACATATCACAGTGAGAATTAATAAATGTCTTTAGAAAGCCTGAGGAGTATCCATGCATTTATTAACAGCAGTCACCAAAACAATGTGCATTAGTTGCAGCATTTGTCTAGTCTGATAAAAATGGAGAGCTATCAATTCTGCCTTTTATGTCCTTCTACACATTCCAGTCTCCCAACTTCTCTAGGACCTGGCAGCTGAGTGGCTACATGGAGAATCAACTCAGTAACCTGATCCCACCAAAAATCCGTTCTTGTGGTTGAGTTGTATGCTTCCACACAAGGCTGGTGAGCAGATTCATGCTGAAGTCAGGCTGCTGAGTCTGATGGGGATATATTCTCAGGGATTATGGATATCATTGCTTTTGGTAGTGTCAGGCTGTCACACTAGAGTATTAACAAAAAATCAGGCCAGAATACAGATCATGAGACTACAGAAACTCAAGTGCCTCTCATGACGTCAGACATTAAGAATCATAAAAAAAAGAAGAGAAACATGATCTATTCATTATTTGCAGTGCAAAAAAACTTGTTATGTCTGCATTTGAAAGCAGTATGATCTTCTAAGATTGAACTTGTAGACTGTAGTGGCTAGAGAGGAAGATACAATGTCTGCCTTAACTGTATCTCAGGGATATTGTCTCTGCACAAGTCCTAGGCTGGCTGGGTGGACTGAATGCCTCTTTACTCACTGAAAGGTATTGTGTCAATTCCTAGTGTGCAGCATGAAGAACTTTAGACTATTGGACTGTTTTATTTTAGATCATTTTCATCTGAAAGGGATCTATTTCTTGTGCTTTGAGACTGCTCTGTCACAGGAAGATAAGCATAACAAGTGAGGATGATCAAGAGATTTTTTTTAAAATGCACTCCTAACCAAAAATGCTCAAGTAGATGCCCTACACAAATAATTGTGTTATTTAACACATCATAATAAATGCAGGATAGAAGAATATCCTGGGTATTCATATGCAAATGTGAAGGCACCATGAGTTTTGCTTGAGATATCTCATGAATACAAAGGGAATACATTTGTAATGCAAATGGGCATATACTATTAGAATATTATCTCAATACATTGCACTTCAAGTCCAAGCACTGTTTATTTAAAGTTTTGAACACACAGGTAATTGGCCTGACTGTATCCTTCGTTCCATCTGTATCTTACTTACTCACAAATAAACTCACTGACCTCGTAAGTGATTCATATGGATAACAGCTACTTAAAATTTCAAAAGATCTTTGCCTCCTTCAAACTCTTCATTGGGTCGGTAGTAAAGAAATGTCTGACTAATACATCCTTCTTTATTTATTTTTTACTTTTATTTTTATTTTCTAGCACTATTCTTTGGAGTGCCATGTGAATTATTCAAGTGATAAACACTGAAGTCAGTCATATAATTTTAAAGTGGTTCAATGAACAATGGAAATACTAATATTCTATATGGGGAACTGCACAATTGTATGCCAGCAAGAGTTCATAACACATATACAATATTTTCACTCTGCATCCTTGACAAGCCTCCACACACAGATGGCTCAGCACAGCAGTTCTTGCAGCAGCAGAATAAAAAAAGGAAAACAAGAAAAACATTTAAATGACAAAATTAATCTTTTTTTTTTTTTCTTTTTAACAGCTGCTTCCTTCAAAGATGGATCAGACTATGCTACTGTGTGACAAAATTCTGAGTGATAAGTTTGGTCTTTTTAGATAATGAGATTTCATTTCAAGATTTCATTTATCTTCATAATCTTCCTCATATAAACATGCTGATACCTCTTCAAAGAATCTGCAAATGTAATGGAAACTGAAAGCAAACCTCCCTTTAAAGCTGCTGTTGATCTTCAAGCACCTCAATTGATGAAATTCTCCTACAATGGGCATTAAAAGTGGGGAGAAAGAAGGGAGAACAGATGATATGCTCATCTCCAAGTTTCTTGCATTTTTCCTCTAAACTTCCATAATTCTATTGTCAGTCATCTGCATTATCCAATAGGTCAAAGTAGCAAATATTAACACATTACAATAATAATTCTCTGTAGGTGTAATTATATAGTTAACACACTCTCTTTATGATCTTCTTCTTGATGCAGTTTCCTGAAGAAAAGTTTTGAAACTGACAGTTTGCAAACAGCCCCAATATTATATGTCACTTAGCATTCCAAGGCTGCATCAAAGAACATGTATTTAAAGCTTTCAAAAAATGGCTTATGACCATACAGAAAGCCAAGGATATTGCTCTCAATAGGAACTGTTCTTTCACTGTTAGAAAGATGAGGTCATACAAACGGATGGTAAGCAGGCTTACTCACAAAGTATATTACTTCACGAGCTGACAAACTTGAAGGTATGAGTCTGCAATCACTGAAAGTGGTGTTGGTAAGGCTATTTAAAAGATTATGCTAACAAATACAGTGAGTTTAACTTTTCTAATCAGTAGTTTTCCACGCAAAGTATGTATTCCTTAGTAGAATCTTCCTATGCCAAAGACTTGCTAGGATAGTATAGAAAAAATGAAAGTCGTCAATGGCCACAAATCTGGAAAGCTGCCTAAACCAGAATATTGAATTTTGGAAATAAGTGAAGCAGTACAAAATGTACATTTTCCTCATGCAAATTCTGAAAAAGAAAGGAAAGTATAGCATTTATCTACTAGAACATGATCTTCTCCAGTGAAGACAACAATGCTGTTTTGCTTTGCGTAACAGCTGAAATGCACATGTATATTTTGTAAATGTGAGTGGGACCACCAGAAAGAACACAAAAGAACAAAATGACATTGCGGTACTATATTTTTTTTTCAAACAAGCTTTTGCTTGTATGAATGCATAATCTTGAGGAAAATGAATAATATTTATATAGTATATAATGCAGGGAATAACGCAGTAGTAAACAGTAAAGATTGAGCATAACACATCCAGAGATATCAAATTCATTGTTGTTCTTTTTAGTCAATAAAAATTTCAATGTAAATTGAAATTTGAATGATGAGTACATCATCATGCCTTTATATGAAATATCTTTAAGCATGAAATATTTAAGAAATATAAAATCCAAACACCAGTATGATATCTTTAGGAAAAACACATGAAAGTACAAAAGACCAGATAAATCACAATGTCCAGCTCCATTTCTGTTACTGAAGGGCTGCCTATAATTCCTCAAACTACTCATCATTTTGTCATAATTTTTGTTACAAGATGACTATAATAACGTATATAAACATAATACACTCCTCCACATTCTCATTTCATAAAGCCATGTAAGACCATTTTCAAAAGAGCAGCCTAGTTATTGAACATCTAGAAGGGAATCTTCGAGGTTTTTTTTTTTTGTACATGTGTTTGAATGCAGTTTTTAAAAGACACATTGCTAGTATTTTCTGTAGCGTATTCAGGAATATAAACAGTTATTCTCATTCTGAAAAAGTGTGTTATAACATTTGTATTATAAAAGAGGAAATGTATAAAGTTGGCATTATAATAAGATAACTGCTATTGAATTTAGAGTTCATTTTTAATCCAATATTTATTATTAATTTAGATATAAAGAACTTTTATGAGCAAAATATGTTACACAGGCTATCGTTTCAATGCAGAACATGAACAAATTAAATTCTTTTGACAATCAAACACCAATGCATATATTTTTGGGACGTTAATTTCCTTCCACAGTGAAATGATATCAATCCTTAAGAAAGACAGTAATTAGGGGAAGAGATATTTACCCTTCCATTAAAGATGCTTATAATGGCTATTGACAGTTGAAGTGACTTTTATAATACAGAGACGTACATCTTTGTAAAAGTACCAGTCATTGCATAGTTTAGTCCTTCTGCAAGTTGTAAGAAACCCACCCTTCCGTTCCATATCTCCATATAAACCAAAAGCAATCAGGAAGATCTTCTTTCCTTCCACTACCATAGCTTATAAAAGAAACTTAGACATCAGATTAGGAAGCTTAATAAAAGCCTCAGCTCAACATCCATCCTGGGTTAAAACAAGAAAAAATGAAACATCTGAGAAAATGCTACATAAAGAACACAGAAAGCACTACAAAGAACCTCCACCCAGTAAATGGTACAGCTTATTCTTCAGTAGGGGTTGCCGCATCATTAAAATCATAGAACCATAGAAACATAAGGTTGGAAAGGACCTACAAGATCATCTAGTCCAACCACCCTCCTATCACCATTACTACCCACTGAACTACTAAATCATATCCTGTAGCACCTCATCCAGATGCTTCTTGAACAGCGCCAGTGATGGTGACTCTACTGCCTCCCTGGGCAGGCTGTTCCAGTGCCTGACCACTCTTTGAGAGAAAAAGTTTTTCCATATATCTAACCTAAATCTCCCCTGATATACTAATATACTACATTACAAAGATAGTTTTAGAAGGTCACTGAGGAACCATTTAAAACTCTTGCAAAAAATCTTATGGTACAGACAAGGAAACAATTTAAACTATTTGCATAGAAAACAATCAGAGACAAATGTGCATACATTTGTACATACATGACAAATGTATGCAAAATAATAAGTGGCATACAGAAGGAACTAAGAAGCTTCTTTTCTACTACTTGTATAACATAAAGATATAGGTTAAGATCTTGAAAGACCAAGTTTGAAATCGAAAAGGGATTTTTTTCAACATACACTGTAATTAGACTATGAAGTCAATGCATAAGGAAATTGTTGAGGTCAGACATTCGACAGGGATAAAAAAAGATATTGCAAGTTTGTACAAATAAGAAGAAAAAGAAGAATAAATAGTGCTATATAACAAAGCTAACAGGAATTAAACAAAATTGGAAGGGTATTATACTTTCTACTTGAGATTTTAAGCCAATCTCTGGCTACTATTGAACAAACTAAAATCTTTAATAATTTAAGGAACAAGTTATGCCCTGTTTTCATGGTGGGGTGTCCTGACCCTTTCTGTGTAGCATTTAGTATTGGCCTATTTCCTCAGCTTTACCTTTTGTTTTTCCAGGTTATGGTTAGTCTTCTCAGTTACCTGCTGCTTTAACCAAGATACTTATTTGGATTGCAGGAAAAACAGAAACCCAAGTTCCAACAGCCCCAAAATTATTGTCACTCTTGTTCAGTCTCACTACACATTAGTTGTAAGAAGATATATCATCAAATCTTCCCGTTTTCAGTTGACAACTTTATCAATATGTACCTCAATTAACAGCATTTGTTTTCCCAGGCAGTTTCACACACAAGTTTTCCTGGACTGCTATGAAACATATCCTGTACTGCTGCTTCTATACCCTGTGGTAATGCCTTTTCCATGCTCAACATTTTACTCCTGTACACAGTTTACATTTTAGGAACAGTGTTTGATTGAGTTTTCCTCCAACTGTAATTATTGGCTATTGGCTTTTTTACTTCTTTGCTAGTGATCTCCTATAGACATCTTTCAAACAACTTGCTTTCTCTAACATTTTTAATTAAGCAAAATTCTAGAAGGTTACCAAAAAAGAAACAGCGTATCTACACTTCATCTTTTCTCATCTAAGAAACTGTTCCGACACAGAAATAGCTTTCAGAATTCAGATACATAATGCTTAGGTGTATATATTCCCTAAGATGCACTTCTACAGGTAACTTACTACTACTATATTATATAGCTTATGAATACTACTTTACAAAATACTACTGTAATTTGTTAAAACTATGCAAACAGCTATTTTCAACAACAACAACAACAAATAACATAGAAATAAAAAGGAACACCTGGGTTAGATTTAGAACTCCCTAAGCCTTAACATATATTGCAGGAGAAGTCATAGTGAGTGTTCATCATCAGAAGCATGGGGTGAACACCTGGTATGGTGTATCTGCATCTACACTACTACCTTAAATTTGCCCACATGGCTTAGGGGCCTGTTGGCTCGGAACAATCTGCATTTGTGCAAGACACAATTGGTTTTAGCCTCTAAAACAAAACAGCTGCATGCAGAGAGCATGTTAGGAATGGTTTCTGGACTGCTCTACCACCAAACTGCAGCTGGAAGTGGTTTAACAAGAGTGTTCACTCATTGTAACACACAAAATCCATGCCACAGGATGTTCTACAGCTTCCTCATAAATTTCTTCCTAGTAGATGGAAAAGTTCCTGGATTTACATTTGTTGCTAAGCTCAATGTGTTGATCATCCACCAGCTCAGTCAGGCATTCATGGCAACTGGCCCTTCCAATTACCTTGCAGTAAGAGCCACTACTCTATGCACAGTTGGAATGATGCCTCAACATACTACTAAAATGTGAACTGATGCTCTGCCATGTGGCACCCCAACTGTGCAGTTTCTCAACACATTAATGTGGCAGCTGCAAATACCACAGACCATCCAGACCGTGGAGGCAGAAAGCAGAGAATACTGGAAAAACACTAGAAAGAGCTTGTATACATCATCAAATGACTTTGTTTAATGAACTTTATTCCTCTTGGAGTACAGAATCACAGAATCACAGAATCACAGAATTGCAGGGGTACAACACATTTTGTTATGACTGGCACTGTTAATGGTCCTTAGATTACAAATCACTCACAAACCAAACCCTGAAATCTGAACTCTGTCTTGTTTCAAACTTGAAGTTCTTCTGGTTGGATCTCGCTGTTATTTCAGTTAGTTGAGTGGTAGACAGACTTTGACATATTTTGTTGGTAATGCCCAGAGTTTTATATTTTTCGAACATTGCACATCACCTCACCCGCTGAGGGCTGCATCTTGAACTTCTTCTTCAATGGGGAATTCATGTCTCCACTCCATGGACTGTTGTTTTGACTCTAGTTTGTACTGGTGACACCATGTCTTGTCACTGGTAATAATACGATCAAGAAATTGCCACCTTCAGCCCTGTATTGGTTCAAGAGGTCCTGACAAACTTGCATACGGTGTTCTTTCTGTTCCTGTGTGAGCACTTGTGGGACCCACCTGACACAAACTTTGTGATATTCCAACATTGCCACCATTGATTTCAATGCATTGAAGTCAATATTCAGTTCTGTACACAGTTCTCTGTAATCCACTGATTTGTGTGGAAGAGCTCATTGAGAAACTCTTCATTTTGTGGTGTGACAGCTGTGCATGGCTGTCCAAAACATGGCTTATCTTTCACATTATTGTCACCACTGCTGAAACACACCACCCACCACTTCACTGTGCTCACATCCACTGTTTGGTCTCCATTAACATTCAGCAAGTGTTGGTGAATGTCAATAGGTGCCATTTTTTCTGCATGAAGGAATTCAATTACACAACTTTGACTGATTGCTTCTCAGCTGCCATCTCTTGCACAGCAATAAAATTGAATGGAGTATTGGCAGGAAGGTTCAACCTCTACTATCACACTGCTTCTGATGTTGTGAGCCAACATAGTGAAATACGAGGCATAACTTTCAGAGCATCACCTTTTATATTGTATTACTCTGTGTTATGCTTTTTTTTTTTTTCCAAGTATGAGGAACATCCATCTATTTCTCGCTTTGCCTCTTCTACTCTTCCATGGTCACTCTCTGTCCCTGCTCCACATGGGTCCCTCCTATGGATGCCATCCCTCCCAAATTGATCCTGCATGGGTTTCCCACAGGCTGCAGCTCTCCAAGCACTGCTCCAACACAGCTCCATATCATGGGTCCCATTCTTCAGCAGCTGCTCCAGCACAGGGCCCCACAGGCAGCAGCTCCCCCAGAGCTCCTGCCTCACCTCAGGCATGACTGCAGCTCGGCCCGAGCCTCCTCCTGCAGGGGCTCTCCATGGCTGTGGCCTCCTCCAGGCCTCATCCACTGCTGCACCGTGGGCTCCTCCATGACTGCACGTGGAGATCTGCTCTGCGTAGTGCAGCCATGGGCTGCAGGGGGACAGCCTGCTCCACCATGGGCCTCTCTGGGGCTGCAGGGAGCTCCTGCTCTGTGCCTGGAGCACCTCCTGCCCTCCTCCTGTACTGAATTTGGTGGCTGCTGGGCTGTGTCCCTTTCATTTATCATTCCTCTCTCCAAGCTGCTGTTGAGCAGTAGTTTTTCACTTTCTTAAACCTGCTCTCCCAGAGACACACACATGCTNAGTGCAGCCATGGGCTGCAGGGGGACAGCCTGCTCCACCATGGGCCTCTCTGGGGCTGCAGGGAGCTCCTGCTCTGTGCCTGGAGCACCTCCTGCCCTCCTCCTGTACTGAATTTGGTGGCTGCTGGGCTGTGTCCCTTTCATTTATCATTCCTCTCTCCAAGCTGCTGTTGAGCAGTAGTTTTTCACTTTCTTAAACCTGCTCTCCCAGAGACACACACATGCTCATGGCTCAGCTCTGGCAGTGGCAGATCCTTTTTGGAGCAGCTGGAGCTGTCTCTGGTCTGACATGGGGCAGCTGCTGGGCTCTGCTCACAGAGGCCTCCAATGTTGCCCTCCCACTACCAAAACATTTCCACTTATGCTTGCTACATATCTTTCAGTCTACATGACCCCAATGAAAGAAATTATTTGCTGTTCTTAAAAACGAGCATCACACCCAAGGAGTGCATCCCAGTCCTGCTGGACATGAGCTTTATGCTATTTCAGGAGTTTAAGTGCTCTGAGCTACTCTCTGGAAGAGCTGCTTTCTCAGTGCAGAAAGACCGTAGGGAGACTCGTCTTCTTGCCTCAAGCTAGTTTTTGCAAATTCCTCTCTCCTTGTCACCAGGTACTGTCAACAGCATGTGCAAAAGCCAGACTGTCATACATAAGCAGCTTCTTCAGTGTCTTCATAAAAATCTTCCCAGGTTTCCAGCTAAAGTATTCTTTCCTATCCTACCCTTTTGAGACTTTTGCCATTGAGGAATCAGAATATTTTCAGATAACCATTGCCAATTAATATAAGTTTTGCAATAAATCTATACTATGCAAACAGCGAATCTCCTAATGATCTATTTTATAATTTACATATTAATTATTCATGTAGGTAAAAGGTCAAGGGATCTCAGAAATATTGATAGAATATTTGTTGATAAGAATGACAGAATACCACTTTTGGGAATGTATCTTGATTGTAAAATCAATCACCTAATTTAATTGATTTAGTAACAGAATATTAGACATGAAAGAAGTCCAAGATTAAAAACCTTGCACAATTGAGTATAATATGATTTCTGGATATCTTAACAATTTAGACGAAGATACATCTCTTGCAGTAAGGTCATTTTAATTTACCTTTTTATGATGAATCTACTTTGACAGACTTACTTGATTTAGAATGAATTCAGAATTGAATTGCTAAACTTTATGAAGTAGAGGAACTTGTAAAAAAGGAACTTTGTGAATTAAGCTAAAGAGATATCATATTCAAGAATTACATTAAATGCACCGCTGGAAGTCAGATTCTTCCTGATTAAAGACATGTTCTCCACTGCTTCTCACAACTGACATCCTTGGAGACTGCCAAAACGTCTATATATTGTATACAGTTTATTATCACATCTTAAATCAGATTTTCTGAAAAAGGCTGAATTTCATTCTCCCCCAAAGAGTAACTTTTCACATAAGTTTATGTTACTGGAAATCCTGTTAGCTGCTGTCTTCTCCCCACAGTGAATTTCAATCTGAGTGCTCTGCTTTATTCTGAAGTTAGTGTAAGTGCATTTTGCTGATTATCAGGAGGAACACAGTAGCTAATTGTTACAATCATTAATACTTATAAAACGTATAGGGATTCAGTAAATAACTAGGATTAATCCCATAATTCATATTTCTTTTTTTCCCATCAAGTAGGTAATACAATATGATATTTTCCAGAGAGCACATGCTAAAGCATTCATTTTGCTTGATGAAAATTTGTACTGTTAGTCACT
The DNA here is from genome assembly GCA_013396635.1 of Penelope pileata. NCBI lineage: Eukaryota > Metazoa > Chordata > Aves > Galliformes > Cracidae > Penelope > Penelope pileata. Next base: position 279,211 of record WBMW01002242.1, read on the forward strand.
TAATTGTGTCCTTAATAATGGTCACCTCTTTGACATTTAAAGGTAGTAGAAGAACACTACCCACTGCATCATGTGTTAATGATGTGCCTAGTCTTATGATGGAGCGTGCCTGAGAACATCAGGTCACGTGACGATGTTCCTTCCTATGCCTGGACATCGATGGCACACAGAAACTGCTTGGCTCTATCCTTACCAAGAGCAGTCACAAGGACTGACATACAGCTTCCCACCTTGCCACTTTCCAATGACTTTTGCTTCACTTATCGGACAGCAGAATCTTGTAAAATGCATGCAAACGCTAAGGGTCAAGAACCACAAGGTAGTGCGGTCACAGTTTAGCCCAGGTGCAACTTTCAAGCTGGTATAACCTTTGAGATGTAGTCAGACACAATCTTGCCTGTTCTCCTCTTCCAATGACTCCTGAACTCCTAGCTATACAGCAGGCAATTGTTTGCCATCATGATTACATTCTGAGCTCAATCTCCGACCTTCAGAGGCTACTCATATGACTATTAAAACAAAATTAAAGCTAGATATTTTGCTGGTAGTCAGTTCCATGAAGGCCCATGCCCAGAATCAGGGCTAGGTGGAACAGCTCTGAGAGGACTGAGTAATATCCAGTATCTTCTCATATTCGCAGTGGGAGAGGTAGACACATAATTTAACTACTTTAGGTTAGTAGGACAAAGTTGAACTTCATACATCTCATTGAGGCACCATCTGAACATTCCAATCATACCAACATAATCAATTGAGAGGGTATGGCCAAAGTTAATGGAATCAAATATCATACTCAGGTCTTTGGACACACTTTCCATTGGGGACATAAAAAACTTGATCTGATTGGTTCTCTGACACTCAGAATTACAGAAAACTATCTAAATGTAACCCTTAATTAAGATAGACTGAATTCAGTGCTTATTCACTCTGATTTGTAAGAGCATAGGTACCTTTTAAGTGCAGATGAAACCGGATTCTTGAATGCTTGAATTTTTAACCTTCTAATTGCATAACAACTGGCTTCTGAATACATCAATTACATGAGTTTTTTAAGATCTATGCTATGCCTTATTGCACATAATAAAACATAAATTTGACACCTAAGTTTCTCCATAGCCAAGCACTTGTTCTATATTAGTTTTACATGTGAAAAAAACAAAAAACCGACAAACCCAACCCAACCAAACTCCAACAGATAATACAGATTATGTCTACAGATTGGAATATGATCTGACTTCCACATGAACATGTGTAATTTACTAATCAATTTTGATCATTCAGTATTTTTGATGACATTTAGAGAAACATGGGCCTGTAATTTCTAGTGTGAGCACAACAAAATGCAATACATATCTACTTCTTAAAATTTTTATTAGTGAAGTATAGATCTTACTATACTATCTTCTCATGAGTGATTATCAAAACCTGAAGGTAGCTCTTTTTTCGTATTGCTACTTATCTGTTCTGTAACAACAAATTCCTAAGATTAACAGATACTAACCTGTTGCCAATCTAATCTGAAATGAGGAGAAACTCTTCAAATAAATTATAAGGAATAGAAAGACATTCAGATATTGTGTTTAAAACATGATTAAATATAAGCCCTATTTAAGTCTGGACCTTCTATCGTTGGAATTAGCTATCATAATACAAGGCATTTCTTCTTAATTTATAAATGCATAGGTAAAGAAAGATATAGAAGGCGTATTTATACACAAATTTCTTTTCAGTTATCCTTTTCACTTTTGCCTATCTTAAATCAAAACAAAAGCACAAGCTACTCTAACAGGAAAAGAGATCCCGACTATTACAAATACTGCCTTCCTTTAAACCCATGCTAAATGCAGTTGCCCTTCTTTACTATGTTTTACAATATACATAACAAAGTATACACTGTTACTTCCTATAAGTTGGAAGTATGGTCATTCTCTGAAGGAAGTAACAGTAATGGTATTAGCTTGTTCACAAAATAAAGGACAAATACTTCAGAAAATCAGATCTGACATTAATCCTTAACATTGCAAGCTAATAAGAAGTCTTCTGACCATAAATACATAAAAGTCACCAAGTAGAACTTACTGTGCTGGCAGTGAATCCCATTAAACCCTTCTGGACATTTACAAACATATCCAATGAATGTGTCTCCTCGGTATGCTTCACTAATTTCACACATCCCACCATTATGACATGGATTAGGAAGGCAGGGTCCTAAGAGAGAGGGAGGAAAAAAAATAAGTATATATACATATATAACAAAAAACATCATAATTTTACACTCATTAAATAAATAAAATCCCCCATGTAAACCTTCCTTATTCCACTAAAATACATCCTCCACTTAGTTCAGATAACTTGCCAGCACAGATTCTTACGAACAAGAAAAAATATGAAGCATGTCACTACTCATTAATCATAACATTATTTTTTAATGTAAGAGAAGACAAGAGACAGAGAAGCTAAATCTTGCTCTCCTATTAAAGATAACAGGCATTCTAACTTTTATACCACTGTGCCAATATGTATTAATCAAATGTGCCTATCATGTATGGAGTGACATGTACAGTATATCCCTGAGTAATCACTCCATGTCAGGTTAGCAGCGTGATAGACCTTTGCTATGGCTTTGTGTGACTATCTGAATATGTAACTGTCTGGGCCAGCAGGTGGGTTACTAAACCAATTACTCTTTTCCATTGAGAATCTTTTTTAGCAAATCCACTTCAAACTGTTTTCAGAAACTTCTTCTGAATAAATTTTATTTCTTTTTCCAACTAGCTGTATGCTACGATGCATAATATCTCAGCAGTGAGATCTAACTTGTTAAGTTTGCAATGACTACACAGGCCTTTAGGTCTATCCTGGTAACGATGTGTGTTAAAGACCTGTTCCATCTTATTATGTTACTAACATTACATAGGTCACTCTGAAAGTAATGCCTCCTATTTTTTTCCATGGAAACTACAACATATACAAAAGAGCACTGTGACACTATTTGATAGAGCACATTCTCAGCTACAAAATACTCTTTTTCAATACAGTACCACCATTAGTCATGCATTTTTGTCAGCACTAAACGAGAACCTGAATGCAGCACTCATAAAAATCTGCACCGGCAGAGGTGGCCTACTGTTGTTGAATGTCAACGGGTGCAATTTTTTTCACATGGAGGAATTCTGTTCCACACCTTTGCTTCATCTGGACTTCCATGTCAGATGCCATTTTGTCAGGCTGCCCCTCTGCTGCCATCTGTCACATGACAACAGAATGTGACAGAATATTGGTGGAAGGTTCAACCTCTGCTGCCATCCCAGCAACATCTGCCTCTGACATTGTGGGCCAACATCATAAAATAGGAGGCATTACTTTCGGATCAGCCCTCAATCTATAACATGCCTCCTACCAGAAGAAAACACTTTAGCATTTTGATTAATTAATTTCCCAATCTCACTTTAAATAACTAGTAATCATTGACTTGAAAGCTTCATACACAATTTTGTGTGTGAAAAGTTTTGTGACTACAGTATAAAGTATATTCGCATCTCTTGCTATGTACCCAGGAAGATGCTAATCTTTATTCGCTGAATTGCAATGTAATAACTATCCATCCACTTAAAATCATATTTAAAAAAAAACATAACACATGAACTTCTTTACACAGCATAATTTACTGACAATCAGCACTGGAAATTGAATGATTTAAATTTGAAAAAGTTCTAAGTGTAGTGTTTCTCAGGGTCTCGCTATTTATGCTTTCAATTACAAACCCAAGGTTTGACAGATGTTTAGAGTAATGGCATATATTCAAAATATCACATCAATAAAAACTACACTCTGAGAATATTAATTTGCAGAAGACAAAAATTAACAGAATGACAAGTATCTCAGAACACATTCCACGATTACAATTCATTGTGTAGCTAGAGCAATTTGAGAAACTATCCATGTACACATTTCTATTACAACTTTTGTCATTAGCCTAACCTAGGATATGATCCTGCAGAAATTACACCCGTGGGCTTCATTAAACATGGACTATGTCTCACTGAATCCAATAAATAAAACACTTGAATATATCAGCCTATTTTAAATGCACTTTGTAGTAAAAAAAAAAAAAAAGGCAAAAATCATGAAGACCAAAATGAGGGGAGACTGGCTGTTGCACTGTTTGCTTTTCCTACCCACATTCTCCATTACACTTTAAATATAGTGGTGTACTACACATTTAATTCCAGAGAGCATATACCAGTCCATCAGCAGGTCAAAGAAGATTCAAGGCTTCCAATTCTCATAACTTCTTTTCATGTTACTTCTCCTCTGTAATATTTTGGGAATTATTAAATAAGTTTTATTTTTTATCTCTCAATGAATATGGGCCACATGTTTTTTCAAGTCTCTATCACAGTGCTCCAGTCTGGGGAGTACCTGTAGGTAGCCCCACATGTTAATTATTTCTATTTATGTGGAACTGTAATCTTCCAAGAACCATAAATCTTTTAATAATTATTTTCTCATTTTGCTTGCTGCTTTCTCCATATGGCTTGTAAAGCACATGTTCAGCATACTTCCATTGATTTTCCTTACGTTTTGCATTTTCTCAGATCGGTCCAAAGTACAAAGGCTTAAAAGGTCATTCAAGCAGCACAGTAATAAACATACTGGTGCTTGCCACTATTTCTAAGTGAACTTAGTCTTTTATGATGCTTTCAGATTGCATAAAACCACCAACGTGAATACATTTTTGACTGATCATAGCTGTCATTTGGTCACAGACACAGTATTTTTAAAATAAATGTTGAGTAATTTTGTTGCTGTTGTTAATAGAATCTGGTGGTTCAAAAATGACTTTGTGAGCAATGAAACATAGTAATTAAATGCACTGAAACCAGTAAACAACAGTCATCCATTTTTCACTAGTTAACATTCATTTCATAAAAATGACATGGGTTAGGTTCATCTACATTCTAAAAGAATGAGTGATTGAAACGTAAGTTTGCAACATTGTACCTCACTTCTCCTAATTCTCAGCAGTACTATAGTCTGAAATCTTCAGGACATTAAAATTGTATGAACCTTCAAGCATATAGTTCATTTTTTCAGCCTGAGTCAAGAGAATCCCTGAAGCAAAGTTATAAAGGTATGAGCATCTTGAAGAATCTGGGTCCTAACTCAGCAATCATTCCATTTTAAACACTAAAAAAGGTATGCACAGATCTAGGCACTGCTGCCACACGATAAGAGGACTTTCTTGGGCTTTTAAGTAATAACACATTGAATGCTGGATAATTAATTCCCTGACAATCTGATTAATATTCTCAGTTACTCAGATCTATAGCAATGAGTTTGAAAGCATTCTTCTTTACTGAAAAACAAACAAATAAAACTCTTGTCAACTGATTTTTTAAAAGAGCAGTGGGCTTCAGGGATTTGTTTTTCTAAATCAATAGCACTGTAATACTTCCGCAGGTAATCTTTAAGTAGCTTCAAACACAAAGAGAACAACATTTGACCAATATTAATGAGCAGTGGAATTCAATGGTATGCTTTCCAGGCATTTTTATCCTTGCTCATATAAAGTAATGTCAACAAGATTAATTGTGCACTAAAAGCAATAGATTATTCACTTTGCTGCTCTTTTGAGCCCTTTGTGCATTTACAGGGGTATTAGCCAAAATAATAAGTACAAGTATACTCCAAAATACATCATTCTGTTATTCAATTGAAACTCCCTGCTGTTTTTGACAAAAATACTGGAAGCTAACTTAAAGCATAATACGTTTTAAATTTTTTAGATGCTGTGACTAGAACTCTGAGATTTTACAGATGGAGAAGTCAAATAAGGGCATCCTCAGTAGAGTTGCAAAGGGGATGAAGGCAGAACTATGTCATTTGCTTTCTTGTTTGGCAAGTACAGTCAATTAAAACTCCATAAAACAGTCCCATCTAATGCAATACCAAAGCAATAATTACATATTTGAAAGAGACCATTAGTTTGTCTATAGCAAGGAAAGCTGGGAAAGCAAGGGAAGTATCATTTCATCAACAAGGAAGTAATTTTTGACAGTGATAATATATACAGAGTGAACAAGCCTGTGTAGGAAAATTGTTGCCTCATTCTGTCTTCTAGGGCACTCAAGTTCTTCTGAAATAATAAAAAGAACTGTTCAAATATCTTTCTAACATTTCTCCCCTGACAGCTTGGAGGAAACATATTTTTTAAAATACTCAGGCTTACTTTGAGCCACCTTTCTTTTTCTTTCTTGCACAGTCTACCAGTTCTGAGGGGAAAAAATGACAAACAAAAACAAAACAAACAAAACTCTGGAGACATCAACATTTGTAAAGCATGTTTAAATATGTGTAAATGAACATCTTTACATAAAATTCTGATTGTTCTCATTTCAAATACTTGGTACGCAAACTAATTTCACTACAGATTGGATGTATCCACAGAAGAAAGCTACACAGTGCAGTGGAAAGAGACCTGAAGAACAGGGGTGCTGATGCTCAGTACCTAATGTCCACACAGCGTCTCTCTTGCAAAATGAGAGGTAAACTTAATATGGGCTAATCCTAATCTCTGTAAAGGCTTTTTTTCTGCTTAATTTTGTACGTATGAGATACAGCAGTAATTGTCATGTTTATGTCCAGGATGCACTGGGGTTTAAGGAAGAAAAAAAAAAAAAAACGATTATGATTCCTATGCAGTGATGATGAAAAATGAAAAAGCATAGCCATTCTGCTCCTCTCTCAGCTAAAGACAGCAAGAGCCATACACAACTACATCCCCAGTGCAAACTTGATCAGTAAAAACCACAGAGCTTGTCTGCAGGGCACACTGTGCAGATATTCAAGGGTACAACACACAAACATAAGATCTCATCAAATGCATTGATGTGCACTAACAAAAAGGCTACAAGAGCTTTGCCAGATCTTTTTTTTTAATAAATCTTCACCCAGGACTTAAAATGTAACAAAACTTCAAAACACAGTGGCATCAGTGTAGCAAAATACAAAGAAACTAAAAGTAGTTGAAGTAGCAGAGGTAACAGGAAGAAACAAACAAACAAACAAAAATCCTAACAACTCTTTCCCATAGTACCTCCCAAAGCAGTGGTAGTTATTTGTAAAATAAGACAATTCTTAATCTTCCACCAAACATCGTAAGAATTTTCTGTGAAATGTAAAATCTGCTGCTGCTTTGGCAGGAGAGATATTCAGAAATACTAGTTACAGGTGATGTATTCGACATCAATAATGTCTTCCTCAAAGTCTGGTTCCCTCAAATGTGTGCTTGATGTTGTGCTAAAATAGGAAGAACATCAAAAATCAAACAGCCATCATTTCTTACAAATACAAGATTAGATGAGGAATATGAAAACCAAGGGAAAACGAAAAACAAAAAAAGAGAAAAAAGAAGAAAAATATGCTCCAGTGGAGTGACACACACCAAATGATCACTTTTACAATAGTTAACACTTCTGATGACATCTATGTATCCATCTTCTCAGTGAAAATAATGCAACTTCATTGAAAAATACTAAATTAGATACTGACCCTGATATACATCAAGATGAAGATATTGTTAGCTACAAAGTTAATTGCTTCATTTATTTTGTGAAATACTACTAAAGAAGGACTAATGGATAATGCTACTCTGATGATATGGTAAAAATAATCAAAACAAATACTGAGTATCAAATGATAACTTTGCATTTCATTGTAAAAGAAAAGTATTCTCAAGCTGCTTGCCTTTGTGCAACTAATGTTTCTGAAGCTCCTTTTGGATCTATAGGAATGTCAATCATGTCTTTATTTCCCCCTCCGGAAAGCTGAAATCTTCATCAGCAGTCTCTCACACTGCTTTAACATCAGTAGTTTGAAGTGGTTTTTTCCTTCTTAAATGCACTCTTCAGAATAAATTATGACAGAGTTCCCTTACAAAGAGCTCTTATATTTTGAAACAAACATATGTAAAAGACGTCAGTGGCATAAGCGATTTCTTTCATCTTTATGGAAAGAGGAGGGTTGACCTCCTTGCTACTGATGGTCAAGAAGGGAAGAAGCTTCCCATGACGAAGCTTAGGATTATCACTCTGCATTTGAAATAAGTCCAGGTAATTCAGTACCCTATCCCTGCAGCCCATCTGTTCCTGTAACTAGAGAAGAAAGCTGAAGAATCCCAAAACAGGAATAATTAAAAATCTGCACTAGATATTTTATAAACATTTGAGACAGGCTTAATCTTTGAATCTCTACATTTAAAATTTTCCTCTAATATGGACTTTCTACATACAGTTAAAAAAGACTCATGTATCGTATACATGCGTAAATGAGGGACCACCTCTTTTTCAAAGTCTACTGACCTTTTTCTTTCTTTTGATCCTTTTCAAAACTCAATCAAATAGATTTTTGAAAAGTGTGCCCCTTCTAAGGTGAGCTTATAGACTTTAAAGTTTGGCAGATACAAATCCAAAATACAAAACAACCTCATTCAAAAGAGTCTATCTCCCACAGAAACAAGCGCTCAAAACCAGCAGGAATGTCATTACTGGTAATGACAGAAAACTGCACAAAAAGAGCAGGATTATAACAAAGCTTTTCATGGTCTATGATCTTACCCACATTTACTACTTTGCCTATTAATTTAGTATGATTGTGAAGGGCTTGCCTGACACAGAGGCTGGCTTTGAATGACTGCAGCTGCATGTCTGTGTGGGAGTCAGAATACTTTGGACTGAGACCATTTTAACAACCTGAGAGAAATGATCCTTCATCTGTTGAGTTCTGGGGATAGCTAAATCATACCAAAATATATGCTTACAACTCAACCTTCAGGCTCAAGCACAGAAGTGAAACATATCCACTACAGCAACCACAATGTAGAGAGGTAGGTCTGGCTAGCACATATACTTCGAGACACTTCATGGCTAAGACTAATCTTCTGGTCATGTATTTTGTAAACTGTGCCTTTATTTAGAAGAAACTACCAAAGAACATTCTTGGCATAGCTGGATTCAAAGAACAACATATTTGCTCACCACCTGAAATTGAAGCCACATCTCAACAGCTTGCTTTGCAGTAGGTCTTTGCAAGGACATTCAAGAAGAGAGTTCCCAGCAGATGTGCTACCTTCTGTTAGTCATGGTTGTAACTGCAGAAATGGCTTCTTCTAGTCAACATGTTCATTCTACAACCTAAGTAGGATGCATCTTCAGTAACAAATGAATATGTTGTAGTCCTGTATTTGCTCTCATAGTAGCAGATTTTCTTTATTTTTTTCTTCTATTTCTTTATTTCTTTTTTTTTTTATTATTATTATTTTTGCCCTTAGAAGTGAGTCTGAGCTCAAAATTTTCTTAAATACCTGAACACTGTAGGACCCATCTTGTATTGTACTGGTACACAGTGGCATGACTCTAAGAAACTAAAGGCATCTCCCAGTTAATGAAAACTCAAAAAAGTCAACCTTGATGTAGTCTGAAGCACCTCATCCTTCAAGTCTTCCAAATTGTAATGAGAAATCGTTGCTTGCTCAGCACACTTGACTGTTTGTAAAACAAAGAAGACAATATCCACAACAGCTACTACAGATCAATAAATTTCAGACAGTTTCCTTCTGGAATTCGCCACTGTTGAGTCTATTTTACTGTTAGGAGACAAATTAATTGTATAACAAAAAATATTTATTATAGTTACAGCTTTCTATTTATTTGCTTATTTTAAATGGAAAAGAATAGGCATGGTAGAACATCCTTCGCAGTCTATGTGGAATATGGGTAATATTAGCTGATTGTTATATACCATTTTAGTGTACGCATGAAACTAGTAAAAATAATTAAGTTACACACATCTTGTATCTCATTAACATTCTCAAAATATCAGCTTTTTTTTTTTAAAAAAAAATCTGTTTAGCCTGGCTCGTAAGTGCATTAGTACTGTATTAGATCCTATCAAACAATTCATTATAAACTAATGGCACTGATCCAGACTTAATTGCACTGTGATTAAATATTTATCTTGTTTTTTAATGCAGCAAATGGAGTGTGCTGATTATAATGATCGAGGTGTCTCCATCTGGATGCAGAAAAAGCTAAGGTTCACCCCTTGAGTACAAAATGCTTTGGGTCACTTCTGCACATTTCCCTCTTAATTCTTTTCTGTGGATTTTGATTACAGAGAAATTTAAATGGATTGTCCAGCCACCTCCCAATGTATTTTATCTAAATAACTAGAATATTTTATGACAAGATGCTATTTAAATCTGATAACTATACAGTGTCTTGCCTTAAAAAATAGTCTAAGATTTTTACTTAACCCTTCCATCTACTGAGAACTGGCAGATTAGACCCACATTTGAGTTATGCTCAGTGTAGTGGGCTAGGCAGCAATACTGCACATGGTATGACATAAAAATGCTCCAAAAATGTTTAACACCCTACAAGACATTTTCCACATATTCTTTATTTGTTGATATACTCCTCAGCTTCCACATTTAAGAACTTTCTTCCATTTTCAATGTTTTTTTTTTCCCCCAGCACTTTATACCCTTTGTCACCTACATACGTATTTCTCACAGTACTGTATTCTGCCCAGTTGCCTCACAAACCTACTGTACTAAGTTCTGGGTCTCCGCATGCCTTTTCACAGGAGCTTGTCTACCCAGAGAATATGTGCTTAGTTTACAGAACAGGTTCAGGTTCTTTCCATCCTATTCCTACTTTACACTCAGAAAGCAACATTTTTACTTTTCTCCCAGATGATGCCACTTCTGTCATTGACTTTGTCCTTTCTTATTAACTAAACGTGGGGACTTGGTCACTACACTCCATTTTTCTGTGTTTAGCCAATTCAGTTTTCTCAGATCTACAAATTTTAAAATACAGAAGACTTTTAAGAGAAAAGAGTGGCTTCTCATCATTCTGATTATTTTTTTCGTCTTGCAAAGACATGAAGAATTATTTATGTTAAAAGATTCAGAGAAATAGTAAAGATTGTGAATTTGTACCATCACAGTTTAGTTCACTGACGTTATGCAGGGATGCTATCCATAGAGCTAAATATGAGAAAGCTGTGAACAAACATGGAAAAAGCAATGACAGAAACAGCAGCACAGTCATCACAGAAAAGAGCACTTAAAGTGCTTGACAGCGTTAGTTTGAAAAGGTCTAGCAGCCTGAGCTGCTTAACTTATGTTCAAACTGATACTAACTCACTAAAGACCACAGTTTACAACAGCAGGCTGTAGGGAGTGGAAAGGAGTGTCTGACAGATGTGTAGGTGTGGTTTGTCTTTTTAACAAGGTGCCAAAAAATTCCGACATACACTTGTTCTTAAAAACATCCTGGACTTACAAAGCTTCTATTGTTTCATTCATATTTTTCTGCTTGTCAATTAAATCTTGAGTGCTTTGGAGAAATGTTAATCGCTAAAATAACCTGCTGACCACTAAATCTCAAAAGAGGTCTTTGGACTTGAGTTTGAGGATAATCAGGAAAGCAGCAGCTTTAGATCAGAGATACATAATGGTGAGTTTCACTCAGGCAACACAGCTTCTCCACGTAAGTGTTCGTATACACAAACTGTGTCACCCTGAGGGATGGACACACCACCGTAGTCTTCACAGTGAGCTGGGGTCACTGAAGGGTTCAGTTCAAAAGTGCACTCCTAAAAATGCTAATGTTTATGTCTACAGGTTTTCATTAAAACAAATTCCCCAAATTTGCTATTTAATTAAAACAAATCCATCTGCATATTCAGTACATTTGTCTGCTGCCTAAGTAAAAGATAGCTAGCAATAAGGAAACTATATATAGTTTGGTACCTAGCCCAACACCAACTGGGATTTGTGCGTAACAGGGTTATTTTTAGTGTCACATTTCTTGTCCTCATATATGAGTATGTCAATTTTCATTGTTTCACTTCACTGTGAAGTGCCAGCAATCAGGACCTCTCATCATTTATTGAAGTGCCATGTTCCACTAATAACTGGAAAATGGAAAAAAAAAACCTGAAAAGATAATGTGAACCTTAATTAGAACAGCAAATAGATTAAAATCGAGATAGGCCTCTTGCTGAGCATTCCACTGGGAACTAAATAAGGCAACAATCTAAACTTCTGCTACTCATATTTCTATGAGTCAGCTCCTAATTACTAATGTTGTGTTAATGACATGGAAAGAGCAGAAGCGAATCTCAGAGGGTGGTTATCCTTAGGATACAAAATAACATTACAAAGTGATGAAAGAGAATTGCTAAATATGAAATATATATAGACCAAAAAGACACAAAGTTGTTCACAGCAGAATCCAAGGGAAACAGGCAAGACTTACATTCCATTTGTTTACTTCCCTTAGGTTGTAGGACAGAGGAAATACATCCTTACTACTTTGCATAATTCTTGTGAATTCCAAATCCTGTGCTCAGTCACTATTCATTGTACTTCCCTTGATAGCTAGGTCATCACTCTCTTTTTGCTCATACCTCATTCCACTTCATTTTGGTCTCTTGACAAATAAGCAAACCATATAATGCATAACCATCCAGACATAAAATCACAATGTCTTTGCAGATACGTGCCTTCAGTTTTTAAGATACACAGCAGAATAACTGGATTTCTGCTTCCTTTGCACCTTCTATACCTATATTTAGGAAATAATACAGCAGACTTGCTCTGGAACCACATACTTTTCTGGTGTCCACACTAGGAAGTGACATCGGTAGATCACTGGACACATCCGGATTTCATCTGATTTCCAAGACTGACAAATCCACGCAAAGGTATCATGATAGCCACATTCACCTGAGTGACTTCAAAAGATCAGTGCACAAGCTAGACATTATGAACTTCCCCTCCTCCCAGGAAAGACAACCTAAGCACACATTCATATCCCCTTTCCAATCTAGTACGATCAGTAGCTTGGTATGGTTCCCAAAATGGAATATTCATCTGTTGATGGAATCAGGTGTGGTCATTCCCCTTCAAAAAATGTGGATACTGCAATTAGGTTCTGAATGACATGGTCTAACACCAATATGCTCTGCTATGAAGATAAAACACTACCTCACTAATTTACTGTGTACTTTTAACGAGGATACCCCTAGCTACATGACCTCCATAGTTTAAAATAAATTCTTCATTTGGAAGTTCTTAAGAAATTACAATGGTTTTATCCTGCTACCAAAAATTTATAGAGAAACAAGACGAGATGACAAGTTACATTATACCTTTTGCCCCTATGCAAGTGAGGCTAAAGCAGATGCTGACTTGACAGAATCATTGATTTTGTTTCAAAAAATGCCAGCTACTACTGTCTTGCAGATAAAATCATTAGAATGATTTTTTCTACTGTAAATCTAGATTAAAAGAAAAAAAAAAAGAAAATTGAGAAATTCCACAGAAAAAGATTATGATCTAGGTACCGTACAATTGTTACTCTTTCCCTTAGTGTATATTCATAGATAAACACTGTTCTGTGGTTCAGAGAAACTGAAAGGATAGTTTTAAGTGGATGAAATATTGTAAGAAGTTTGATACTAATGAAATAACTGCATGAATAACTGTATGAATAAATGTAACAAAGATAAGTAATATTGCTGTAGACAGTTAACTCATGCTCTGAAACTAAATGTTAAAATACAGTACTCTATGCGAAGTAAATATATAAACTTTTATATTTAGACCGTTTTGTTCTTGGGCTACAGCTTCTCCATTGCAGCTAGTCTTTTCAATAAAACTTCACGAATTCCAAATATTTTCTCATCCTGTTTATGACAATTTAAGTAACTGCAAAAGTTTATAAATATACAATTCATTTTAAAATTTTTAGTAATAGACAACTAGGCATTCATGGGAGCATGCTACACCTTTGTAATTGTTATTTTTATCAGAACAGTTGTCACACAAGCTCTACTTCCAAGGCAGCCAGTGCAAACTGTGTCTTGAATAATTAATGAACATGCACTTCTAGAGTGGACTGTGAAAGCTTCAGTTGTTTTACTTATCACCAGGTTTACTGATAATTCTCATTTGGCAGGTTAATACTTTACAGAATGACGAAGCTTATGAAAATGTTTTCACCATATTTCTGAAGTCACATAGTATTTAATCATAAGGAACACTACTGAAACCAACAGTTCTACATAAGTACTAGGAAAGCGACAAAATCAGTTGTTTTCAAAACAATATTCTGAGACACTACAACTGTACAGATAAATCTACACGACACAGCAGAACACAGCTGAATACTAAATGCCATTTTTTAAAACCTAATAATGGACATCTATGTTGTATGTTGTTTATCTAAAAGACTTCCAGTGGGGAAAAATTAAATGCATTTTAATTGCAGTAGTAAAGGATTCAAAAGAATATACAACAAAAAAGAACCTATTCATTTTGTAACACAGAAATAAAAAAGGAAGGTCTTGGTTCTGGCAAATGGTCATTAGAATATGGAAAGCCAATCAACTAGAACAATAATGAGAATTAGATGTGAATGAAGAGGCAGAGACTTGTTATTGAAAAAGATGGTCTAAGACGTTGCTGTGTACGTGCAGAAATTCACATATCCCTGACTGAGTAAATCTGATTATGTCTTCGCCTGATATTTCTATGCCCCTAAAAACATTCTTCTTCTCTTTGTGATAGGAACTACATATGGATCTCACTTTAAATGGTGCATTTCACAGGGAGCTGTTTATTCTTGGTCAACATTATCAGCAGACAATGTCTGAGTGTTTTTTACAATATCTGCCAAATTTTCTTCAACATTTTTTCCCCATTCGAGCTAGGATAGACTTAAGAATCTTTCCAAAATCACAGTGAAACAGCTACTCAGTCAAATTATCTCTTCCTTTACTGGAAAATAGGACTGACTGACACCAATGTTGAGATATTTTGGGATAGTTTGGATTTCTTGCTTGATACTAGTTCTGGTGGCATTAATAGTAGGCAGAGTAACAGTAAATACAGTGTCATGCAGGAAGAAATCTAGGTGGAAATTGAGACTCAGTTCAGTAACTGGTAACAGAGACAGAGACTCACAGTAAGAAAGAGCAGCTGCAAAACTCAAAACTCGACTCTATTTTAAACACTGCTCTTGGTCCTCCAGGGCACTGAATTCAATTTGTAGATCCACTACCCATCAATTTAAATACTTCCTGGGCTTTGATGCATGATAAATCCACAGCAGTTTAATGGTATCACACATATGCATGATCATTATCAATACAATAATGCTGTTTCAGACTTGAAGATCACGTCTGAATACCTGTCCATTTTACCCGACCACTTCAGCTCATTCAGTAAAATATGCCACCTGTATCTAGAAACCTTTCCTCTTTATCTCCTTTCCACTGTTAACAGAATTCTTTATATAATGCTGTCTATGCCTCTAGAGCACAAACTGATCTGAAATACCACATATTTGACTGACTATAAAACTGGTGGCAAAGGAGTCTGAAATTAACAGAAGCATTGCATCTGCTCTGTTCAAACATGCTCTCCAATACTTTGCCACATACAGAGAGCTTTCTTCAGCACTTCCTCCTTCTTTGCTTTAGCTGCTATCCAGCCTGCCTAAGCCTAGGCACATCTATAAATTAACCCTTACATAACAGGATATGAGTTACTGACAAGGTAGGACAAGGTTTCCAGTGGTAAGAATTAACACTTTTTTGGTAGTGCAAGGTTACAAGAATGAGCATAGACTTTTGTTTGTTTGCTTGAGTTTTACTAAACTACACTTAACAGATATAAAATATATTTATTTATGAACAAGAGAAATGAAATGGTAGGAGAAATTGCAAGGACCATTCCAAAAGTAATGCTTCCTATTTTGTTATCTCATGACATCATGGTGAGATGGCAGTAGAAGTTGAACCTTCCTGCCAATATTCCATTCCATTTTGTTGCCTTTTGTGTGCCTACTTCCTCCGGTGTAGATTTTTATGAGAGTGGCATGCAGGCTCTTGTTCATTGCTGGCAATAATTCACAGCTCATGGTTGTGCCTATGTTGAAAAACCGTGTTTTGTAGCTGAGAACTTGCTCTACCAAGCAGTGTTATTGAGCTCTTTTTATCTGTTGTAGTTTCCAGGGAAATAAATAGAAGGCATTACTTTCAGTGCAACGTACTGTCTTAGTTTNATTGACCAAAGGGATATTCCATACCATATGACATCATGTAATATAACGAAAGGAAGTGAGCTGGGAGGGCCCATTTGCTCGGGGATTGGCTAAGCATCAGTAGTGGTCAGTTGGCGATTGCTTTGTACAATCACTTGTTTTGTATATAATTATCATTACTGTTATTTTATTCTATTTTCCTATTCTGTTAGTAAATAGTTTTATTTCAGCCCACTAGTTTACCTTTTTTTTCTCGATTCTCTCCCCCATCCCAGCTGGGAGGAGGGGGAGGCTGAGCGAAAGGCTGTGTGGTGTTTTCAGGCCCGCCGGCTCAAACCACAACATGGTACATACTAAAACATAATAATACACAATCGAACTTATCATGAAGCATTTTCCTTTGCTGTAAATACCATAACATATAGAAGAATAGTAATAACATATGGAGTCTTAGGATATTCTCAAATTAGGGCTTTTCCATTACTTTTCCTTGCTTATGCCCTTCTTTCTAACATGATGCTGGCATATTACTGTTGCATAAATGTTACAGAGTGCTCTCAGGCAGTCAGCACCAAAGGTGCACAGCCTCTGCTTTAATCATCCTTAGATTTCATGGAATCTTATCACAGCCACTCTTGTTTATTTTACATATTTGTAATTATTTACAGACTAACCTTTAGAAATTCACATGAACGCAGGAGAGCTACATGGATGTAGCTTTCTGTAGGCTTTAAATCTCTGAAGCACAGAATGTTCAAGGTGTTAAATGAACATGCCAGGAAGAGATGCAACAAGTGAGTATGAAAGAAAACAAAACAAAACAAAAAAGACATAATAAATCAACAACTTTAATAAATGCCAAGCCCTGAAAACTCAGGAGAAAACTAGTTAGTGTGTGCATACTTGTATGCACACAGACACCATCATATTGGGTTATACAAGTTCAAGATCCACTTGTATGTCCTTCCTGTAGAATCTGGAGACTATTTAATTTAAGAGGGTTTTTTTCCCTGTATTTAATAGAAAAATGGGGTAATAACTGCCATTTCAAATGTTTGAAACAGCCGTATGAAAGTCTGTTTCAAACATCTGACCTACTGTGATGACTTGTCCTCTGCAAGTTCACGTTTCTCTTCTTTGACTGCAAAGACTGGCCAACACTAGACTCCTCACTCCTGTGGGGGAAATCAGGATGAGATGACTTCTATCTTCTACACTGTTGCTACATTGCTGCAAAGAGGACTTCTGACTGAAGAGTTTTAGTACAATTTAGTGTTAAATGCATAACTGCCAATAGTGAGGAATTCAAATTTGTATGTATGCAAGAACTGGCACCCATAGTGTACGTGACACCACTAAAACCTTACACCAATGAACATTATTTGGGTTACAATATTATGAAAGGGTCTGTGCAAGATGTATTTAGAATCTTTAAGAACTCACATACTTCACAGTCCTTAACATTGTTATCATGTACTATCTTTCTACAGAGCCAGTCACTGCAAATGGGTCATTATTCAATACTTCTCTTATCCTCCTGGCTGAATGTGCAATACAAAACCTTAGTAACTGAAAACCACTTAAATCTGCACTGAATGGAAAATGAGTAAAATTTCTTCTCCAGTACTCTTTATGTTTTCACAGTCAATTCAATCCAAAAATGGACATAAGACACAGTTTAAAATCAAAATATGCAGAAAATAACCCTCTTTCAGATCTTATTTTTGAGCAGAGTCCTTTGCATCTGTCTTGTTACTACTTAGAAATCCTCAACCAACCAGTACTAATGTTTGTTTTTCTTTCATTTGTGTTTACTGTTTTTTCCTTTCTACATGTCTGATTCCTGGATAAGACTTCCTGATTACTTTAATCCAATTTAATTACAGCCTCTCACCAAAGAGGAACGGTGGTTTTAAGGCTTTCTTTTCTTTTCTTTTCTTTTCTTTTCTTTTCTTTTCTTTTCTTTTCTTTTCTTTTCTTTTCTTTTCTTTTCTTTTCTTTTCTTTTCTTTTCCTGTTCTCTTCTCTTCTCTTCTCTTCTCTTCTCTTCTCTTCTCTTCTCTTCTCTTCTCTTCTCTTCTCTTCTCCTCTTTTCTC
The DNA here is from genome assembly GCA_013396635.1 of Penelope pileata. Classification (NCBI taxonomy): domain Eukaryota; kingdom Metazoa; phylum Chordata; class Aves; order Galliformes; family Cracidae; genus Penelope; species Penelope pileata. The sequence goes on from WBMW01002242.1 coordinate 297,428, forward strand.
TTCCCTTCTTTCTTCTTTTCTTTCTTCTTTTTCTGACTGTCTGTCTGTCTGTCTGTCTTTCCTTCACTGTAGTTTTGGCTACACTCCTCCTACCCACAGCAGGCATGATGCTACATGGCAGATCAAGGAACTAATTCAAGGAACAGTAGCTTTATGAGCGAACAGGCATTAGGGAAGAGCTTACTTTCAGCTGGATCCCTTTCAACAGCAGCCAATGCAGATTATCTGCCTGCATTCATCCCACCCAATGTCTCTATTCAGACTCATTCACTCTGCTGGTGAACAACTCATTAATTCCCTATCTTAGTCTGCCAGTTCCCTTCCCTGTTAGCAATTTCTTATCTCAGTTTCCATCACTTTTCAGATGAAAATCTGCCTGTTCTAACAGGGGAGGATTTTGTCTCCATGTACTCTCTGTTCTCTGTCATGGTGTCTTTTGCCATATTTTCTCCCATGCCTCAGCTCTAATTCTACCCTAATGTTACCCTGTAAGTGCAGTCCCAGTACAGATGCAGCATGCTGACAGTGCTGGAGCCTGAGACAAAGGTGCTGCATTTCCCTCACAGAGTGTTACCTCCATCTGTTCTGGTCCTTGCTCTCCTTGCTCCATAGACACCTTAGTATGGCAGACTTGATTGTACCTGCCTGTGAAGAGCATATGCACTGATGGTTTGCCTATGCTGGACTTCTCCACTCTATTCTAGGGGTTAGGAGTTGCCTGTGCTGATGGAGTGTGAACATTCTGAATGACCCCAAAGACTTCTCCATCAGAGCAACAAAAGCACTCTCTGAAACCACACTGTGAAATTGCTCCAGAGCATCAGAGCAGAGGTATTTCTGAGAACAGCTGTAAGAATCAAAATGCGCAACACAACACGTTCTTCTTAACCTCAGTGTGAGAAACAGGGAAAGGATCTGAGCTGTGTTCAGCCTGAGGCAGATGGAGAACTTCCATCTCAAACTTCAGGCAAGTGATAGGCAACCTAGAGAAAATATTCATGACAAAAAACAGTAGTAAGCTTAGGGGACAGCATATGATCTTCTACTTGTATTTGGACATCGTCATGAACACCGTATGCTCACCACAAATGCCACTCTCTAGAACTATGCAGATTACAGAAAAATGTGCATATATGAGTTTCTCAAGAAGCTGCCAGTGCTGCAGACAGATCCCAGTCTCCAAGCTTGTTTTTGTCTGAACTTGAGAAAAAATGAGCTGTTTTGCTGAAGAGAGTTATTTTTGAGATGTATGGACAAACATTCACTACGGGATAGAGTGAGCATACTACTTAATTTCTGTTCCTCACTTAAGCAAGATTTCCACCTTTTAAATGTGTCAGCCTAATGTAATAGCCTTCAGTGCTGTCTGGCATCTGGGGCTATTTTTATCGAAGAAGCCTCATTTCCATCAGAATAGGGTTCAAAATGACCTTCATATAATGTTCTGAATTACTTTATATTTTGATTGGGATATATGGAAAAATAATCAACCATTTAGCTTCAGGCACTGAAAAACAAAAGTATCCAGTTCAAGAAGAGAAAGAAAAGGAATTTTTACAAGTGTGTAAAGCAAGAGAGTAAAGCTCCCTTGAAGACCCTGGGAGACTGGCAAATCTTTTTCCATACAGTAACATGGAAAGATAGCTCTCCTCTTCAAAATGCACAAAACGGAATAGCTCTGCATATCACAACAGAATTGCTGTGCCCCAGAAGACAGCCTGAGAGCAAGCTGTCACAAAAGTACAATGCTATGGGCTCTGCTGTACTGTGGGTGTAAATTAAAGTCCTTCCAAATAAGTTAGATGCATCTTTGAGGTTTTGGGGGTGGGAGAACAAGCAGATTAAATACATCAGCAGCCTTCTGGGAAGTTTTGTTTCAGTAAACCATGGACATGTGTGTATTTTGCTTTTTCTTTTCTGATAATCTTGAAGGAGTTACAGTTTCAACTTTTTTGCAATCAACTGAAGATCATTAGGGCATTACTTTCAAGAAGAGATGCTCTTTGTGAAACTCAGTTTCACAGCCACAGTCAGTCAAATATTAGTAAGGCAAACAAATGCATAGTTAGCCTATAGAGACATAAGCATAATTAAAATTCCTATGAGAATATTATTCTAAGTGAAATTTCAAATCTTTTTCACTTCAGGTCCTAATGTAGCTGTCTACAAATTAACAACATGTTGCCAGTATTTTAACCAACTGGATTTCTTTTACTCTTTGATGAACAAACTTCTACAGTTTCAAAAAGTAAAAGCATTCACTGGTATGGAAGAAGAAAGGCAATGAAAAAATGACAACATTATTTCTCTGTTCAAGCAAAACACATATCTAACACTCTGAATTATCTAATACAAAACTACTTAAGATGGGTTAGATTTTTTTTTTGTTTGCTTGCTTGTCTTAACTCACTGTGACCCATGAACAATGATATTTCTGAGAAATAAATAATTTCACTAGAAAATTGATAATTCAAGAATTCTGCTTATTACTAATAAGAGAATGAATATTTTTTTCAAATGTACAGATTAGAAATGCTTAGCAAGTATGCCTGGCAAATTTACAATAAATACGTTGCTTTTTTCCCCTATTCTGACAACTTCCACAAGTCCAAAAGGGGAACCCGATGACATAGAAATCTTTTCTATGGGAGTGAGCACAGAGTTTCCATTCTTTCATGCAGAGTGATAGCACCTGAGCACTGGGACACTAGGTCACACAAGCGCTTGTGGGTTAGAAACCATCTCAATTAATTGCCTCTGTCACAGCAAGGGTCTCACCGAGCACAGGGATAGCCCCAGGAAGGTAGTGGAGTTCACACAGGCAAGAGTGTTGCTTCCTAACATGCTAGTAGTCTCAATCAAATTCACTTAGATGTCAATATGAACGAAGGTGGGAAACACAGAAAACAAGCAGAAAAGTTACGGCTTTTCTTTAAACCCTTCAACTCCAGAAAAGCCTAGAGGAAGTCTAACAGGAAATCCAATAGGCTCTCTTATAAGAAGTGTCTAATAAACATTGTTTAAAACAGTTTACAAATGCTTTTAATTTTTTTTCCATCTTTTTTTATTTTTCCAAAAACAATGACTGATTTACAGTTTCTTATCCTGCAAGCAGATTCCAAGGCATACCTTAGCACAATATACCACGGTGCTACAACCCCTGCTTTAATGGGCTACTTATGCACAAGCCATCCAGGGAAGAAACAAAGCACCATTTTCAATAGCCAGGGAAACCTAAGGTTTTCCTAACAGAAAAGCAAAACAACACCATCACCGCAAAGAGAAAAAAAAGCACATTCTTTCAAAGCAATTTAGATTTCAGATTCATTGCTTAACACCACACTCACAGAGTAAGGTGCTACTTTGAACAAAAGGATGGGAGTGGTTATGGAGGTAACCTCACCATAATGAGAAAAGTTCTGACATGTGGTCTATCTGGAGATTGCACTTCCTGACCTCCGTCCCCTCTTCTGAGATCTGTTCAATGCATTCAGTAACTCTGTGGATCTATATGTATGTGCATAATTTGTCATAAGTATAGTACTGAAAAGTATAACCTATCATAAGATTTACAGGTACATTGGTCAGAAGAGACAGGCAAAGGAGAGCATACCCCCTCTGATAAATAAGAAGGGAGAAGTGGCTTCCACAGGCATGGAGAAGGCTGAGGCACTCAACAAGTTTTTTGCCTCAGTCTTCACTGTCAGTCAGGCTTCCCACACCTCTTGTGTCCCTGAACTTTTAGGCGGGGTCAGGGGAGCAATATCCCTCCCACTGTAACAACAGAGAAGTCTGTAACCACTTCATGAGGCTATGGGGCCATCCCAGATCTGAGAACAGACTGGGAGAAGAACTCCTCGGGAGCAGCTCTGCCGAAATGGACCTGAGGGTCCTCGTGGACAAAAAGCTGGACATGACTCAAGCCCAGACTCAGAAGTCTGGGCTTGCGGCCCAGAGGGCCAACTCTATCCTGGACTGCATCCTGGACTGCATGGGCTTTAAGTTCCCTTCCAACCCAATTTATGATTCTATGATACATCTATTTACTCTTACAGTAGCAATAAGTTTGTAAGTATTTTCACTACCATGGAATCATTGCTGAGTTTGCTGAGTCTACACTAAGCCTCAAATCATATCTGCAGCTATATTACTGATATTTGTACCTCAAAGTACCTTTCTGTTACTTCTAACTATTGCTACTAATAATTGGTACTATACTCTTAATATCCATATCCACTATGTATATATATGCATATATTTGTGTGTGTTCATATATACATTCATACATGTATGTATGCTTGTTTCTAGATAGTATCTGTAATAGCTTTTCATCGATCTATCTAAACTATCTTTGCAGATCTGCCTGATTAATCACAATAGTCCCGCTAGTGGTGATTTGTGCTGTTCTGTAATATATAGTAACCTTTAGCAAGTGGAGACTCCAAGTCCTTGTGTATCATGGAACCCTTCAGACTCACTGTTCTATACACTTGTGGGCCAAGTATATACTCTATATACTCACTGCTTTTGGAATTGTAACACAAAAGCACATTTTTGTTAGAAGTTTTCTGTTTTTTATTACTTTCTGATAACACTTAAGTACTATCTCTAAGCAGCATTTTTCCTTTTCCCCTGGAATGTTTCCTATTGCACTTTTTGATTTCTATCCTTTCAACTCCTTTTTCAAATTAAACTTCAGTCTAGAGGCAGCAAGCCTTTCCAGTAGAAATCCTTCTCTCCGTTTTCCATTAGATTTTCAAACTCTGCTTCTCAAAAATGTTTTCCCCTTTCTAAAATGTTAAAATAAGTTTTGCATAAGCTGAAATTCTGTGGAACTTAACAGATTAAATATCACAGAGAACTATTGAATAGCAATGCTATTTTCCACAGAAGAAAAAAAACCGCACAGAGCAGTTGCACATAGATATACAATGAAACCATCTGTATACATATATATATATATCCTGTGCCATGGGATTGCTGTATGGATTGTTTTTTACTAATGTATTTGAAGAAGAAACTACTGCCATGCACTGAGTCTACTATCTCTTTAACGCCAAAATTTCATTTTAACAATAATAAATTCAATCTGTAAATAGCTTTTATTGACATTGAAGTCTAAAAACTTTTGCATATTTTATACAGATGAAATATGAAGACACAAATGCCCCTTACCTAAAACAGCAGATTTAAATCAATGACAACAGGATCAAGGAACGTATTCACTTAAGTTATAATCTCAAAAGGGTACATATTATTTCATTCAAAGGCACAGTGTAAATAGAACAAAGTGCAGCATGTTGAGGTGTATCATCTTGCATCTTCTCTTAGAAAATTACTCTTTGCTGTCTTTAGAAGCAATTCTAGACTCCTCTATGAAAGGAGGGCATACATTAAATCACAGGGAAACATTTCTGAGATGCAAAGATTGAATTAGCAGGACATCCAACAGAGGCTAATACAATAGGCTCAAAACCAATTTGCAATAAAGCAATGCCTCCCTACTTGAATAAAAAGATTTAAAAGAATCATGCTATATGGAAAAAAATCTACAAGAGAACAGTTCCAAGATTTTCCTTGTTTGCTTTCACAGGATGCATGAGCCTCTGTGACAGTAAAACTATTTAACAGATCTGAAATGCAAAATAAATAGAACAAATATGCAGAAGTAGCTCAAAAGAGAGTGTTTAGATGTCTGCAACAATTAAAAATCAAATATATCTAGGTGGAATGAAAAAAAAAAAGATTTAGATCAATGCTTATCCAGAATCAGCTTAAGAAAAACAGTCAGGATTGTTTTAAAAGCTCCTTGTTCCTGCTGTTGTTAAACACCATGAAAAACATAAGTATGGTACATCTTAGATGAAGTATGATAATAATTTACAATTACAGTCCATTGCTTATACTGAAACATTACGAGATGGTGTGGACCCCTGAGAAATACTATTTTTATAGAGATAGTCACAAGGCATGTAGCTTACTCATATTCAAGATGGGGCTACAATAGTCAGAGTACAATTTTAGAAACTCCATTTCTATGTGAATATTTGGGAAGGCAGGGGAAACACTGTCAGAGAAGTTAAACACTACTCCAAGAGAAGAGTATGGGAAACAGTATTATTTAATCCCTTTGATTAAATAGAAAAAAAAATTCTAGTTTTGATTTCAATCACAAGTCCATTAAAAGCTTATAATGATCATAAAATATTCCTATAATGTTTAAAATTTTCATAATAGCAGTGTATGAGTTGCAATTTATACTACAGCTTGCTTTTTATTAATCATAGAAATCACAGAATCACAGAATGGCTTGGGTTGGAAGAGACCTTAAAGATCATCCATCTATTGCCAGCACCCCAGACGTGGACAGGATTACCAAGTAAAGGTATGGTTTGGAAAACTAATACAATACATACTACCCTCCAATAAAAATTTTCATCTTTCCTCCCCTACAATTGTTATACTAAATGCAGTCTCTTATCATAGTGTTTAGGTACTTGCGATGACTTTGAATACTATTTTTCAGCACTGCACCACTGCATCTTTCAAACCACAACCACCTTCCTACCAGAAGGATGGAAAACCTGTTTCAAGCAGAACACGCGGCTTTGTAAAAATCAATACAATCCAAGAACTAAGGTGTATTGGAACAACTACATAAGAATGCATTAATCTTTTACGTTCAAAACAATAACGTCTGGTCATTTATTAATACAAAATCAATAGAAACTATAAATTAAAAAGCATCTGATGAGCAAGTATTGCTTATTAAATTTTAGGTTATAAATAATATTCAGTTAAAGAACAATTACACTTTAATCATAAAACTTTTCTTTGGAAAAGCTACAGTAAGTACTACGTTTATAGCAAGAGTTTAAGTATAACTTCATGTTCACATGCATATCACTACATTTAAAACTGCATATCTGCTCTTAATGCAACTGACTGCTTTTGATTTTAACTTCCTCTGGGGCAAGACAGTGCATTTTACTGATAAAATATACATTGTGCTTCCAGCCTGCACTTTCACTACAGCTATTTTAAGCTTCAATGTGGCTAACTTGTGAGCATGCTCACAAAGTCAATAGGTCCACTGTGCACTGGGAATTAAATGGACTATTCAGACACTAATTCAGATCTCAAACACTTTGTGGAGGATGATTCAAAATAAGATATATACAGCTTTGCAGATAATGATTTTTTTCATCTTATAGATATTGATATCTATACTTGTATATAGCCTATTGCCTATTTTACTCATAGTCGCATTTCATGTAGATGTCAGATAGAGATATTTCAGATAGAGTTGGATTATACTCTGGTAATACCTAGAAGAGTTTAAGACCTAAGATTTGCATCTCAAGTCAGAGATCAGAACAATTTTCCCAAAGGTTGCTTTTTTAAAATGGTAACTTTCATGTGAATAGGAAAGAAAATATTCTGCTCACAGAGAAGTCTAGTCAAATAAAATCCTGCAAAAACCTTCAAATTCATCACAATGTTTTCAAAGAAAATGATAATTTCAAAAATAATTCATAAAAACTCTAATGATGTGAATCGTCTATGTTCTTTAACCAGATTAAATAACAGAAAGTGTTTCTGTTACATTAATCCAATGTATTTTCGCAGGTATTTAGTCACGCTCTGTTGTAACATAATTTCTGAGAAGCCAAAATTTATTTGCACAAATGTTTACAAATATGTGTTTTGTCTCACATTGTAAATCTACCATGTAGAATTTATGCCAGAGGCATTTGCTCATTTGTCCAATTCAGAGAACAAAAACATTATGGCACTGTTTATTTGTGTGTTTCTAGCTGTTGATTTGTCTGTGTGGAAATATCTGTCTGCCTTCCTGTAACAGTGGGACTCCCACGCATACACTCTTAATGCAAGCAGCATCCTTTCATGGCATAACTAACATGAAAAGGTGACCAATGATTCTATTACGAGTTTTCATAGAGCAAGTTACACTGGTATAGCTATTACTGCACAAATAATCGTGGTACATTTTTTGAATGTCAACAAATCCTGAAAGGGTGAGAACTATACTAATACAAACAATAACAGAATAGTAGGTGCAGCTCATTCAATCAATCATAATTAAGTAAGTCATTTGAGGTTGGAATATATATGATGAAGCCTTAGAGGAAAGTATTTGAAAAAAACACTTGTGTAAAAGATTTTATTGATAATGGGTGAATTTAAGGGGATTAACAGTGTTTTTAAATATTATGTGATGGAACAATGCTCAAGACATTCATTATAAGTTATTGGCTGAGCTCTGTTGAACACAAGCATTATGAGGAGAAAAAACCAAAGCACAGATATAGGGCACAGTTAAATAAAGCAGTCAGAAGTGGTTAAAAATGAACCATTTAAATGAATACATAAGCAAACAAACAACTGTTATGTCACCCCAAATGGCAAGGGTTCCAATGGAGCTGAGTATAGAACTTGTACAATTCTGTCAAACTACTGAAATTTCAGCCAGTGAATCTAAGTTGAAAGTTAATGTGATTATCGTACAAATTTCACTTCCCTCCTTTTATCCATTTTCAGCTGATGTGTCTGATTAGTTTGGCCAGCTCATGGACATGAGCTGTCACCAAAAACTGTAGTAGCGTTAAAAATGTCAAGAAGGCTGTGTTCATCAGGTACTCCACTGCCTGAAATAGGAATGAGTATAAATGCACAACTACAACAAGCCTTTTTTGGACATGACTGCAATGCATTTACATATACATAACAAGTCTCTCTACAAAATGTGCACCCTGAAATCAATTTTGCAAGAGGAAACAAAGTGTTCTTCTTTCATTTCTACTTAAAAAAAAAGACAGCAAGCCCCCATATATCTTCCCCTTTTGCAAGTGACTCTTCTAGTAACATATTTTCCGTGAAATTTTGAACTGACAGATTTCTCAAGAAATGTACAGCTAAATCCTATGCTTTCCAAAGCATCATCTCAGTCACATTTTCTTTCTATCTTCATGTTGAAAGTTCCCGTTTTCTTCTTTCTCTGTTCAGTGCTATCCTTAACTAGTCTACCCTTCTCACACTCTACTTTTGTCCTCGTTCTGAGTCCTTTCATTTATTATTCTTCACCGTATCCTAATTAGTCATACTGCTCCCAAGTTGTAGGTTAGTGTTGTAAACAGTTAGCCTTCAATCCTTCCCTGCCATCTTCCTTTCTTTGTTAAGTTTTCTTACCTTTCCTTCTCTGGTTCTCTGGAGACCTTTACTTCTTTTAACAAGTGACTATAAAGAGACTCCCTATTCATCTGATGTTTTAGCTCACTGAGTTTATACAACCTAATGCCATTTCAAATATGTTAATCTGTTTAGCAGCATTCTTCTTTGGTATGTCTTCTTTTCTTTAACTACTCCCAAGCTAATGGATTGTCAATTAATTAGAAATAGTTAATCTTTGGAATAGCAAAAACGCTATGTGTTTGCATCTCTTGGGGTGCTCCTAAACTAATTTTTATGACTGCATTGTTATCTGTTCTCACTACTTGGCAGTCTGTCAATGGAAATAAAAGTTCACTGAGCCACATATCCAGACCACACTATGTGGATCTTTTCTTTTTTTTTTTGCAAGATGCTTCTGCACCCTCTGTCCTTCCCTTCTTTAACTCCTTGTTCCCAAGCTGTGCCATCAGTCATGCAGCTGATTGAACTTTACCAGAATTAAGCCAAATTAAAAACCAGCAAAAATGGGGATACTTTGAACACTTGATCACTTCTGACCTTGTCTTTTGGGTTAAGCTCCATGTGCCAGCTTAACCAAAGACGAAATACTAAGGAAGTAACAAGTGACAGGGAAGATTTTGAATGAATACTGAAGGAAATGTTCACCAAAATGTATCCTCTAGTGACTTTGAATTAAGGAAAAGAAGGCCAAAAGGAGAGAGAGAAGACACAAGAGAAAAGAAAATGACACTAAAATGGATATTTAGCATGTGTTATGTACAAAACAAAACTGCTTTTTTTAATTATTATTTTATTTATTTCTTTATTTCCAAAAAAAGGAAGCTCTCAAGTAATGGTCATGACGTAGGTGTAGTAATAAAATAGGCCTACCTGCTGAAGTTGGTTCCTCTTCAATGGAAGCTGTGCAAATGGGGGTAGTGGGGATAGGGCAGGGTTGGTGGGAGGAAGGGAAGGGAGGAAGAGAGAAAAAAAAAAGAGATGAAGAAATCCAAATAGTGCTAATTGTTATATTCTTTAACTTTTCATAGTACACAATAAAACATCATGAAAAATTGTTTATATAGTTTGATAAATCTGAGCAACAGATGTTTCATCTAAGCAGAGAATTAAGCCCAAATGAATTATGTTCTTAGTTCGTATTTGAACCTTAAAATTTGAACATTTTCCTCATTTATACAGTGGGATAGGACAGATAATGTAACAGCAAGCCTGAATGGAAGAGTTCCATTTAACCCCTCTGCAGCCAAATTCACTGCCAGAGCTGGCTACTGCAGTACTAAAAATGGTGTAGGTCTGAAGGTAAAGACTCCTAAAAAAACAACTGTAGGATCAGTCATTTTATTAGCTAACAAAGACTGCTGTCTGATGACACAGAGACACAGTCCACATCTTCTTCCCATCTTTCCATCACCTAACTCTTATGTATCCAGTCATGGTTTAATGATCCCAAAATTACACAGTTAGGGGGACATTTCTGGATTTTGTTTGCTTTTTTTTTTTTGAATGAATGAATGACAGTGCATGTATGATTCTCCAATCTAGTGTTTACTGTCTGAGGAAAGCATAAAAACATGGAAAACATGTATCTTCATCACAGAATCTTTCCCTTTTGGCAACAGGTAACCACCAGATTGCCATAAGCTACCATCAGAAAGCACCTATGACTGTTGACTATTACCCACACATGCAAATGAAAGATATTTACAGTAAAACTGCATTTTAAAAGTACATCACTGACCTAGTTCCTTCTCTTTTTGCAATCAGTATGTTTTATATACAAATGTGTCATAAAAGTAGTCTTCTCACAGTCTTGAGAAGTTTTCAATGACAGAGAAAGAAACAGGCAAGCATTTCTCGCCTGAAGATTCTAAAAGCACCATGGAGTCTGAGATGACTCCCTACAAATGTGATAGAGATCCTCTTAAAACACTGAACACATCTATCCATATCGTATTTTTTCTCTTTTAAACAGTTTCTTCTAACAATTTAAATGTAAGTTGCTCCTGTTTGGTTTCTTGTAGAATCGGTTCCACACAAACATTCCAAAGAAGCCCTCTTTCCAGCCTGACAATTTACCCATTTACTGGCAGATTGTGGGGACAATGTTCATACATCCCCAGGAGACATTCCTCCACACTGATGGGTGGCCTTAGAGCTTGCACATGGCACAGATAAAAATTTAAACATTTTCTCAAAGATCAGTACCATCCTGGGTAATTAGACCTCTTTGCCCTCAATATTACTCTATGTATCATGTTAGGAAAAAACAGGAGAGGAGCAGCAATGTCTTCTGTGTTTGTAGTGAAACTTCATCAGGCATAAGAGACCCTGAGATGGTGAGTAGCTCATCAACAGACACCAACTGCATTTGACACCAGTCATAAATCTTGGATAATTTAGTACAATGCTTTGTATGCAATTGTATGTGACAATGACACTAGACATCATAACAACAGTTATTACTAATTGCAAAATAGCATGGTGTCCTTTTGGGAGGCTGTCAAATCCAATTGACAGAAAATAATTAAATACTTTCTGTTGGACCAGCCAACTATCTTATCTTGGACTAAATTTTCCTGAGGTAAATTGGTCATTTTTGATTTTATAGCTTAGTGTTCAGATACATATTGAAGTAGGCTATATTACATGAACAGTACTTTATGAAACATGTAATTTTAAATGGCCTAAATGTGGTACTTAACAGGCTAACTTTTCTCTTTTGTAACTCCTTATTCAATGTCTCGATGTGTACTTTGAAACCAGATTAATATATTACAAGGTGTATATAGTCAAAAGATCACATTACGCTTTTAAATTTTACAATGTTATTTTTATTATACACTTACAGCATTTAAGTATAATGTGTTTGTAGCAGCAGCAGATTTAAAGATAATAAAAGACAGGAAAATATCACCCTACTGTTTTTAGATTAAACTAAGAAGATACATCATTAGTTCAATATCATAACAGCTAATTGCATGAAAAGAAACTGAGTTTTTAAATCTTGAGAGCAGAATCAAAAGTAAATGAATTAATTACAAATTCAATCAATAAGGTATGTTAATACTTCTCAAAGCATCAGTGGAAGAGAGGAAGACTGGGCAAACTGAACATATGATAAAAGTTCAGTTCTTAAATTTTGCAAATGTCAAAAATGTCTATGCAAGTGGAATTAATGATTGACAACAAATAATTAAAAACATTATTGCACTGCATTAAAACTGGTTAAACAGAAGTATTCAATTCTACAAAGAATATTCAGTCCACTAACAATTTTCTTCCAAAATGCTATTTAAGTGTTATTTGTAGAATTAATTACTGAGATGAACACTAGTATTAGCAATTCAAAACTAGATGGTTGTTTCAATGGGACCACTCTGCATTTAGGCACACATCTAAATAAAATAGGATAGCTGAATCTCAGCCAAAATAAAGTATTCAACCAAGACAGCTAGATAATGTTACTTCTCTGCTTATTGACTTATTTTTGACTATTTTACTGATGGTTTAGGGTCTTTCAGGAATAGACTGTATTCATTTCTATTCCATGCGAGCTGAATTCTCTTACAAATATCTGTAGGAATTTATCCGTGGTAGTTTCAATCTTTTTCTAGAGATCAAGTGAAGGACAATGAAGGTCTTTGAAATCATAAACCTAAATGAAGATCACATGTATTTTATATATTTTACCTATTTAAGAAAGAATGCTGTAACTGATAGTGAGACTAGAACTACTCAGCATATATTGTCATTGACTAATACATTTAAACCCAAGACCCTAGCTGGCTGAATTAACATGGTATGAAGTCAGGTGTCACCAATGAAAATTAATTTTCTTCAAAGTAGTCTAATGGTATGCCAAGTTACATGGCAGTAGAAGCTCAGAATTGCTTTTGTAAAAGGCAAAAGACCTAGTTCTAGTTGCTAGTAATGTATTGATCCTGGACAGGAAATAAAGATGCATATGAAAAAAAATGATGTGAAAATACAGTTATGAACTGGTCTGTACTTCATGCATACTTCCTTTTTAATCAAGTGAACTGAATCTCTTGCTATATGTGGCAGGACTTCTTTTACACCACCCAGCTTGATAAACTACATTAAAAACAAACAAACAAACAAACAAAAAACCCAGCTTTCAATAAGCCACTGGATACTCAAAGAATAAACTATTTTTGCATTACCAGACCAACTCAGACTCAATATCAGCACTCTGATTTCTGATACTAAAGTAAATGCAGTAAATCACCATGCCAAAAATTTCCTACACAAGGCCACTTTTTTCTCCATCAGTAATGATTTAAAACTTGAAGTTATTTAAAACTCACTGTTTATGCAGTGAGTCATCTCCATAGGAATTATCCATAATTTACTTACTTTATTTATTTCAGAGGTGTGGCTTTTGGAGTCAGCTGGAATCACTTTGCCAGACTGCTGGTGACTCACTACGCTGTGCAGTGAATCAGTCAGAAAAGTTTAGTACTCCTTAGTATGGAGGAGGTGGGTACTTGACAAAGACATCCCCCAAAAGCTGCAAGGGTCATGACAGCAGTATTGCATGGCCCTAAGGTAAACCGCTCTACAGCTTTGAAGTGTTTTCAGGAATGCTTTTCTTTCCCTTTTAAGGTATTGCTGACAAAATTTAATAAAACATATGGCAGCACTAACATTAGCTTTTACCTTAGAGAAAATGTCATGCATATTTGGGAAATCTCAGTCCTGTTTTCCTCAGAGATGAATAATACTGTGTGATATTAGATGGAAAGAAAACAAGACATAGGGAGATTTGGAAAGCACATATAAAAATATATATGCTCCAACATACAGTATGACTAGAGGGACTGCTTGGATAGCGCCTGATTAACTATGTCAAACTTCAGATTATTTCTGATACATTGGCAGATGGCTTGACAAGTCTGGAATAAGTCTGAACTTTGAAGCACAGGAAAGCTGAAGGAGGCAGACTTAGTATAACAGTGTAGCGTATTACATTACATGTTACTTTTGTGTTCATATTAAGGATTGTCTAATGTGAAGTATGTTTACCCTTAACAAGCACAAAATGTATGAATCATATACAAAGTAATAAATTTAGATATATGATAGTATCTTATGGAAAAGACTATGCAAGAGCTCTGTGAAATGACACAAACAAACCACTTGTGAACAGCAGGATCCACGAGCAAATAACATTTTCTGAATGCAACTTCAAAACTAAATTATATTCCACTCAGCATTAAATCTGTGTGTCTCCGAGGACCTGCATGCTAATATGCCTGACTGACTGACTTCCTATAAACTCAGTATCAGTCATTAAGACTGTGATTTTATTGATACAGATGCTTCATTAAAAATATCCATGCATGCAGTTTGTCTCTCCACTCACTCCCTAGTCCTCATTCTTACTTCATTTTTCCATAAACTGGCTCAGTCTTCTTTGTCTCACAGTAATACTGCAGGCAGTATTGCACAACAGACACGGAAACCCACTGTCAAGTGAAGAGCGGGAACAAGATGTGTTTCCACCAAAGGCCCCACTGCACACAACCACAGCCTCCCTCTGTCCCACCTGCTCAGGTTTAATGTGCTGAAATCCCCAAGCCATGGCTCAGGCAATTAATGCTAACTCACCAACTCACTAACTCAACCTACTCAACTGATGGCCACTGCAACAAGTGACATGGATAGGACAGATTAGGGTAGTTCANTTAATTTTCTTCAAAGTAGTCTAATGGTATGCCAAGTTACATGGCAGTAGAAGCTCAGAATTGCTTTTGTAAAAGGCAAAAGACCTAGTTCTAGTTGCTAGTAATGTATTGATCCTGGACAGGAAATAAAGATGCATATGAAAAAAAATGATGTGAAAATACAGTTATGAACTGGTCTGTACTTCATGAATACTTCCTTTTTAATCAAGTGAACTGAATCTCTTGCTATATGTGGCAGGACTTCTTTTACACCACCCAGCTTGATAAACTACATTAAAAACAAACAAACAAACAAACAAAAAACCCAGCTTTCAATAAGCCACTGGATACTCAAAGAATAAACTATTTTTGCATTACCAGACCAACTCAGACTCAATATCAGCACTCTGATTTCTGATACTAAAGTAAATGCAGTAAATCACCATGCCAAAAATTTCCTACACAAGGCCACTTTTTTCTCCATCAGTAATGATTTAAAACTTGAAGTTATTTAAAACTCACTGTTTATGCAGTGAGTCATCTCCATAGGAATTATCCATAATTTACTTACTTTATTTATTTCAGAGGTGTGGCTTTTGGAGTCAGCTGGAATCACTTTGCCAGACTGCTGGTGACTCACTACGCTGTGCAGTGAATCAGTCAGAAAAGTTTAGTACTCCTTAGTATGGAGGAGGTGGGTACTTGACAAAGACATCCCCCAAAAGCTGCCAGGGTCATGACAGCAGTACTGCATGGCCCTAAGGTAAACCGCTCTACAGCTTTGAAGTGTTTTCAGGAATGCTTTTCTTTCCCTTTTAAGGTATTGCTGACAAAATTTAATAAAACATATGGCAGCACTAACATTAGCTTTTACCTTAGAGAAAATGTCATGCATATTTGGGAAATCTCAGTCCTGTTTTCCTCAGAGATGAATAATACTGTGTGATATTAGATGGAAAGAAAACAAGACATAGGGAGATTTGGAAAGCACATATAAAAATATATATGCTCCAACATACAGTATGACTAGAGGGACTGCTTGGATAGCGCCTGATTAACTATGTCAAACTTCAGATTATTTCTGATACATTGGCAGATGGCTTGACAAGTCTGGAATAAGTCTGAACTTTGAAGCACAGGAAAGCTGAAGGAGGCAGACTTAGTATAACAGTGTAGCGTATTACATTACATGTTACTTTTGTGTTCATATTAAGGATTGTCTAATGTGAAGTATGTTTACCCTTAACAAGCACAAAATGTATGAATCATATACAAAGTAATAAATTTAGATATATGATAGTATCTTATGGAAAAGACTATGCAAGAGCTCTGTGAAATGACACAAACAAACCACTTGTGAACAGCAGGATCCACGAGCAAATAACATTTTCTGAATGCAACTTCAAAACTAAATTATATTCCACTCAGCATTAAATCTGTGTGTCTCCGAGGACCTGCATGCTAATATGCCTGACTGACTGACTTCCTATAAACTCAGTATCAGTCATTAAGACTGTGATTTTATTGATACAGATGCTTCATTAAAAATATCCATGCATGCAGTTTGTCTCTCCACTCACTCCCTAGTCCTCATTCTTACTTCATTTTTCCATAAACTGGCTCAGTCTTCTTTGTCTCACAGTAATACTGCAGGCAGTATTGCACAACAGACACGGAAACCCACTGTCAAGTGAAGAGCGGGAACAAGATGTGTTTCCACCAAAGGCCCCACTGCACACAACCACAGCCTCCCTCTGTCCCACCTGCTCAGGTTTAATGTGCTGAAATCCCCAAGCCATGGCTCAGGCAATTAATGCTAACTCACCAACTCACTAACTCAACCTACTCAACTGATGGCCACTGCAACAAGTGACATGGATAGGACAGATTAGGGTAGTTCAGNCCACCCTCATGGTACAGAGACGTTTCCCAGTGCCCAGTCTGACCCCTCTCTGGCTGCTCCGTACCATTCTCATTCTGTCATCAGTTTCCAGGAGTAGAGACTGATACCCCCTTCTGCTTCCCCTCTTCAGGGAACTACAGAAAACAGTGAGGTTGCCACTCTAAAACTATCTAGAAGATGCTGTCTAACAAATATCTATACTATCTACAAGATAATTATCATCCAAGTTATTAGAGCGGAGGAGAAAAGACTAAGAAAAGCAGAGTTTTTCAAGATGCATTTGTCTGTCTCCACTCAGATCCATTCAAGCCACTGCTTCAAATGAAAATTAGCGGGTCATCTGCAACTAAGTGTGACATTCAGCCCTGACAACAAGCACAGGAAGCTTGCTTGTGATTATGCTGTACTGAAGACAGACAATAAAGTAGGTAAGGCTTATTTTTAAGCTTTGCTGCCTATTCCTAACTTGCTACTCCTATTCTTGCTCCTCTTTCTTTCAAATGTCATTGAGAAACTTGTTCTAATGATGTGATAGTTGGGGCGGTTTTTACTATCTTATACTCAGTATACTTTCCGTGTAGCAGGCATTACCATACCAACATTAAACTGCTTTGTATATCTTTTCAGTTTTAAAAGTAGGACACCTTTCTTCTCCTTCTCTACTAAATAGACTCCAGTTATGTATTCAAGTTTAAAATATGGTTGGCAATGAATCTGGAAAACACATCATTTATGACAGTCAGTCAAAGATAAATCTGTTAGTATAAGAGGTTTTTATCTCACAGATTTACTGTGAGGTTGGGTTTGTTCTTTTACTCTATGTTCCTTTTCTGTTTAGTAAGTGTATTACTGGAACACCAGTACATCCTTTGGCATTTGCAGGCCCTTGGGAATGACAGTGCCTCCTTCTACTTCCATCTGGCTAAGCTATGTTCGCAGCTACTCTTAAAAAAAAATAACATCAGGAAGGAAGACACTAGGCAATCCACCAGTGCATGCCAGTGATCACTCACTATGAATTGACTAAATTATGCTTGGATTATGGATGTTAACTGAAATTCATTAATTAGGAATCCCTAATAAAGTAAACCTTCTCACTTCATAGGTTTACTTCTACTAAGAACTTAAAGTCTATGAAAAACCTATTCAATCATTATTGTATTTCAAGAAATGTATTTCTAAGAAAAAAATGGATATCTTGGCAAAATTATTTTATCAAAAATAGGTACTATCAAAAAGGAATAATTACTCAAAGAAAGTACTATCAAAATGTAAAATATTAACTTCTTTAAAATAACAGTGCTGCAAATACCAAGAGAGGTGCTTAATTCACTTGTAGTACTCTTCTTCATTTTCTAAGCATCAGGGCCTGCTGTTGAATATGTTTAAATTTGAAATAAATACTTCAAAAGATTTAGTTGGCAGGTTAAATTGTGTATTTTTCATAAGACAAGACTGAATAACTATTTCTGTGTTTTCTGCCTTTGCATTTACAACTTCGTAGACCAAGGAAGTCAATTCAGTGCCCACTGAACAATGTAGAGCCTAGTATTTGGCAGGATGCTCTGCTTAAGGAAAACAGAGTAGAAGATTTGTTCTAAAACTATTCAGTCCTTAGTCAGTTGCAACCCTTGCCAAGGTTTCAAGTGCTGCCAAAGGCACAGTAGTACTTAAGGTTGTAATTCTAAAACCAGGAGTAGTCAGTCATGACTTCAAATATTAGACAATTTTACATACACACAGACACAAACACATACTGCCGTATGCACTATTTCAGGAAGATGTGCATGTTCCGAAAGAGCAAAAAATGTAATTATAAAATATCCTAGCGCTTTTATGTACAAGATCGAGTGTACTCAAATAGCTCACTAAGACCATAAAATCACTTTTCTAACAATTCTTTAAATTTCTAAAAGCACTCTCCAAATGCACAACCTCATAATTAATTTCTAAAAATGGCTATAAAATATAATTATGGTTAAGTACCTAACTCCTGGTATGTATTACACTTACGAAAAACCTATAGATGATGTCCCCATAGTTACACACGCAAAGCTTCAATTTCCGTACCAAATTATTTCATATTTTCACATTTCAGGCACTCACTTGAAGCTTTTTACTTGGTTGTTTTGTGTGTTTTAAGGGAAGTTTGACACACTATTCTTATTTGGATGGAGAATTTTTGCAAAGTACAATTACTTTAGGATGTAATAAGAATGATAATATTGATTCTTATTTTATGGGTGTCTTAGTTTCTAACAGAAGTTATTTCTCTCACAGTGTCTGGTATGAAGCTATGCTTTGTTCCCAGAAGAGAAACAAAACTGATAACACCNATGGGTATTCTTCTTCTCAGGGAAAAAAATAAACACCAAAAATCCAAAACCAAAACTCATAATAAAATCCAATTCTGATGCTTACAATGTGTTTGAGTCTGGTTTTAGACTTGCACAGGAGGCCAAGTTAACTTCACGTCACTTCAGATGTGTACCTGAGGACTTGTTTGAGGCTAAGTGCCAGGGTGCCATGACAGATTTACCACTCCTTTGCATTACTCTGTTGCATCTCAATCTGAGCAGATGACAGAGGCCGACTTAGGAGGGCAGTTTGGTCTGCTTTTGAGAACAGCTTACTCAGAGCTGGGAAATTGCTGGCATTCTCTCTATGCAAGGGAGGACAAGAAGGCTTTCTCAAAGGCTCAAGATGTCAATTTGAAGCAAAGTGGAACGGAGATATGTAAAGGTTGAATATGGTTCGAGCATCACCAAATCTTCCCCTAGAAATAAGAAGGTGGTATCATACTGCCTGATAATGGAAAATAATGAAAACTAGTAGGAAACTTTCCAGAAAGAACCAAGAATGGAGAGGGTATTAGAGACATTGGTGCTGAAATACAATATCCAATTTTAGTTGTTCATACCTCAAGAAGGAATATAACAGAATAAGAAAGATTCAAAAGATAATGATGTTTGAAACCAAGCAGAAAATAGGAAAGCTAAGACAAGAAAAACAAACAAACAAACAAAAAAAGCAGCTCTACATGGTAACAGTAACATCAGATACCAACTTCAATGAATGAACTTTCTGAGACTAATGGCACTAGTGTGCCATTCCTCACCACAGATTAACCTCAACCAGCCACTCTGCTGTCAGCAAAATACTTCTAGACTGACCAGCTTGCCTATTCACATAGGAACTTTAATAAACACAAAGAAAAAAACTGACAACTGTAAAACCCTAAAAGTTCAGGACAAATGCACCCTGCAATTTTCAGAGCTTCTTCAAAAACTATATTTTTGCACAAATTTTCTAATATATCAATTACAAATTTTGTATTGCCATCCTTCTGGGAGAGTAACTCTATAAAAACCAATGAACTAACTTTTTCATTAGATGATACAAACTTTATGTGAAAAGAATTTAGACTGCATATACACAAAATGAAAAATATTCAACAGTCACTGTATAATAGACAATATTCTAAGACCAGATGCATAAAATTGAGTTCCTTGACTCACAGGCCCCTACAGAAGAACTGTTTTTTTAAAAAATCCAAGTCTATGGCATTCTTTGCAGCATGTCTGAGGGTCAGCTTACTGTTTAAATGAAATAATCTGAAGACTGCAAAACAATCTTCATCATAGAAAACTGGAAATTGAAAAACACGTTAACAGAAGAATTCAAAGGAGCAGATGGCTGCTGAAATGAAAGATGTGGAGTTAGAGTGAGTCCCATGCAGGGAGACATATTGCTTTGGTGTTTGTATTCATAGTAGGTTTTTAGTAAATTCACGAATGAGGAATGGGAAAAACTCCCATTTTCACATGGCATGAAGACAGGCATAGAAAAGAGAAGATCTGCATCCTACTGCAAGAAAAGCAGAGCAGATATTTTGAAATGAATGAAGCAATAATTTCATTGCCAAGGAAATTTTGGAGACTGGAACTCAGTGCTTAATGAGTAAGTGACATACAAGTATTCATTTTTAACTTTTCTGTTGAGGTAGAAACAAAAGAAGATCCCTTGACCTTGGAAGTCATGGAATAACAGCATCACAGAATCACAGGAGTCAAAAGAGGCCTCTGGAGATCATTTAAGCCCATCCCCACTGCTAAAGCAGGTTCCCTAGAGTACATTACACAGGAAAGCGTGCAGTTTGGTTTTGAATATCTCCAGAGAAGGAGACTCCATAGCCTCTCTGGGCAGCTTCTTTCAGTGCTCTGTCACCCTCAAAGTATAGAATTTCTTTCCTCATGTTCATATGGAACTTTCTGTGTTCCAGTCTGTGGCTGTTGTTCCTCATCCTGTCACTGGGCACCACTGAAAAGAACCCTGCCCCATCCTCTTGACACCTGCATTTTAGTTATTTGTAAGTGTTGGTAAGATCCCCTATCAGCCTCCTCCAAACGGAACAGTCTCAGGTCTCTCAGCCTCCCTTCATAAGCGAGATGCTTCATGCCCCTAATCATCTTTCTGGTCCTCTGATGGACTCCCTCCAGTAGTTCCCTGCCTTTCTTGAAATGGACACAGTACTCCAGACGTGGCCCCACCAGGGCAGAGAAGAGGGGGAGGATCACCTTACAGCCCTCATCTGCTGACCATGCTCTTCTTAACAAACCCCAGGACACCATTGGCCTTCTTGGCCACAAGGGCACACTGCTTCCTCATGGTCAACCTGTTGTCCACCAGAACACCTAGGTTCTTCTCCACAGAGTTCCTTTCCAGCAGGCCAGCCCCTAACCTGCACTGATATGTGCAGTTATCTGTCCCTCAGAGATGATAATGGTTCGGCAGTCACTTCTGCCTGCTCCCTCAGCACTCATCGGTGAATCCCATCAGGGGCAACGCACTTATGTATGTAAAGTTTGTCTGGATGATTTCTAACCAGATCCTTCTTGACCAAGAGGAAGTATTTTCCCCAGACTCTCTCTGGAGAAGCAAAGATGGCATCCAGTAACTCTTCCACTCAGTGTTCTCCATTGCCATGGCATCCACCTCATTCAGCAGCAGTACACATTTTCCCCAGTCTTCCTTTCATTATTAACATACTTAGAGAAGTCCTTCTTGTTGTCTTTGACCTCTCTCACAGATTTAATTACAAGTGGACCTTTGCCTTCCTCATTGCATCCATGCATGTCCTGACAACATTTGTACATTTTTCTCAAGTGGGAAGACCCTTTTTCTGCATTCCATAAACTTTCTTCTTCCATTTGACATTACCGATGAGCGCCTTGCTCATTCATGCAGGTCTCCTGCCATCTTTGACTGATTTCCTACTTTTGGGGGTGCACCAAACTTGGATCTTGAGCTTGAAAGAACTCTCTTGGGCTCCCTTACCTTCTAATGCTCTAACCCATGGGCTACCTGAAAGTAGGTCCTCAAAGAGGTTGAAGTTGGCTTTCCTGAAGTCCATGGTTGCAATACCACCTATTGCCATGTTTCTTCCATGTAAGACCCTGAACTCCACAATCTCACGGCTGCTGCCTCCAAGGCTGCCATCAGGCTTCACATTCCCCATCCATGCTTCTTTGTTTGCAAGAGGAAGGTCCAGCAGCATACCTCTCCTAATTAGCTCCTCCACCATGCAGACCAAGAATTTATCTTCAACATACCCCAGCAGTCTCCTCAATTGCTTGCAGTCCACTGTGTTGCTTTCCCAGCAGGCATGTGAGTGGTTGAAATGTTCCACCAGGATGCGAGACTGCAAGTGCGATATTTCTTGAAGCTGAATCAAGGAGGCCTCATCAACAAGCCTCCCTTGATCAGTCAATATTGGCTTCATAATTATCTTCCATACAGTTTGAGTAGATATCTAAATGCATATAAATTCATTGCCATTTAGCGTGGAAAAACATATGCTGTCAAATATGTAACATAGAATGTCTTAGTTTAGAAGGGACCTTAAAGATCATCTCGTTTCAAGCTCCCTGCTATGGGCAATCCTGCTTGGGATTGCCCTGACCCAGTTGCAGCGTCTTGAAGTTGGCCTTGTTGAACTACATGAGGCTCACATGGGCCCACATCTCCAGCCTGTCAAGGTCTCTCTGGATGGCATCCCTACCCGCCAGCATGTAGACTGCACCACTCAGCTTTGTGTCAACTGCAGACTTGCTGAGAGTACACTCAGTATGATGTTGGTTGTGGCAAAAGTGCTAATAATGTCTGGCTTTAATAAAACATTGTCCTGCTCTAGATTTCAAAGAACTGATCACTATATGTCTATGTTAAAAATGGGGACACTGACCCAAAGAAATATCTGTTTATCGAAACATGGCATATGATACCATACTGAACCTGAACATCTTCAAACACATTTTTCTGCCTTAAAGGCAGAAAAGGCCAAGAGAGAACATGGTGATATGAAGAAAAAAACATGCTGCGGTAATGTTTCATTACTATTCTAAGAAATGATACATTTCTCTTAATCTGTATCTATATACTTAATCTATATAATTACTATACTTAATGTTTCAGAAAAAGCCTTTTCTCAAGTCTTTTTCACATGAATAAATGAAGATAAATTACATTGATTTGTCTTTTATCTTAATGAATAAAGCAACTAGAAGTTAAAAGTTTATCAGCTTCTCTGACTTCACCCCTGCAGGAAGCAGCTGTCAGTCAGCACTCCAGCACTCCTCCATGCCTTTCAATTTTCATTAGTGTAGGAGTCAGGCCTATTGATTTTGAGCTGCGTTATTTCAAGACTTTTTTTTCATCCTGAGTATGCAGATTTTCTGAAATCCACCTCTCCTCTACTTTTGCTTATGTTCCTCAGAGCAGATTTATTCTTTTTCCATGCACTAAGCATCTCCCCAGTGTCTGCATCTAAAAACCAATCCCAACCAGCAACTCCCACTGCAAGAAATATTAGTGGCTGTGCTCTGGTGAAACATGTTAGAAATCCACCCTTAATTCCTTCCAGTTTTCCCCTCTTCTATGCTTTAAACAGATGGCAAAACCTCTTCTTGCCTTATCCACTTCCAACTGATGTTTGGTGGAGCCTACAGCACCTCTACATACTCACTTCACTGCACACTACTGAATCCCCAGCACATGACTGCCATTGCAGCCCATCACAAAAGCAAGGATTACTATTTATAAAGCATGTTCTTTTCAGCACTTGAGATGTTCCAAAATGTGCTTTTACTGTGTCACATTAGGCCAGAATAATGTAAACTGATATTTCAATTTTTGCTTCTGAGGATACAGAAAAGCAAGGTACACAGACGAACCGGTATGGTGCTCTCAGCTACTGAGTACAAGGCCAATAATCTTATCTCTTATCTGCTCTTACAGTTTGGGCTCTCAAAGTGCTCATTGTTCCGGACATGGGACGTTCCCGATGCAGAATGGTAAAGAAACCTTTTATATTTTAGAGAGGCTGTGGAGTCTCCTTGGAAATCTTGAAAAATGGCCTGGATGTACCCTGGGAACCCTGCTCTGGGTGGCCCTGCTGGAATAGGATGGACCCCTCTCACCCAACAGGAAAATAAATATTATATGTAAAAAACTGTTTATGTTTGGGGTGGTCAGTCTAAAATTTCATGCTTTTAGTAAAATACTTCATTTTATTTTTAGCCTTTTTAAGAGGTAAAGGAGAAAAAGGTAATTTTTAAATAATTTGAATATTGCTTTTTTAACTTCAAAGTTAAAACACAAAGTTAGACACTAATACACATTGACTCATAAAAATGAAAATTAACTTCGTTAATATCTTTTCATGAATATTTTCCCAAATTTTTTAGTTCAACTTTGTATCTATTAGTTTTTAGGTCAAAGACATACTTGTTAGTTTTTAAAGTCAGAAATTTCTTCTGAAGTTAACTCACTTTCATGAATAATTTGCAGAGCCCCCATGGCATTTTTCAGTTTATATGCATGTAAGAAAGTTCAAGTTTAAAGATGGACGAGCTAAATGCTTCCAATGCTAACAGATGTACTTTTACTGCATTTGCAATTGCTTAACTTTATTACAACATGATTAACATAAACACTAAAGATTTTGTAATACCAGTATCTAATAACAAAATGAACTTTAAATAACTCCACTGACTTAAGTAACAGACTAAAAGAAATCCCAAAATATTTTGTCAAATCGAGTTATTCTTTCCTTTTTCCTCCAAAACCTTTTTTCCACTGGGAATCTTATGATGATTTCATTGAACAGAAAATATTTCCCTTAAGAGAATTCATTAGAACATTACACTTTAAATTAAACCATATATCTTAAAGTCTGTGTTAATTACTATCTACAGCATTCTGCAAGGGGTTTCTGCATCAAAGATTATTATCACTATAAGATATATCCAAGAAATAGAAATATAAAAAAATGTAGTCATGAAATATTCATCAGGTGAGCAAATTCTTCTACTTCATAAATATTTCATGCTTTAAACTAGCAAATTTTAGCCATGACTCCACATGAAAAGGACAAAATAACACACGTTTTATATATATATATATATTTTAAAAAATAGACCCACACACACATATGTATATATACATGCCCTTCTACTGTAAGGTGGTGGAGAAAAATGTCTGATTGCTATCTGTATTCAATGATTAAAGCAAAACAGCCAATATTTCACTGAATTTCCTTCACTTATGTATCATCTTATTGATTCTTTGCACCACACAAAAGTCTTTACATGAGATCTACTTTATAAATGTAAAAGTGACTGACTGAATTTATTGTCTCCTGGTGACCTGGAATAAATCAATCAAATACACACTTATATTACCTCCCTCTGCTTGTACTTCTTTTCCTGTCTTTGCACTGTCTTGCAGCTGGAGAAATTTTTAAATGGCCTCACATCACTAAGGGCCAATTCAGACCTATATAATACAGACACAAACCCCACCAAAATCACTGGAGTTTAGACTATGCAATGCAAAATCCAATCTAATGGCAGCAAGATAATTCCTTTGCAATTAGGTCAAGGTCTCCCAGCAGAAGGTGATCTTGTAAATTCTGCTTCCAATTTTGCCATGATAAAAGCATACCTTATCGGGGAAACTTACTGAAATTTCAGGTCTTTTCCAAAATATGTAATAGTGCAAAAACATCCAGCCTTCATGCCATTCACAATCTCAAAAGTTCTGGGAATGTCAGTAGTTCCAGGTCAGTGGTTGGCTACTATGCACCAATGAGGTCAACTACGTCACAGGAGAAGGTGGTTATTTTTTTCTTTTTCTCTTTTTAATATAGAACTTTCTGTGATCCTCAGGGAAGGGGATAATCCAATTAATGAGCTTTCTTTTCCTTTTCAGTCATCCATTTGATTTATCAGGCAACTTAAAAATTGACCAGTTGGCACCATAAAATCACTGGATTGAGGAGCTTCATGGAAACTAAGGAATGGTAGCTGTTTGTTTCGTAACGACATTAGGGAGGAAAGAAGTTAACAGTAAACTGTAATTATCCATTAAAATGAAACAAGTGAACTGAAATCAAGCATACCAAAAATATTTCAGTCCATGTCTCCTTCATCTTCCACAAGTCCTTTTGCCTTTCTTTCTTAGTCACCTAAAAGCCTTTGAAGGGTTACATGTCTGTTTTCTGAGTTGCTTGTTCCGAATTGCCTACCAACATGAGAAATATTTATTTTTTTTAAATTAAAAATACATATTACTTTTCCAAAAATCTCCTGATGGAAATCCTGCTGTCTTAGTTTCTAACAGAAGTTACTTCTCTCGCAGTGTCTGGTATGAAGCTGTGTTTTTGTTCCCAGAAGAGAAACAACTGATAACACCTGGCAGTGTTGAACACAGCCAAGGACACATTTTGTTCCTCAGTGAAGCAGTTAGAAGGCATAAGGAGCTGTGAATTGGGAGGGGACAGGACCAGGGCAGCTAACCCAAACTGACCAAAGAGCTATTCCATACCACATCACATCATGTGACTTTTACGGAAGAGAAATCGCTCTCTTGCTCGGAGGGAGGGGCTGCTGGCCGGTTGGGTATCGGTTGTTGGTCCCTTGCTTTGGGTATTATTTCTTGTTTCTTATCTTATATATATATATATATATATGTACTGGTATTTCTTTTATTCTCTCTGCTGTCTTAGTAAATAGCTTTTATCTCAACCCACGAGTTCTACCGTATTTATTCCTTAATTCTCTCCCCCATCCCACTTGGGAGGGGGGAGGGTGAGCGAACAACTGTGGGGGACTTAGCTGTCTGCTAGGTCAAACCAGGACACCTGCAAATAAATTAGTTTTTTAAAAAATGAATATGAACTTCCATGTTTCTCATTTTTTGTATGCTGTGTATATCTTCAAGTATGATTGTTCATGAGTCATTCTCACAAATTGCTTTCATCACTACAGTAGCTTGGGGATTTGTTTCCACCCAATGATGTAAGTGATACTAAATCTCTAGGCTTTACCAAAGTTCTGCCAGCCCTCCTACAGCAACGAGGAGATTGAATGGGTTACTTGTAACCCTCCCACGTCATACATTCCCTGTGGCCTGCCTTTGCAATTGCAAGGATGAGCTTGCTGTTTGCTGCTGCTTTGCAATAAAATTACATGTACAGGTTGTCACCACCTTGTATCATTAACAGAGGCTGCTTTTTCCTTTTTCTTTTCAGTAAGAATGCCATTGTCATAACTCTAGTTGTGCCTGGCAATATGTTAACCACAGACCCACAGAGAGGAACACCTTCCAAAAATGCGTTAAAGATGGTCAGAATAATCCAGAACTTACCATTGCTTACCCATTGTTTTTTGAGGCATGTTAGACATTCAGTAACTGTGAAGATTAATTTTTTTTTAATTACTGCAGTAATTAAATTGCAAAAAGAGAAGGTAAGAACTGGGAGAAGGAAGATCCACCCACTGTAAGTGAAGATCAGGTTCAAGATCACCTAAAGAAGCTGAAGGTATACAAGTCCATGCGGCCTGATGAGATTCATCCACGGGTCCTGAAGAAACTGGAGGATGAGGTTGCCAAGCCACTATCCATCACATTTGAAAGGTCATGGCAGGCTGGTGAAGTTCCCACTGACAGGAAAAGGGGGAACATAACCCCCATTTTTAAGAAGGGGAAAAAAGAAGATCCTGGAAACTACAGGCCAGCCAGTCTCAGCTCTGTGCCTGGCAAGATCATGGAGCAGATCCTCCTGAAGGCTCTTCTAAAGCACATGGAAAATCGAAATGAGGTGATTGGTGGTAACCAACATGGCTTCACCAAGGGCAAATCGTGCCTGACAAACCTAGTGGCCTCTTATGATGGAGTCACAGCATCAGTGGATAATGGGAGAGCAACCGACGTCATCTACCTGGACTTGTGCAAGGCGTTTGACACTGTCCCGCATGACATCCTTGTTGACAAATTGGATAAACATGGGTTTGATGGACGAATCACTCGCTGGATAAGGAACTGGCTGGATGGCCACACTCAGAGAGT
>WBMW01002242.1:325688-383936 GCA_013396635.1 Penelope pileata
CTTGCAGCCCAGAAGGCCAACTGCATCCTGGGCTGCATCAAGAGAAGCATGGTCAGCAGGTTGAGGGAGGTGATTCTGCCCCTCTACTCTGCTGCTGTGAGACCTCACCTGGAGTACTGTCCAGTTCTGGGGCCCCCATCACAAGAAGGATGTGGAGCTGTTGGAGCAGGTCCAGAGGAGGGCCACGAAGATGATCAGAGGGCTGGAGCACCTCCCCTATGAGGACAGGCTGAGAGAGTTAGGACTCTTCAGCCTGGAGAAGAGAAGGCTGTGGGGGGACCTGATAGTAGCATTCCAGTACCTGAAGGTACTGGAAGGAAAGCTGGGGAAGGACTTTTTAGAAGGACAGGTAATGACAGGACAATGGTTAACGGCTATAAACTGACAGAGGGGAGATTTAGACTAGATATAAGGAGGAAATTCTTCCCTGTGAGGGTGGTGAGACACTGGAACAGGCTGCCCAGAGAAGTTGTGGATGCCCCCTCCCTGGAATTGTTCAAAGCCAGGCTGGATGGGGCTTTGGGCAACCTGGTCTAGTGGGAGGTGTCCTTGCCCCATGGCAGGGGGTTGGAACAAGATGATCTCTAAGGTCCCTTCCAACCTGAATCATTCTATGATTGTATGATTCAGTAGCTTGGAGTATAAGCGGAGCCCTTGTTTTATCCCTGACTAAGTTGCTGATCATTTCTCATGTATTTCTGGTGTAACCTGATTTCCTTCCATGACAAGATGGCCTGATCAGCGCACAGGGGAAAGGCTGGGGGGTGCTGTTTAATTGGATTTTAGAAAGACATTTGACACTTTCCCACAGCATACTCCTGGAGAAGCTCATGGCTTGGACGGATGTGCTGTACACTGGGTAAAAAACTGTCTGGGTGTCAAGACCCAAAGAGTCACTGTGCATGGAGTTAAATCCAGTTAAACCCTGCCACTCACTACAAGAATATTGAGCTGCTTGAGCATGTGCAGAGAAGAGCAACAAAGCTGATGAAGGCATTAGAAAACAAGATGGATGAGAAGCAGCAAAGGGAATTGGGGCTGTTTAATATGGAAGAGTCTGAGGGATGCCTCATCGCTCTCTACTACTACCTGAAAAGAGGTTGCAGCAAGAAGGGTGTTGGTCTCTTTTCTCAGATGACGGGTCAGATTGAACACAAGCAAAAGGCCTCAAGTTGCAGCAGGGGAGGTTTAGATTGGGTGCCAGGAAGAATTTTTTCACAGAAAAGGTGGTTAGGTATGGGAATGGACTGCCCAGGGACGTGGTGGAGTAGCCATCTCTGGAGGTGTTTAAGAAACATGTGGATGTGGCTCTAAGGGACATGGTTTAGTGATGGACTCAGTAGTGACAAGCTGATGGTTGGACTTGATCTTAAGGGTCTTTTCTGACCTAAATGATTCTACAATTTCAAAATATTATGTAGTTTAATGATGCTCATCTTTTCAGTATTACTACTGAAAGATTAATAGGAAACTCATTTCTATATTCAGCTTCTCTCTGGGTGTTCATCACACTGAATCACACAGCCTTACGTTTTATTCAAATGCACACATCTGCACGCACTCTCCTTGCATGCTGAGATCACTGTTGATCTTGTGATCTGCACAGTCCTGTGTACAGTTGCTACATCAGTTGCTTGCATGTCATAGATTATGCTGTATGACTGCATGCCAAATTAATATATATTCTTGCTCCATGGCTTTCTCATCAGTAATCTATATTTACACAAAGCTCTAAGAATGATTTTGTTGCATGTCAAACAGTTCCTTTTCTACCATCTCATCCAATCTTTTTTAATATTAGGAGTGTTACAATAAATAAGATTCCTGGATGTACAGGAATACCAAATGTTAATTTATTTCTTCTTATAGCACTGCTAAAACTGACTTGGATTAAGTTACCAGTTTT
The DNA here is from genome assembly GCA_013396635.1 of Penelope pileata. Lineage (NCBI taxonomy): Eukaryota > Metazoa > Chordata > Aves > Galliformes > Cracidae > Penelope > Penelope pileata. The sequence goes on from WBMW01002242.1 coordinate 327,595, forward strand.
TATATCTAAATTTGAACAAAGATATGAAAATATCAAAGAGAAAATCAACACCTCAGAAATGCTGCCAGAGCTACAAACACTAGAATTAATCAGAAATGAGCGTTAGGAAGTTCTATTCCTCAGGTGACGGAAACACAAAATGGAGAAGTATCTGATCACTATGCATAATTTAGATACAGAAAACAAATCTGGTATTGAAAAGACTGGAATTGTATAGTCCTATGAATTACATAGTTCTACAAATTACACATGCCACTTAGTAACCAGCAAAACTTAATATTCCTGGTTTCACTTGAACTGTTGGAATCAGTTCCTTCCCCTGCTCTTGTGCTGTTTCGCTAGGCTGTTTTCACTCTTTTTAATCATGCTCTTTTCATCACCGTGTTCTCACCAGGTAGGCCATTGCCATTATGTTTCACTGCGCTGCACTCTGTTTTTCTATTAATCACATTCTCATTGCTGCTCCTATTCTCATCAGACAGATTGCTGCCACTATGTTTCACATACCACACACTGGGTAGTGACATGAAAAAAAATCTTTGTTTGTAAAGCTAAATTGGCCCCTTCTTATCCAGATACAGGAGTCAACAGCATATAAAGGTATAGACAAACTATCCTGGGTAAGCCATCCCCTCAGACCCCAGCTCTTCACCCACACAATCAGTAGGCTTCTCAGGCTTCAAGCAGAACTGCCCCATCAATCTAAGAAACTTCATCATGTATTCTCTTTAGGCAGGGCAAAGCCATTGAGTAATGGCCTCGTAGGATGATCAGCTCCATAGAACTGATGTAGACATTTGGAAAGAAAGGCAAACGGTAGGCAGCAAACAGGGCTGTCATTTAGGGCTGCCTAGTCAAGAAGAACAGTGGAACTACTATCGATCATTTTTGAACGAACAGTGCTCATGAGACAAATGAATACAATACTGTTTGTTATGAAGTATGAAAATAGAATTTAGTGGCAAATAAAATTATATACAAAAAATATACCACTTAATATAATCTTGATTAACCAGATTATTTTAATTTTTGGATTTATTTTCCAAAAAAATTTTGAGATCTTTCTCTATAACTGTTGCTGCTGCTTTGACTTCAGTAGGGCTGGAAGAAGTGTCATTTAATTCTTTCCGTAGTTAAATGTAAGTCATATGAAATAGATGTTTAACACATCCCAATTCTAAACTGTATCAAGATTCATAGCTTGCCCATTTATTATTCACGTTTCTTATTTTAGGAAACTTTTTATTTCATGGTGTTTGCGTATTCATACATTCAGCTGCAGTACTTGAAACATGATTATTTAATGTCAGATTACTGATTCTTTTAAAGTCCTCAGATCTCTTCTTCTATCCTGAAAGGACAAGTGACAAAGGTACTGATGTCTTGGAAGTATCCATAATTTGGATTCTGACTGATACATTTAATTACTTTGTTTATGCTACATTGGCCAGAGTCTGTTGTTTCAATATAACTAAGACTTATCCCAATGACACTGCTAGTGAGGACAAAGTTAATCTATTGCTTACGTTTGTTGCTGACTTAGGCTAATGTATTGTTCAGCTATGAGCTAATGACTCCTGCAGATGTTTCTTATTTCATGCCAGAAAAAGCAGAAGCTGAAATTAAATATTTTCTTTTTATGGCCATTATAGTTTCTCTTATAAATTATAGCCCATTCAGTCATATTTTTGAGCAAATCAAATGACACCGACAATGCAGTTTTCCTATCTACAAAAATTAATCTTACAGGACCAAATTCTGACCTCATTAATTAGACTGATCAAAATGAATAATGTAATTCATGATTAAAAAGTGGAAAGTAGTAAGAATTTCGTATCAAGACATGTCCTACTCTCCCTTTCAACAAGAGTACATTTGTACTTAAATATGTCGGCATGTCTTCTTACTTCACACCCTTATTTCTCCTCTCCTGACGTGGAGAAAGCCAAGAAGGCATCTTCAGGAATTCATTCTGATTAATGTTGTATTGAAATCTACTTTGTATATTCAGAACTAGTTATGTGTTGTTTATGTCTAGATAATAGTAACCTAATATATTGAATGTTAACAACTTAAAAAGGTTTGAACACCTGCTGTTCTAACAGCAGGTAACAGTAAATTCATACACTGAATTTAAATTTTTTTTTCTTCCATGTTTCTCACAGCTTTAAGGCCTGATACCCTGATCCACACTAATAATTCTATTATAAGCCTTGATCATAACACCGCCTGTGCATGCACAGATCTTGTGCCAACACAGGACTGCAGCAACTACTCAGCAGCTTTGCTCAGGCATATCTATACAGCTATTGTCATCAGTATATAAGATAAGAATCCTTACAAATGATGACAACACTCTTTACCATAGTAGGAATATTAGTAGTTCATATTGTCCTAACAGCAGAAATCTGGTTAATATAGTGGAAGGACACATCTGCCATGAGAACAGGGTTTTTATGTACAGAAGTAAACACAAAGTTTTTTTGCGTATCAGAAAATGGGGTGTTTTGGCTTTTACAATGCTTTTATCAATCTGCAAAAAAACTTTTTAAATAAAATTAATGCTTAGAGAAGTATCTGTCACTGAAGAGCTCCAAAATACTCATTTCTATACTTAGTATAGGTTCTCATGAGAATCTGATTTTCTTCTTAATATAATGCAACTTCTTGGTTTGCGTACAAACATCTTGGAACTAAGCTTTTCACTTCTGCTAGACTCCTAGTCACTGCAGTTTTTGAATAATGAAAGAAACACATATTTTTTAATAAATGCATATGTTACTATAATGTTGGAGAAGAACTGGACAGAATAATGTCAGTTCTCTTGTTCTGGTACCTTTCTAATAATGCACTACTTGTTTATCAGTTAGGACCTTTCTTGGTACCTGCCATTTATTGCATCTCCAGTTTCTGGAATCCTCATGTCTCTCTGTTCATCTGACATGCTGCCAAAGCATGTGACCACTCACCACATCTTAGAACCATAAAACCAAATAATAGTTTGGGTTGGTGAAACCCCTCAGAAAAATACTAAACAGGAAGTTGCATTTACATATTGCAACAGAACAACTTTCCAGGCACCATCTTTAGTCTCTCCAGCTCAACTGTACAGGCAGTGTCCCCATTCTGTCATTTCTCAGGCAATGGGACAACGTGCCACACTGACACAGGATGAGATCAGTAGCTAGTGCAGTCTTGTTTTGCTTTCAGCTTTAATCCTTTAAAGTAACAGCAAGGAGCAGGTAAACTTCTGCAGTGTAAACTTTTGAAATAATACAGCTTAACATGTGCATGTCCCTTCTTCCTGTTGAAACTGGGCATGTTTACAGTTAAGAAACACTGTCATGAAGGATTCTTTTAAGTATCCTAATGTCTAAGAATTGTCTGTTTTGGTCAGTCCCATCCTCCACACCTTCCAGTGTGGAGTTTCTTTTTTTGCCTGATTCCCTTAGTCATACCTTCTTCATATGGTTGGATGGAACCTCTCCTACAACTCTCCAGCACAAAGAAAGAAAAGAGAATGAGAGCATACATTGGTAAAGGTTTTTTTCCCCTTCATGGCTTTTTCTATAACACATCTCACCAGTTTAGGGACTACCATCATTTTTATGCCATGCCCTCATTTTTTTTAAAAAAAAAATAAAAAATAAAACACATTAATTATTGATTAATACTCATCATTTAGCCTTATATACTGAAGCTCTAGCTGCTTCCAGACTACATTTCAAATGAGAGACCAGATCACTGTCAGCAAATGTTTCTAAATTACAGACACAAACAGAGAAATAAAAAAAAAAAGACAATTCAGAATTTGAGCATAGGTAGAATCTGCAGAACTTTGCATTCTTTCTTTTTCCATCTTTTCTCATCTTTTACATGCACCTCAAGATACCGCTTCTGTTATTCTTTCAGAAGAATACAGTCATACCTCCTCCTATTTTAACAGTCTAACAAACTTCAACATGTTTCTCAGTGTACTGAGAAGGGCTTGATAAATACATAGAAATGTCTCATACTGCATTTGAAAAGAAAAATACTTTGCTTTGTTCTTGAAAAAATGTACTATGCATGAACTAGATGCAACCACTTTATCAGACCTCTAATGGCTACCTGAACAGGCAGCACTGCAACCTTTGTTAAGGCCTAGGCCTCCTCTGACACAGTGAAGAAACCAAGAGATCTCTAAGATACTACAGCACCTGACACATTGATTTGTCATAGATTCTTGTTATCAAGCAGAATCAATTCAGTTCTGGCTAGATTTTGTCTGCCTTGTGCTGCCCAGTTGCCTTCATCTAGATTTGAATTTGACGAGCGAAGCACTTAGCACAACATGAGCATCACTCTACTTAGACACCTGCATGGACAAGACAAACGTTACTTTTGTCTCAGTTCTGTTTAAACCATAAAAGACACCAGAATCCATGAAAACCATTAAGTCTGTTTAGAATAAAAATGAACTTCAATACAGGTACTACAGCAGCAGCTATTCTTTCCTCTCTAGGCTCTTCTAGACTTACAGCTAGAAGGACCAGTTCAGTGAACAGAGTCAACAGAAGCTAAATAGTAATTGCTGTTTAAAGCCATGAGGAAACACACTGGTTGGGATTCTGGTAGTTAAGGGTTATCTTAGACTTTCCCTCTGAAACTGAAGCTCTGAACCCAGGCATGCACACTGTACCAACACCACAGAGGGATGTAACAAGGGACAGCACATAAACAGCTGGAAACAGTGCTTCTTTCTTTGTTCTTTTTCAAAGGCAAAAGCATAATGAATGCATTACCTAGAAGAGAGTTATAGATCGTGCTGTAACACTACATGTTTGTGTGCATGCACTGATCTATAAAGAGGGATGGCAGAAAAGAGCTATAATGGAATTGAAATGGAATATTTGGAGTATCTCCACAAGGACTTGAAGTCTGAGTATTTGCATCCCTTTCTCCCTGTAGAAGATGCTCAGATGTATCAATTTAAATGCTTTATGGCAGACCTAAAATAATCCAGTCTATTTTGATCACTCCTATTAGTCTGTGCAGAGAAGGGGAGGGGATAAGTTTAGGACATATAGACAGACAAACAAAGTAGATTATAAATGTATATCTTGTATTCACCCATTTGGGAAAAAAAAAAAGAAAAAAAACAACACTAAATGCTTGCATGCATTCATGTGTATTTGAATCAGATATTTGTCAAAAGCATAGATCAGAAGTGTGGAACTATGCATATTTGCACCAATTATGCATGAAGAGACACACAAGCTGAAGAGCATTATAAATATGAATGAAACCGAAATGTGGCTTCACCGAATCACAAAGTCACCCTTTCAAATCTCATAAACAAAAAATAAAGCACATGTCTAAATCAGCCCTTGTGCCTGCTTTTCTAGACTTCAGAATTGGCTGGTTCACAGCAGAATCAGTCCAGTATGTGATTCAAAATGAAGATGGTATGGATGACTGGAGAGTTTGTATCTCACTCTAGTCTAGTATGCCAGTATTACATATATAGTCAGAAAATCATAAGCTGAAAACTTATATTTTAATCCTGGTGATTTTTTATTCTTTTTTTTTAAACACAGAAGTAATATATTGACTACCTTGATATGTGGTGCAAGGGAAATTTTCACCCAGGTCCTCAGCTCAAGTAATACAATTCAAACGTTACACTGCTGAAATAACTCAGGATGGAATGTCTTGCCCTAATCATTTTTGTCTTTAATATTATAATATAATCTTGACTGAATTATTAATAGTCATTATTTTAGAACAGCATCAAGGTAAAAATGCAGTCTATCTGTGACACAACATGAAAAGGTGTGAGTATCTGTAAGTGAAATTATTCATATGCTTCATGCAGTCATCAATGAAGTACTCATTATCCAATCTGGGAAAGAGAAGAAAGGAAGGGGAAGGGGACGAGAGAGAGAGGGAGAGGGAAGGGCAGAGAAGGGTAGGGAAGGGCAGAGAAGGGAAGGGATAGATGCCTGATCTGTCTCTGCACAAAATTGCTGAAGTGTGAAAAACCAACATACCTAACAACCCATGCCACATCGCAGTGGTTGTACCTATTTGCTGTGCCAAGATCAAGCAGTTGAGAGTGTACACAGTGCATCTTCACCCCCCTGAACCATTCCTGAGCATTTACCAGGAAGAGGAGTCAGTGTGGGCCCTCCTGCCTAATTATCCACAGCAGCCATCAGCTGGCATAGCCCAGAGTCCAGAAGAAAAGCAAACCTTACCCTTACACGAGGAAACAAATCCCTCAGATGGATCTTTATGAGCTAGGTTATAGCAACACTGTTTTCTTTCATCCATTATCCAGATTATTCCAACATCACTTATGCTGAAGTGTTTTCATATAAACTGTTTTTCTGAGAACTGAAAGCACTTTGTCTCATTATTTTGACTGATAATTTTCATAGAATTTTGTTAACGAGCCTTGGGACTTTCATATTCTGATTTTGATCTTACTAGGTTATCTCATCTAATTCTGCTGCTTGGTTTACACCTTGCAACAAATCCTCAATTTATTCAGTAATCTAAGAGGAAATAATTTCAACTATGAATGTATCAGGAAGGTCCTGTAATTGTAATTGTACTAGACACATATAAAAAACACTAAGAGCTAGAATATTTAGTTACTCCCCTTTATCTAGGTAAGATGGGAATCTGTGAGTACTCTGCTGAAAAAAGGAACATAAAATTGCCATCTGGTGTATAGCAGCATTACTTTTCTACACTAATTGTTGAGTCCACTTCTACCAAAAGTTCTCAGTCATTAACATACTTAAGAACAAGGTGTATTTGTTTAAGAAAGCACTGGTTGTATATATTCCGCCTCGAAACCCTAACAGGCTCATGCATTATTCTGAATCTTCACAGAAGAGACAGCAAGAGAATAGAGCAGATACATCACACTGTTTTAAACACTTAAATCTGCATGTGGAACAGAGTGATGAACAGAAAAGATCAGATGTTAAGACAAGTGCCTTAACAGATACTTTAAATAAAGAGGGAAGAGTTAGAAATATTAAATTTATTCAAAGTAACATTTGGGCATCCTTATTCTTCTGCATCTGAGCATAATAACATTTAATATCGGAGAAAAGAAAAAGTGGTAAGAATTACAGTATCTTTTTATAGTATCAGCATTCCAAGAGAATATTTCACTGTTTTAATACTTTAATATAACTAAAAATACCTGTGGAGAAAAAGGTAAGCAAAAGTGATTCCAAATCATGATGAATTTTACTCTGCTTAATGAGCCCTTTATATAAATAGTTTTGCGAAGAAACAGCTGGAAAATATCTTGGAATGGAAAAGAAAGAAAAAATAGTAAAGTCCATCTGTCTCCAGGTTTCAATATTCAGCTTTTACTTTTTTCTCTTTCTAGCTCTGCAGTGAATTCAGAAACTGCATTAACCAGAGCATCACCAGATATTGTATCTGATCATTTTTGCCTAAGAAGTCTAAAATTTTCTAATCTGAATCTCATAGGATGCCAGAATTATCATCTAATTAAAGACCAATTTGCCTTTTCAGCTAAAGAATCAGCTTTCTTCTGGCATTTTTATTTTAGCAAGTTGTTTGCAAGCTGTTGAGTCACAGCCTTCTACATAAAAATCCAGGAGAACACTAGATTATAAAAAAAAAAAGAATACAAACAAGAGCAGTACTTCAGGAACTTCTATTTCTGAAGTCTGCACTTTATGATAAATTATACCACCTGGGCTCTTCAAAAATGAAGAGCCTACTACTTACATTAGCCAAAAAAGCAGAGGAACGGGAAAATGAAACTAGAAAGCTCCCACCCCATTTCTAGTAAAACAAAAGAATAATTAATCCCTGATCCTTGCTCTTAAAGAATAATGCATTTTGAAAATATAAAACTTTCTTCAAATCTTCATTCTTCTAGGAGTCAGACAAGAAAATACATATCTTGGATTTAATGTTGGCAGAGATAACAGCTTATATACAAAATTCATATACTAGGAAGTCTCTCTAGATGGAAAAAAAAAAAAGGACAGGCTGGGGAGATCTATGTTAAACACTTCACTTTTCAAGATTTTTGCAGAACCAAAGAGTCTAGAACAAGCCCAGGTTTGTGCTGCAGCTGGTGAGCATTTGATAGGCATAACATTACCCTCTTCAGAAAACATACTTTCTTCTAAGAGCTTGTATCGCTCTTAGAAACTACAGATCTCCAGATGTTTTTTCACTAGGCAAAAATAAACAATGCTGAACAACAAAGTCAACGTAACACAGAACTTCAGTTTAAACAGTCTAGGAGCAAGGGCAGCCAGTCTCGCAGGCACCTGGACTACTTTGGAGATATTAATGAATGTGAAATGTACATACAGTTGTCTATCAGTATATTTATTCCATTAGATCTCGATGTGTCTTGATATGTATTTAATTCAGCTGTCTTTATATCTGCTACAGCTGTTGCCCACAAAGATCGCTTTCTTTAAAAAAAGGCTGACTTATTTGCAGGTTTCTTTCTCCAGACAATGTTAGAGCAATTACCAAAGAGCAATTTTCCTTGGCTGCGGCTGCTAACATAAGCTCTTCACAGATTTTTATGTGCTGTTTTACTGGCAGATCTGGCAAAATATAATTGGCTTCTTGTACCTACTTGTTTGAAGCCAATTCTAAACATTTCAGAACACAGACACATTGTTAAGGAAACCACTCTGATTTTTTCCTATTGCTTCTTCTACCTCTTCTTCAACCTTTAAACTCGAGGAAACATCTTAGTCAGCTTCATATTGGAACTCAGTGGAAATGGACTTCGCTCATGGGAATGAACAAGTGCTTGGTGAGGCCTCCCATCTCACACACACAGCTGGGACAAGTCAGATCTGTGGGGTGCCATGACTTATTTCTGGAACACCACACCTTTAGCAGACCCTGTGTATGTGGAATTTCCCATTGAACAGAACATGGATAGAGAGTCCAAATTTCATTGGCTTGTGACAGTTCTCTGTGACCTACATGCATGTTTTTGTGAACATTTTTCTATGCAAGGCTTGGCATCAGCATTTAATCAAAACATGACTAAGAGCTTCATCACTCCCACTGAAAACAGGGGCTGAGAATGTGTTTTGCAGACTATCCTGGGCTCACAAACCTTATTTATCTTTGCAAGTTCTCATTCCGAGCAGCAGCTCTGGCAAGAAGTCCGGATGTTTTCAGTCTGTCTTTTGAATTAGACTAAAATGCATAAAATCTCCCTCAGTATGTGGCACTGTTCTTTTGACAAAAGCTCTAAAGTGTATGAATACTCATTCCTTGCCAGTCTGCCTTTTAAATAATCTATCTGTAAATGTAAAAAGAAAAAAGAAGTGTGATACAGTTTTCAAGATAGGGTTTATTTGACAGGGTATCAGTTTACTGCTGCTAATCCATTGTATTAGCATTCTCATCAGTTTTGACTTGAGATCCTACTTTCACAAGTTTGCTAGCAATCAATACCAAAGGCAACTCTTGTGGCATAAACACTGCACAATCACTTACAATACTATAATTTCCTAGAATGTAAAATGGTTTCTGATCTGCATTTAATGCCATTTATTAAGTCCTTCTTCTTGCATTCATTTACTCAATTTAGATTTCTGTGTAGCATGCACTCTTCAGGCTACTGAGAAGCTAAAAATTAAGACTTAACAATCAAATTATTTTTATTAATATCTACTGATTGTCTTTCAGTAGAATTCCATTTCTTTTGAAAACATCTCTTAACGAGTTAAGTGTCCTAATATGTGATAGTTCCTTGTTAAAAATCTGTCTTATGGTCAATTCTATGTAAAATTGTTGTAACGGAGATGTGGATCTACAGTCCATACACTTTGGGAAAGAACACTGTGAGAAATGACATCAACACACTGAACATACTACTTCTTGCTAAAAGGAAACTTAGTACTCCACATGCATGTTGTCAATTCTCATTTTAAGAGAAGTAATACAAGAGTGCCCTTCAAACTTTAGCAATTACCTTGGGTGTGTTTCCCACTAAAACCAAAGAAACAAAACCCAGATGCATTTAATCAGGTGCTGTGCTGATAGAACTCCATTTAACAACTTCTTCCATTGCTCATAAGAGGAAATCTGGCTATTATTAAGAACTCATAAGGAGCTGATGAAGAAAGCTAGCACCTTCTCCAGAAAGAAAGAAATCAGCTCAGAGTCTAAGCAGGTATCATAACTAAAGCCCAGCAGGGAAGAATTTGTTTCCTACACCTTCCCACTCCACCTCACTCTATTCCCAGAAGACACTAGTCTGCTATCATGAAAGCTGACTGTTCTTCCTATACACAAATAAACACTGGTTTGCTCACCACTCCAGTTTCACCCTGGTATTAACAGTACTACTGAAACAATTAACAAGAAAATAAAACAAAACAAAACACAATAAAATCATAAGCAAACACTTTGCAACTTTTCCAACTGTTAAATTCCTCAGTATCAAAAGCAAGGTATGATGACACTTTACTGAAGAACTCACCACCATTTATTAAAATCCTCCTATAGGTAATGAGACAGACAGTACATATGTCACTTAGGTAGATACTGTCATGAGAGCGATAAATATAGCCAATTTGGGTGACACTACATGAATACAGCAGTGAGAACAGATTCTGAAACCCGGAGTTTGCGTTCCAAGTATTTCCCAGTATCCTGAGCAACCTGAACTGAGAGCACTGACAACAAGTTGAGGGAGGCGATCACTTCCCTAGAATTATTAACAAATTGCAGCATATGATGTATGAGGAACACCTAAGAGAGCTGGGACTGGTAAGGCTTGAGAAGAGAAAGCTCAGGAAAATAAAGAAAACAGAGCAAAGGTCTTCTCAATAGTCCATAAATTGAATGGGAAGAAACTAAAATCCAGGAAATTCCACTTAAACATATTGCAGGTGGGAAGCAGGTGTGTGGGATGTTTTATTCACTGTGTGTTTAGTCAAGCACTGGCACAGGTTGCCAAGATAAGCTGTTGAGTCTTATCCTCTGTGATATTCAATCAGATCTGATACAAAAGGTGCACTTTCCAAAAGTGTACTGACGACCTATTTGAATGCAGAACTGCAGAGCATTGACAGCTCTCCTCTAATGTGCTCGTGACTCTGCTACACTCCCTGTCATAGTATGTCATTTATTTTTCCAGTTACAGAAAATAAATATGTTTACCATGTTTAGTCAAAAAGCTATTGAATTTCAGATTTGGGAGATCGAAACTGAGTAACTTTAGGTTGCTCATTTTCCAAACGTGAAGAACATGTTCTCTTGTGGTATATACTAAATAGTCATATGGCACACTAGATTTAGCTACCCTTTTCTTTAACTTTTACCTTTAGCTCTATTTGCCTCTATACACACACCAAATAAAACAAGATTGGATTTTATTTTAATCTTAAAGAACATTTTTCCCAACATTATTTCAATGTATATAGCCACGCTGACATTGCTCCCCTCATGCAATGTCCATGACAAAGCTCCTTTTCGTTCAGTAACTTCTTTTCATTCAGTGTTCATTAAGATGCACATTAATAGTTTTCCTTAACAATGCATATGAAAGACTTTATTAAACATATGCAACACCTCCAGGTTATGGTACTTCTGTAATTTACATGGTTTCTGAGAGCTGCTTGCAAGCTATTTAAATGATGTAAAGTCTGTCAACTCACTGTCTCTGAGGCAATTCAATACAAATGTTAATTACATGTCAATCTTTTCAATCTAGGCTAAAATTCAAGTTTCAAAGATACAGGAATCTGTTAAAGAAGTAACTCAGGCCATAGTGTCCTTATTATCTTTGGAAAACATGCTACTATTTGGGAAGCATTATATAATTACCTTTTACTCTTATCTGTTTAGATAAATCCTTTTCCGCCTCACTGGAGGATGTGTTATATTGAGAGGAACCATAGTGTAATTTTTCCTGCTTGCCTCTATCCTATTCTCCATCAGTTTATCAAATATTTACAGTCTGTTAGGGCAAACAGAGCACTGAAACCACCTGGCTGTACAAACAGGGTAATAGTATAGATCTATCTTTTAATCTCAGTTCTTTTAGCATGACTTTGTATATATAGTATTTAGTATAAGGAAACAGAGAAAGTAATGCTGGATTACATTTAGAGAAATGGTAGGGTCAGAATATGATCATTAATTTGAAATACGTATACAAATTACTACTAACACCTTACAACAACTTCGTTTTAGGTAGGCTCTGTCAAAGCTACAGGATCCGAAAATATTGGAGAGGTACGGCAGAAGAGTCAGGACTTTTCATGGGTGAAGTCTAGGAAAAAAAACACCGATATTGAAATGAGGTGCCATGATCATATTGGCTTATTTTGTGTGTTATCTTATTGAGATAATAAAAACTGTAACTGGAGTTACGTTCCTGAAACACTCACGCAGCTCCCTAATACTCTTGAAACTTGGTTGGTCGAAGTAGGGATGTCTGCATAAGTATTCAATCTCCATACCTTTATTTATTCTCTTTCTCCTATTACATGAATTTACAATTTCCTATCTGTATTGCACTGTTTTTATTTATCCACGTTAATGCATTATTAATTAAAACCCATGTTATCTCTTCCTGTGAAATCCTCCTGTCTGAAGTTGTTTCCTTGAGAACTTGTGACTTGTCAGCTAGTGTTTAGAGATCAACAATATCTTGTCACCATGAGTGAATACTGTTTCAAATTGGAGTATCTAATGACAAAGCTGCAAAGAATACTCCACTGAATCTCATTCTTGCTGTTCCGCTCTTTCTAGGGGATGGACATAGGTTCCTCTCCTTTTATCCCCCCCCCCCCCCACCTTTCTCTTTTCTTACTTAGTACCTCTGGACCTCCTAAATACCTTCAACCAAACTGGTGCTTTCAACTACAAAGGAAATTATCAAGAAAGCTTTTTGAGATCCTATGGACTGAACGCGTTAACTTATTGTAAAGCCATAAGAGAAGTAACCTTTGTTAGCATCTTTTCTCCAATCTTACATCTACTACTAAACACGTGGTTGAACATTATATTTTAGCTAATACGGGAATTTTAATAAATTCCTTACTTAACTAGAGTCTTTCCCCCACATACTGCCTCTGGACTGTACAATAAAAACGTATGAGGGCTGCTCCAAAAGTTATGCCTCCTATTTTATGATGTTGGTACACAACACAAGAGGTGGATCTTGATGAGACGGCAGTAGAGGTTGAACCTTCCCATCAATATTCCATTCCATGTTGTTGCCATGTGACAGATGGCAGCAGAGGGGCAGTCTGACACAATGGTGCCTGACATGGAAGCGCTGATGGAGCAAAGGGGTGGAATTGAATTCCTCCATGCGGAAAAAATGGCACCCACTGACATTCACAAATGTTTGCTGAGCATTCATGGAGACCAAACAGTGGATGTGAGTACAATGAGGGGTGATGGTGCATTTCAGTAGTGGCAACAGTGACAGTGGTCACCTCCGGTGGTGCAGACTGTTATGAGTGTGGCACGCAGCTCTTGTTATCGCTGGCAAAAATGCAGAGTTAATGGTGATGACTGTGTTAAAAAAAAGTGTTAACACTAAATAGCTAAGAATTTGCTCTATCAGCTACTGTTATTGTACTCTTTGTCTCTACTGCAGTTTCCATGGAAATAAATAGGAGGCATTACTTATGGAGTGACCTATGCAATATTCTACCTGCATAAGCACAGTTATTACCACATACCCTACAGCCCTCTGTATGCTTATGTTTTTTGCTGTTTACCAAACCCAGATTTTGTTTGAAGTGTTTGAAGAACATAGTTCATAATATGTGCATTTTTGAAGCCCTGCTAATATGTTGTTGTAAATTACAGTGGCAATTGTCACAATACACTTTTATCTCATATTCACTCACTATTGGCATCCTCCTTGTTATGTGCAATGCCATTTCCTGCCAATCAAGTGCATGATAAACTCAAAGGTTTCCTGCAATGTAGCCATGTCACAGCCATTTCTGAGGCACTGCAATATGTATTTGTAGGATAAATTCAGAGCTTTCAAGTATGCCTAAATATATTCAGGAACGGGACGAAAATCAAGATTCAAAGGCTGCTTCTTGGTGGTTGCACCAAGGTAAAAATAAGTTTATTGAGCAAATCAAATGTTAGGTAATAACCAGCTACTATGTCTGATGATACTTTACAGTCAGAGTGAAGTGCAGAAGGCATTTGACTACTGCAGTAGACTGGTTATTCTCCCACGGGAACTATTACACTTGCTTCTAGAAAACTTATGTTCAGGGGAACCATGTTCAACCCAATTTCTGCCATAATTAAAATTGCATTGTAGAGACCTAGGATTCACTTCCAGATCCATAGACGCATCATTTTCAGAAAAGGGAAGACAAACTTGGGCTCCTGATCTGAGTTCTGCAAGCCATATCTCATGACGGAGAGAGACATACATGAGTGTCTTCAGGATGTAGCTGCGTATCCTTATTTATTAAGAAATGAAAACTGCACAGATTTAGGAAAGCTGCAGTGTTAAGTAGGCGTCAAGTCTAGCCCTGACAGTTTCAACAAGGCATTTGTAGAAGCAAGTGCTCTCAGTTGTTGGCATTGCCTTTTTGCTTGAGGTTGGTGTCCTGCAGGACAGCTGGCAGAAACAAAATGTGTGAGCTCTACTCAGCTGTCACCGACCAAAGCATGTTAGTGTAAGCCAGACTGATAAATTACAAACCTAGATGTAAGATATGAAATACTTGAAGGGTTGTACTGCTTTCAAATACTTCGGCTGTCAGCAAAAGAAACTACAGAGGGCACACAATGCCTTCAGACAAGAAGTACTGCCACAGAGCCTCCACTCTAGCTGCAGTATTATTTTCCTAATAAGAACAAAAGTGATAGACAATGCCATCTCCTCAGTAAATCAGTTCTGTCCTTTTTAACTTTCTACTCCAACTCCCACAACTCCACCCAAGATGTACGTAGAAAATGCATCAATATAAAATGTGGTGTCTTAATATTTTGCTCTGCCTTATAAATTTTAACAATTACTTCAGGATAACTGATGAGTCTGACCAACTCGCAGCTCTTTTGCTCTGCTGACAACAATGGGATCGCATAATGAGCTGTCCCTTGCATTTTCATTTGTTCCTTAAGTTTTCTTAAGATGGAGTCTCAAACTGCTAGATGTTCTGGGACTACCACTCATATTTACATTCACTTATAGTCGTAAGAACATCATAACATTTATTTGACTTCCATTCTGTGTGCTCAACATTGTTAATTACAACCTCCAGTGTCTTAGTTTCTAACAGAAGTTACGCTTCTCGTAGTGTCTAGTATGAATTTATCTTGTGCCTCAGATACTGATAACATCCTGGCAGTGTTGAACGGAGCCGAGGACATAACTCACTTCCGCATTCCTCTGCCAGTGAAATAGTTAAGGGGGGCATAAGGAGCTGGGAACTGCAAGGGGACAGGACCAGGGCAGCTGACCCAAATGGACCAAAGAGCTACTCCATCCCATATAACATCATGTGATTGGTTTGTTGGGTTTCCGGGTTCTCTTCATTACGGAAGGGGCTAGCCGGGAGGAAGGGTCACCAGTGGCTGTGAGCCCTTGCTCTGCGTATCCTCTTTGTATATATATATATATGTACTGTTATTTCTTTTGTTCTCTTTACTATTTTAGTAGATAGCATTGATCTCAACCCACGCGTTTTACTGCATATCTCGCTACTTCTCTCCCCCGTCCCATTTGGGGAGGGGGGAGGGTGAGCGAATAACTGTGTGGAACTTAGCTATCTGCTGAGTCAAACCATAACATCCAGCTAGATATTTGCTTTGAAATTGAGACAGGTGACTACTGTGTGTTAAGCTGATCTCTCCTACACAGTTTCTGTAACTTTAATTCTTTAACTAATTGCTCTTTATTGACTGGATCTAGCCATTAAACTACTAGAAACCAAACTTTAAATGATAATCAACATCAGCAAGAATATATATAGAAATATCTAATTAGAGTGATCTTTGAGAAATGTCAGTCACTTTAAGTCACCACTATGACCTTTTCTCTCTTTGAAGTAGAATTGAACTTTTCTGGTTGATTATGTTTTGCAGATATACTTGTCAGATATGCTAACAGTCTGTTAGTTACGATGTAGTTATCTGTGACACAGAAGTATAAGACAACAATAACAAACAGCGCAACAACAACAAAACTATACAAAATGGAGCAGACAAAATCACTGGCTGATCAGCCAGAGACTAACAGGATATCCATACCATTCCATCATTTAATGTTTGCACTTACCAACCTCCACAACACTAGAACAGTTGGGGTCTGTGAAGCCTTCAGGACACTCGCATGAGTAAAAGTCATCATTCAGCCCCGACAAACAGATGCCACCATTTTTGCATGGGTTGGAGTCACACAGGTCTCCTGTGGGTTAAAGGAAGAAAAGATTCTCATACAAAACTGCAAAATTCATGCACAAGCTCTAAGAATAGTAGACTACTGATGATCAAGAATGAAGAAGAATGACAACCTCTATGTCCTCTGCATCTCTTTTGGCTATTTCCATTTCATACTTATTTAGCAGTATGCCTCTATCTCATTATCCTTCCTTAGTCTTCTATTCCACCAAAAGGGATTCTCTTAGACACAGTGCCAGATATTCAGTTGAAAAAGACAATAATAGTTAACAAAAATTAATTTTTCACTTAATCTTATTTGAAGTCAATCAAGATGTGTATTCGGAAAGGAATTTGCCTTTCCAGATAAATCGTTATTTCTATTCAACATGAAGCTGAACGGTTCTTTCGCTTCAGGTCATGAGTGTGTCACCTGGCTCCTAAGCAAAGATCTGTGGCTTTGGTTATATCGTCACCAGGTTCAGATACATGTGCTCTTAAATCACTCTGTAGAGATCAGGCTCAGGCACGTCGCAGTACTTCCACTGAACACAAAGAATGGCATTTAGGCTAGTAGTGTGCTTCTGTGTTGATTCAGTGTCAGTCATTAGAAGATCAGTCATATGTGACTTCAGGATAAAGTTCAACAGTAGAAAGAAAAGTAATTGAAGTGTTTTCAGCAATTTAATTCTAGTAGCATGGTTACACCCAACTGATGATGTTTGATCTGGAGCCCTACAGTCAGAACTGTGTGCCCAGAGAAGCTTTTACTCCACTAGGTGACCCATCATCACCATGGCAAGGACGTGGATGCTCAAAGACTCTCAGTGCTCCTATGCAGTCCCCTCCATGCCCCAAGGAAGTTAGCCAAGTCAAGACTTCTCAGCTTGACTGCTCACTGCAAAGAATGCATGCGTTAGACTTCATATGGCTTAGGCATTTGGTTGTGAAAGAAAATTACTATGAACTGACTGCTCTGAAAACTGTATTCCGATAGCTTTCATTAAATAAATAAATAACACCTGGAAGAGAGACATGCGCTACTTTAATCCACATGGATATTCCCATTAAAATGAGAGGGAACACATTAAATTTTTCCTGACTTCTTGTTATTCTGATTTAAGTTATGCTTCATGAGAAAGAAAAAGAAAGATAAGACAAACTACTGTTTCTACCTGCATGTTTCAGATTGATTGATAAACTGAGCACACTGCCAATTTTCCACTGTATTTCCAGAATTTGAAATCTCCCACTACAGTCAAAGCACTTACACTTAGCTGTGTTGTTCTCAGTTGTCTGAAAATTTGTATGGGCTTTTTAAGTTTGAAATGAAGTAACCTGACCTACAGTTTGGAACTAATAAAACAGATGTTGTTGTCTAACAACAGTCATTTATTTCCATGTTCAGGAAGTAACTGCACTAAACACTGTTTTCACCCAGCCACCTTGACCCAAATTCCACTGTCAGTTACTCCTATGAATTTGTTGTTGTCATTATATTATATCACAGGAAATGAGTGCAACACACCTCTGAAGAAAACTGGACTATCAAAAAGACAGAGTGTAAACAGTGAATGTAGTCAGAAACAATAAATATAAATATTTTGGGAACAAATTCTGACTCAGGCTAAAATAATTTCCAACTTCATTCATAGGAAACCACCAAGCAAACGACTCTGAACTCTCTATACATATTGAATAATTCACATCAAAATACTGTTAGGCTTTAATCCATTTTACACTTAAATAATATTATTACTAGTGTTTGTAATTGCTTCTTACATCTTCTTCTACTTTTTCTGTAAAAACTGAGAGGATTGGGTATCAAGTCGGATACATAACCATCATGGCCAAAGCAGGACTGACAAACACATCCTGTCGGTCACCAGAATTCACTGTCAATTCACTGTCAGGATTTTGAAAACCCTTGTTAAGACACTAAAACATCTAATATCCAGACTCGTGGGGATCTAAAACACTCAACTTTGGCCTAGTTATCAATGACATCAGCTACCAATGTTATCTGTAAAAGAAAAAAACTGTTTCTAATTCATTTTACAGTAGGACTACAAATGGCATGTGCCTTTGTTTCATGTCACTGTATTAAATGACTATATGTTTAGACCGTGGCAAGCTGAGTTCATCATATTTTTGAGGTTTTATTGTTGTTTTAAGTCAACAAGCAATGCACTTGCAACTGCTTCAGCTGTTGGAAAAAAAATCAGTGGAATGTCAGAAAATCTGCGAAGGCTAACCATCAAAAGAGACAAAATCTTCAACAAAAACATTTCCAAGTCTGTCTCATTCACGGAACACTAAAGAAGGAAAATCCTTATTCTGGACAGCAATGGTTGAAATAAAACTAGTATGACATCAAATATGATGCTTTTCAGAGCAAGTGCAGAGACACAAGCAAGTATTAATTCTGTGTAAGACTAGACAAAGTCAGTGCAAACTTGAATATTCAAATTAGTAACACTCACTTAAAATGTTAGCACTCTAATTTATGACTTAATGCTTGTGAAATTGTGCAGAATAAAATAAATGTCACCTTTGAATCAACAATATTCCCCTCAATTTACATTTTATGCCTCTTGAGAGGCCATTCATGCTTAAATATTGAGCTCCAATTTGTTATTCTACTCAGTCTGATGTACAGGATTTGATTTTAAAGGTTCTGCTCTTAAGAAGAAAAGCTTGCATGTGTGCACTTCGTTTTAACATAAATGATTAAATGATTTGTTACCATTAAAGGGCTATGTTGCACATGACACAACCTGTAACACAACAGTAGTTTCAGAATTTAAGCTTAACGTCATTGTGAATGGGAATAAAATAAACTCAAGGAAAGATTTATACCCTTAGAGTAACTCTTTCATAAATGTGCTCTGTACTAGTGACATGTCGTAGTGGTAGACAATATGCTATTGCTTGCAATTCTATAAATTAAACAGACACAGTACAGGCAACACTGCTATTAAAAAAAAAAAAAAAAAAACAGAAAAACACAAAAAAACCTACAATACAACAACATGAAAATAAAATCATAGTGTACATTAATTTTGAAAAAGCTACAATAAAGAACCCAGATATCAAATAAAAATAATTCATATTTTTCTATACTACATCTGACTAACTATGCACCTTTCATTATGTGGCAATTCAAGCATTAAAATATTGCATATACAAAATCTGCACTGCAAGTATTGCTGCCATTATTTCATCCTAGGAAATCTCCCAGACTGTAAGATCTTACCGCATCAAGCTTTTGAGATTTGGTGCAAGGACTTGTAAAACAGAACTAAGAAAGATACGTTCACATACTCTGCTCCACAGAAATGCCAGAACTCACAACCACTTCGAATTTACCTCTTTCAGGGTACTCTTCTTCGAAGCGATGTTTTAAATGTAGCTATATAAAACATAAGTGTGTATATGTGTAGTTCCTCTTTTTTGTATAATGTTCTGCATGGAAGAGTTAAAGTAGTAGTCCAATCCAAATTATCTCAGACCACACTGCACTGAGGAGCAAATACAAATTTAAATGACTAGAGGATGCATTTTCAGGATTTGTTTTTAACTTTTTCCTCACATCTCCAATTTTTCAAAATGTTCTTAAGTCAGATAAATCTCAGAGTCATTTGTCCATTCTCTCTTTGGAAAACTCTATTAGTTAAGAATAAAAAAGAAAGACAGAAGGAATAAAATGAAAGTGGAAACACGTAGATTGCTCTTAAAGTAATGCCTCCTACTCATTTTCACAGAAACTACAACACAGACAAAGAGCACAAAAACTGTTTGGTAAAGTGAATTCTGAGCTACAAAGCACTATTTTTCAGCATTGTCACCACCATTAGCTACGCGTTTTTGCATGAAAAAGAGCCTGCATGCCACACTCCTAACAATCTGTACCAGTGCAGGTGACCATTGTCATCACTGCTGAAACACACCACCACCACCTCACTGTGCTCACATCCACTGTTCAGTCTTCTTAAATGTTCAGCAAGAGTCAATGAATGTCAGTGGGTGCCATTTTTTCCACATGGAGGAATTCAATTCCACCCCTTTGCTCCACCCACCCTTCCGTGTCAGATGCCATTGTGTCAGACTGCCCCTCTGCTGCCATCCGTCACACAGCAACAAAATGTGACGGAATATTGGTGGGAAGGTTCAGCCTCTGCTGCCATCCCACCAACATCCACTTCTGATGTTGTGGGCCAACATAATAACATAACTGACATTACTTTCAGAGCAGCCTTCGTACAGTCAAAATTAGTACTTCAATCAAGAACTCTCCCTCCTCCTCCAAACTCAGAAAAGAGCATACAGCAAAGCTCAAATAAAATGGTTAAATATTTGTTCTCTATTAACAATTAGACTTTTTTTAAGAATGACTGCTTTTGTCCCTGGAGAAGAACCCAACTAATGGACACAGTTTAACTTCTATTAAATTTGTACAGAGAAGAACCATTCTGTAAGTCCACCTCACTCCCTGACGTACCTTCACAAAAACACTCTTAAGCCATACTCTTTCAACAAAATGCTGACTGTATGACACTTGCTCCTTTCCACAAGCAGGTTTCCACAGTGGTGAGGAGAATAATAACAGCTGTAAACCTTGACAAACTTCATGTTTTCATACAGAGTACTTTTTGATCCTGTAAGGCCCCACAGACTGTTACATGATGCTTTACTGAATAGTGCAATACTTAGCTTGACAGCAAAGGACAACCTGAAAGAAGGAATTCGACTGCTGCATATAAATAATGCAGCACAGCACCATGGCAGCAGTTAGCCCATCAATCCTTGACAAGAACAGAAATTCAGAGTTTATGGATACAATTTTTGTGATATGAAGGCTAAAGAAGATGCGGTGTGATAACCAAGAAGTACCATCCACAAGCACACGCATGCATTACTTTGTAAAGCACTCTTAGTGGTTTTGCTGTAAAATTACATAGATTAGTCAGCTACCATTACTACCTGCAAATAATTTGCTATTGCAGCTCACCAATGACTGCAAATGAATAAAAGAAAAAAAGAACCACTTACTTTGACTTAAAATTATTTACTCTGTAGCAGCAGTGTTCCTGGAACACAAATATCTGTCAAAAGCTCAGGTACACTGTCCTGAATCAGGCACAGGAGAAGTATTTGAGGCCATATTCACAAAATCATTAGCCTGAAATGAATATAATTCCCTCAACTACCTTTTAACATATAGAACGATAACTTACAATTTCTGACAGGTTACTGCAAGAAACATCTGCTTGAGAAAATGAAAGAAACATGTCTTATAAAAAAAAATCCCATGGATTCACAAGATTTCAAAAGTGGAAGGAAAGAAATGTTTGAAGAAAGGTAATTTCTGTTTGGGCACATTCTCTTCTGTAATTCAAGACCACAGCATATTCTGTGAAACAGAAAGTGTGCATGAAAAAGCATCCTTGTTTGTTATTTGACATCCTGTACATTTAATATATGCATGAATGTATCCAATACACGCTATATATTGAAGTAGTGAAATTTACAGAAGCTGACACTGAGGTAAACATACTGATACTGTCAGAGTCCATGGAGATGCAGACACCATTGAAACAAAAGGCATGGCAAAACTGATAGGTAAACAGTAGTAAACAGTCAAAGACACGAGCTCAGGGTGCTATTCACAGATGTTGTTAATTAGGTATACCACCCTTTATCAGTATGCTACGTAATGAGTTTTACATAGTGGATCCATTTGATGTCATCATTGATGAGGAGAAGTGGACAATTTTTTCTACCTAAAATAGAAGCTTTATTTTTATTCCCTATATTGATACATGAAATACAGCTTATTTTAAAATCTCTCTCTAAAGAAATAAAATGAATAGCTACTCCCTTTCACGATAATAGAACTTATTACTAGGAAGAAATCTCCAGGTGGCACCAAACCATAAACAGCCCAGAAAATAACGAGTCAATAGAAATTTGGTCTAAGGATAGCAAAAATGAGCCCCTGTCCTGAACCCCAAAAGAACAACTAAACTTCAAAAGAAGATTGAGAAAGTACTTGCTACCACTAGTAGTTTCACATTAAAGTCAATTTTCAGAAAAAGAGCTTTAATAGTTTTCTGATTTACAGAATCATCTGTACAGTGTTCAAGTTCAAATCTATTTCTCCACAGCTGAACCTCTTCTGAGAAGCAGAACAATAAATTATATTAAAGACACACCTGTGCAAAGATGCAAAATACAAACATAAGAACAGATGAGCTCTACAGTTCTTTTAAAAAACTTGTAAACTGCTACTTATATTGAATGATGAGGCAGCTAATTTGTTTTTCCTAAGGTGGAAAGACAGCTGAGTAATTAACTTGTACCTCTTATTCTTTGAAAGTGAAGTTAGTTTCTAGATATCTGTAGCTCGTGTGCTTCTATTCTGCCTGCTTTCTATGCTGATTTGCTTACAATGCAGGTAGAAGGATCAGCTAACTAACTTAAATATGGCAAACGGTTCCCATAGTTTCAGAAAATGAATAAATTGATATCACAAAATCACACAACCATGGGGGTTGGAATGGACCTCTAGAGATTATCTAGTCCAACCCTCCTGCTAAAGCAGATTCCCTAGAGTAGGTTGCACAGGAAAGCGTACAGGTGGGTTTTGAATATCTCCAGAGAAAGAGGTTCAACAAGCTCTCTGGGCAGCCTGTTCCAGTGCTCTGTCACCCTCAAAGTAAAGAAGCTTTTCCTCGCCTGTAGTTTCCCAGGTCCTCCTTCTTGTCCTTTTTGAAGACTGGAGTGATATTGCCTTTCATCTTCAGGCACCTCTCCTGCTCCCCATGACCTTTCAAAGATGATAGTGGTTTGGCAATCACTTCTGTCTCCTTCCTCAGCACTCGTCAGCGAGTCCCACCAGGGCCTATGCATTTGTGTGTGTCGATCATGGGTGCCCAATCTTTTGGCTTGCCTGGGACGCATTGAGTGAAGAGGAATTGCCTTGGGCCAAATATAAAATATATAATATAGTTAACATATATAACTAATAAAACTTATTTTATTTTTTAATCTTTTTATTAAAGCATAAAAGAGTAAGAAACACATAAAAGTAGTGGGATATTAGACATTGTTTTTGAGAAGCTAGTGCATCAGCCTGGTTCAATGGAAGTGGCTCCAATTCTTAGTGAGTTCTCAAGGCGTTTTTGATGAGATTTTTTGATGAAATTTTATTCTTTCGGTGCTTCATCCTTGAAAATAGTTTTTCACAAATGTACATAATGCCAAAAATTGATGATGTGAATAAGGCATGACTGTAAAGCAAGGGATATGCTTCTCTGGTAAGACAGGTCTTATAAAAGTCTAGTGAAGAGACATGATCACTGTTTTCTTTGACTTGAATGTCTGATTCAACTTCATACATTCCATTTGAAATTCTGCAGGTAATGTATTTATGTTGACTGAAAATGGAGTCTCAAATATACCAAAAAATTGATGATTTTTTCAGAAATCTTGAAACCTCTTCTCAAATTCCTATATCAAAATGGAAAGCAAGGTTGCATATTTTTCACTGTTCACAGGACTGTGTTTAGCCAATGTTATCAAAATACATAAAAATATTTGCCATACCTTGAGTTAGCATTGCACTGTGCCCTCCCCATGTCCTGGTCTCAGCTCAGACAGTGCTCATTGCTGACTACAGGTGCAGGCCTGTGCCAGGCCACTGCCACTGCCACCACCATGATGGCCTGGCAGCAGGAGACGGACTGCATTGTGAGCTTTGCTGGGCCACATGTGGCCCATGGGCTGCAAGTTGGACATGTCTAATCTAGATGATGCATAATCAGATCCTTCTCAACCAAGAAGTCATCTTCCTTTCCCCAGACTCTCTCTGAAGAGTCCGAGATTCCTGAGGGCCAGTCCTAGCAACAACGACTGAAGCAAAGTAGGCATTCAGTAACACTGTCTTCTCAGTGCCCTCCATTGCCAGGGCATCCACCTCATTCAGCAGCAGGTGGACATTTTCCCCAGTCTTCCTTCTGCTACTGATATACCTCAAGAAGCCTTTCTTGTTGTCCTTGACTTCCCTTGCCAGATTTAATTCCATGTAGGCCTTAGTCTTCCTTGTTGCATCCCTGCACCAAGGAACCTACTCTACCTTGATAAGATTTCTGTATTCCTCCCATGTGGCCAGACCATTCTTCCACATTCTGTGAACTTTCTTCTTCCATTTGAGCTCCTTGCTCATTCATGCAGGTCCCCTGTGACCTCTGTCTGATTTCTTACTCTTGGGGATTCACAGATCGCGAGCTTGGAAGAAATGGTGCAAGAATGTCAACCAACTCTCTTGGCCCCCCCTTACCTTCCAATGATCTAACCCATAAAATACCTGCAAGTAGGTCCTTGGAGAAGTGAAAGTTGGCTCTCCTGAAGTCCAGGGTTGCAATCCTACTTATTGCCTTTTTTCTTCCATGTAAGATCTTGAATTCCACTATCTCACGATTGCTGCATCCAAGTCTACCTCCAGCCTTCATATCCTCAACCAGACCTTCCTTATTAGTAAGAAGAATGTCCAGCAGCACGCTTCTCTTTATTGACTCCTCCACCATCTGTGTCTAAATGTTATCTTCTACATATCACCAGAATTTCCTGGACTGTCTGTGCCTTGCAGTGCTGCTTTACCAGCAAACATCTGAGTGACTAAAGTCCCCTATGAGAATGAGTGCCTGTGATCGTAAGGCTACTTTCAGGTGCCTGTAGAAGGCCTCATCAACTTCTTCCGCCTGATCAGGCAACCTGTAGTGAACTCCCACAACTCTGTCGCCCAAATTACTCTGCCCCTTAACTCTCACCCATAAGCTTTCCATTCATTCATCATTCATCCCTAGGTGGAGCTCAGTACATTAGTTGCTCCCATAGAGAGAGCAACTCTGCTGCCTTGCCTTGCTAGCCTAAGAAGTATAGTGAGGTGAGTAGCACTGTCATTAACCCTAAATGACCAGATCAGAACTGGATGCAAAAATGCACAGAACATAAACCTCAGAATAAAAAAGTCGTGATTTTATCACAGGTCTCATGCAAGTTGAGGTGGTTGCTTCTTTTTCTGAATGCTCCTGGGACCAAAAGACCGCACATACACACTTTAACAAAACAGTACCTGTAGCTTGTAGCTGTGAATGAGAACTGCAAAATACTACTGTTAACTAGGCATAGATATTTATTTTTTACTTTTTCTAGTCCTGCAATCTCAAGAGATGCACCAGTTGATTTTCTAAAACCTGAGACGACATTATGAAAAGACAACCAGATTTTTATAATCAGAGAATTTTCACTAGAATACAGCTCTCGGACCATGCTGAAGCATTAATCCTGGGTGAAGATGAAGAGCTGACTTAAGCCTTGGATTTAGTCTAGTAGTACAATACTGTAGAAGTGTGTCCCTACTTTCAGGGTTAGAATACAGCCCTCAAGTAATGCCTGCAGGGATTAATTTCTATCATAATAAATCCCCTTCCACCTTAAAAAAAGTATAATCTCTTCCCTTTCTAAAGGTCTACAGCATGAGCTACTTTACTCATTTGAATGTGAAAGAGCAGTAGGTCACTGTACTTCAGCCTGCTGTGTTACAGGCTTTTCAAACATCTGAATATGAAATACAAGTAGAAATAGAAAACAGCTTAAAAAGTAAACTCTTTTCTCTTTTTTAGGTTACAGAGAGTTCATTTCTATGCCAAGTGGCTCTTCAGGGAAAAAGATGAACTATTCCTGTCAATTCAAATCTTTATTAGTAAGAAATGGATCAAAAGTGATTAGAAGAGGAGCATGGTTATATAATGTACTTCTGAATATTTCTGCAACCTGTGGAAAAGATTTCATGCACGCAGTGCCATGAGGATTTGGGGAAAGCTGACACACAGACATTTTTTCATCAGAGGAGATGTATTCCCCTGCACTGGCCAACCGACACCATCAGTGTCACATCATACCCAGCCTGTGCTGACAGGTATGACATTTTCCTATACAAGCAGGGAAGTAGCTGATGAATGCCTTTAATGCAGATACCCACAATGTACTGCCATTAAATGTCAAGGATTTGGTAGTGAAGGTGCTGTAGGGGTGGATTGTGTGAGCAGAGCCCATCAGCTGCCCCATGTCAGACCAGAGCCAGCTCCAGCTGCTCCAAAAGGGACCCGCTGTTGCCAGAGCTGGGCCATGAGTGATGCTGGGTGTGCCTCTGGGAGAGCGGGTTTAAGAAAGTGAAAAACTGCTGCACAACAGCAGCTGAGAGAGAGGAGTGAGAAATGAGAGAGACACAGCCCAGCAGCCACCACAGTCAGTGCAGGAGGGCAGAAGATGCTCCAGGCACAGACCAGAAGCTCCCTGCAGCCCAGGCAAGGCCCATGGTGGAGCAGGCTGTCCCCCTGCAGCCCATGGGTACCACACGGAACAGATCTCCACGTGCAGCCATGGAGCAGCCCACGGTGCAGCAGTGGATGAGGCCTGGAGGAAGCCACAGCCACGGAGAGCCCCTGCAGGAGCAGGCCCCGGGCCAAGCTGCAGCCATGGAGAGGACCGTGTGGTGGGGCAGCAGGTCTGGGGAAGCTGCTGCCCATGGGGCCCTGTGCTGGAGCAGCTGCTGAAGGGGCAGGGGCAGAGTGGCCATGAAGAAGCAGCAGAGATGAAGCATTATGGACCACCTGCAGTCCCCAAGGCAGTCCCCACTGCACATTCCCCTGCACTGCTGAGAGTGGGGAGACAGAAGGGGGTGGATATGGGGAAAGTGTTTTTAGTTTTAGTTCTCAATGCTCTAGTCTGCCAGCAATAAATTACATTAATCTACCTGTGATGAGCCTTGTTTGCCTGAGACAGTATTTGGTCAGCAATCTCCCTGTCCTTATCTCAACCCTTGAGCCCCTTTTCATCACATTTTATCCTCCTGGTCCTTTGAGGATGGGAAGTGAGAAAGCAGTGTGGTGGAGTTCAGCTGACCATCGGTGTGAAACCACCACAGCATACAAATCTGATTTCAGCTGTCATTCACATCAACCACGTTGACAGACTTATCTGCTACTCACCAGCACATGAACCAACCAGTATATCTGCACCTGTTCAGATTAAAAAGGTGATAGATGTTTATGTACAGGAAGAGACTAAGAACTTAAACTGAGACATTCTGTACAAGGCACTTAGGCTAAAGTGTTTGCCTCTCCATTAAGTTGTGCTTTGCTCAATTAAAACTTTCAGAAACACAGCAAATCATGATGTGAATAGATGATCATTTCCAGTTATTTGTCCTTTGCTTTCAAAGCTGATCAGGAATTCTGAGCAGTATTTCTCAGTTAGTGTAATAGGAATATTTCTTGCTTGTTTTGCAGGTCTCCTGATACAGCTTTGGGTATTTTTTGTCAAAAATCATGTGAGTTCCTCCAGGTTTGTCCACTAACTGCTAGAAGTTTCCATATTTTTTCCACATATATTCCATATATTGTCCATATATATTTCCATATATATTATGTTTTTGTCTTGCAAGTTACCTTTTCTCTCACTTTTGCTTCATTAGAGAGGCAAGAGGGCCTTTTCCAAAACAAACAAACAAAAAAATCACATTTTACTTTTGTTGAATTATCACTTTTAGACTGTTAAAATTTTCCTGTTTTCCTTCCACGTTTTACATCTGCATTTCACCTTTCAATTTTTCTTTTTTTCTTTTTTTTTTTTTGGTGCCCCACAGTCTCTTTGGTTTATGATTTGGATAGACCAGGGTATGTGTAAATATATGTATACACACACATACATTTAGCTTTATACTTACACATGTACTACACATATGGAAATAAAAGTGTTTTCTTTTCCCTTTGTTCACTCTGTATTTGAAAAAATTCAAGCACTAGTTGCTAGGCAATTAGTAGCCTCCTAAGCACTGGCAGATCTATCTTCTCTCATCCAACAAAAATCCAATTTTGAAAGCTGAACAATTATCCTTCTGTCTTCACTATAATGAAATAACATAAACCAACACAGATTCTAAACATATTCTCATTACTCTTCAGAAACTATTAACTTATCTCTAGTTACTTATTTTTTGATACACACTCTTAAATACTTTATTTGGTCACATTTTAAAGTGCTAACAGTTCTGGAGAAATGAGTGGCACTTAATAGCCCAAGTTAGGTAGCTAAAATGTAGAACATGCAAAAGATATTACTCATCTTTCAAAATTTTGAGAAAGTACCAACTGCATCCTATAAAAGCCCTTACATATATATGTACGCACAAAATACATTTGTTTATACAAAAACGTACAAATTCATCTCCATTAACATGTAAGAAAAATGCAGGAATATTGTGTTTTCAAATAATATTCCAAACTGTAAAACTTATTCGAAAACACGCCACCTGAAGCAGTTGGCATTGGCTATGTCTGAACTGGAAAACTGCCAGTCACAACATGCATGGATCAGTATTTCAAAGTTTTCAATCCTCAAGCTTCTGCATCTACATTACATGAAGCCTGTGGATTTTGTTTCATATTCAGAAGGTACCCTGAAACCAAGTCATTGGTTCAGATCTTTGAGTAGCTACAGGTGTTAAGATGTATTTGGTACCCATTAGAGCAGAGCCTGTAGTCTGACATCCTCACAAATGAATCTAGCTCACACACACCAGAACCACTTTGCAGAGTGATGCAAAGCAAGCACTTGATGTGGAGGCAATCACAATTCACTTCCAAAGCTCACTGGCATGCTAGAAAACTACTGTAACAGAAATGCAGGCACTGAACAATCTTTCCCAGTGAAACCTTTCTACAACTAGCTCTTCTCTTTTATGATACAAAAGAGATGAAAGCAAAATATTTGCAAAGTTGCCATTGTTATAACTGCCTGATCTTCATTCACTTCATGCATTTTTATTGGCTACATGGATGTTTAAATCCATCACCATGACAGTTCTGTCACACAAAAACAGAAATGTCACCTACAGAGATACAGCAGTATTGCTGGTTTTCATCATTTTCTTTCAGACTTTATAAGACATTGATGTTACTGATCGCATTCAGAATAATAATTAGGTAATGAAGATATGTGCCCCTCCTGTGAAAAATATGAAATAATAATGGCATCAGTGCTGTCAGCTATGACAAAAAAGAAATTCTGTTTATTTCACATGATGTAGCTAGCAGTAACATTAGAGCTCTGAGGATGAATGATGCATACTCCTTCAATAATTTTTGCAAAAAATCTCTGGAAAGATGTACACATGTATTTTTTAACTTATTTGGGTACACCTGTTTAGAAACACACTCTGAACATATAAAGATTCAGGTATAGAGTGTACTGGTCACTGTAAATAAGGCTTTTCTTGCACTAGATTTTCCCTAAATACAATATAAATAAAGTCCATGAACCAACATACCATCGAATTACAGAATGGTTTGGGTTGGAAGGGACCTTAAAGACCACCTTGTTCCAATCCCCTGCCATGGTCAGGGCTGCCAGCCACCACATCTGGCTGCCCGGGGCTCCACCATCCTGGCCTTGAATGACTCCTGGGATGGGGCATCCACAGCTTCTCTGGATAGCCTGTGCCAGTGCTTCACCACCCTCTGAGTAAAGAATTTCCTTCTCATTACCTAACCTTAATCTCCCCTCTTTTAGTTTAAAGCCATTCCCCCTTGTTCTGTCACTACCAAGCCATGTAAAAAGTTGGTCTCCATCTTTTTTATAAGCTTTTTAAGTACTGGCAGTCCACAATGAAGTCTCCCTGAAACCTTCTCTTCTCCAGGCTGAACATGCCAAGCTCCAAAGGAATCATAGAATCATAGAACAGCTTAGGTTGGAAGAGACTTTAAAGATAACCTAGCTCCAACACCCTGCCATTGGCAGAGCTGCCATCCACCAGATTAGGCTGCCCATAGCCCCATCCAACCTGGCCTTAAACATCACCAAGGACGGGGCATCCACAACAAGGAGAGTTGCTCCAGCCCTCTGTGGCCTCCTCTGGACTTGCTCCAACCTGGATGCAGAACTCCAGATGGGGCCTCATGATGGCAGGGTAGAGGGGGACAGTCACTTTTCCTGCCCTGCTGGCCACTCCTCCTTTGGTGCAGTTAGATTCTACTAGATATCTGCTAGGCACATTTTAACTAAATGCATCAAGTAGGAACTGAGTTTTCATCTTATTCCACACAGCAGAATTTGATGCAAAGATGCCCAGAACAAGACCTGGACAAGTTTGTACATCAGATTACATAACATTGTTTGGCTGCTGTTACTTCACATACACGTGTTTTGTCTTCACTTGTGCAACACAGCCCTGATGTTAAGTAGCCAGTTGGACTCTCTTCTCCACAGCTTTCCCTGATTACACAGCATAGATGGTCATCCAAGCACTAATTGGTAAACTAAAGCTAAATGAAGAGGGGTTGCATCTTGAGGGCAAATGAGGCTCGTTGATTGCCATGGAGTAAGATTTGAATATGAAGAACTGGGGAAAGCATTGGAAAAAACAAGCAAGCAAGCAAGCAAACAAACAAACAAACCAAGAGTTAAGCCTAGCTGAGAATAGCATAAATGAAAGATATGCAAAATGTAGGCAATGAGAATATGGTAATTTTAGTACAACAAGCCTTGCTGTAATCTTAATAATAACAGAAACGGATCCTTTACTATTAAGCTAAGTAAATATTCTGTTTCAGCAGGATTCTGAATACAGACAAGTGCTCCTGTAACAACACGTTTCTTGTCTGTCATCTCAGGACAGCCAAAATTTCTCATCTAGGGAACTGAAGTGCACTGTAATTGCTTATAGACTCAAGGCCAAGTCACTGACCTGCCCTTCAACATCTCAGATACATCCAAGGCTCAACAGCATGTCTTAAGTGAGCCTGAAAATAAAGGTAGGCTCCCACTCTGGTTTCAACTAGTAGCAAACAGCAAAGGGATGTTCTGCATAACTGGCCCGATACTTTGTGTGGTTTATCCACAGCTTTGCTTTACTAACTGCATCCAGGTAATGTTAGCATGGCTCATTACATAAAAGGATGTCCCCTAGGTATTGTTTGAGTTGCAATTGCTGATCTTCTGCATTTAAGAGAAGTCTGAGACTGCATGTATAACATGTATTTTTAAAAAACAGGACCATGCACACAGTAAATACAAAACAAAAGGAAATAAATGAAAAAGGTTAAAATACTGAATATTATGAATATGTAAACACTGAAGAAACATAATCCATAACAAATTAATGCTTCTTAATTAACATGTAGAGGGAAAAAGGGAGGAAGGTGATTACAGTTTAATACGTAAATTTAGAGTAATAATAAGCCTTTGTCACTGTACATCCATGCCTGCTGATCTTTTTCCACTTTCCTCATTCCTACCATTTCTAAACATGGGATGCCAGAAATGATGACTGTAGGGTTTTTTAGAGCAAGAACTGGGTCTCTACATGGATTTGCATGTTGCTAGCCCCGTATCAATATAACAAGGATATTATATATTATATCTATCTATCATATTATATCATATATCATTCTCACCTTTCAGTATCTAAAGCAGAGCTTTAGGAAAGAAGGGGACAGACTCTTCAGCAGGGTCTGTGGGGATAGTACAAGGGTAAATGGTTTCAAACTAAGAGGAGATTTAGGTTGGATTTAAGGAAAAAGTTTTTGCACTACGGGTGGTAAAGCACTGGAACAGGTTGCCCGGAGAGGTGGTGGAGGCCCCATCCCTGGAGGCATTTCAGGTCAGGCTGCACCAAGCTCTGAGCAATCAGATCTTAGCTGTAGGTGTCCCTGTTCACTGCACGATAGTTGGACAAGATGACTTTTAAAGGTCCCTTCCAACTCTAGGGATTCTATGATATATACGTAAATGTATACAGTACGTAAAGCATAAAAAATAAAATTCAAGATCACGACCATATTCAGCAAAAATAATTTAATAAAAGAGGTTCCTGAACTGAAAATCATAATGAACAAAGATAACTTTTCCCTAAGATTTCATGCAAGGACAGTTTATCAAGCTTCTAAGTGGAAATATGTACACAATTTCACAGAAAATTCATTTTGTTCTGTAAAATCATAAATCCCTTCAAGTCCAAAAGATGAGAATGAATATTTTACTTGTTAGTTAAGTCTGAGATAAGAAAAGATTAAATTTACTAAATATTATTACATTTTTTACATACAAAAATAGCATTACGTGAAGAGAACTCTGAGGAAATGGGTGTGGTGTGGTGGTAGTGACCACTTACAGATACGTAATTTACACCTGCATTTGACTTAATAATTTTTCAGTTCTCAGCAACTCTTTATGGCAATTATTTCTGTTGTGAATTTGTATGGTGGATTTTAATTTGTTTCTAGAAAAGAAGATTTATCTGAAAATTGAAAATTTTAAACTTTTTTGTGACACAATTGAAGATAATGTTTCCAATACTGCTAATAACATAATTTCCTGATTTGAAGTATAGCACATCTACAAAGCGTTTCAGTTTCAACCAACCAACAGCTGCTGACCCACTTTTGTGGAATACCTTCTTTATAACAAGAACTGCTGCTCTTTCTCACATGCCATCACTGTTATGCAGAAGCTACCTGAAAACATCTTCTTGAACTTATCGTAAATTCTTCTGCCAGGACACCTACAGAAACTGAGCAGATAACAGTGACAATACTTGAGGCCAGTGCTAATTTTCCTGATTCACATAGACTAACTGTTCCACGGGGAAAGATCCACCACTGCTCTCCTACTTCCTTCTCTCCATGTACACCAACAGATGTTCAAAGTCCAAACATTACCATGCAGTTAACTTCAGTTAGGCTTCTTCCATTCTTTCCTCAAAGATAAAATTCAGATCACTTCCACCTGTCTCTAGTCCCATGCTCAGGCATACAAAGGTTATTTTTTATCATTTGCTGCTAGTATCCAGTAATTTATTAACACAATTACAGCACAAACAGGTGATTAGAAAAGCCTCGTTATTCACTGACAGGAAATATAAGAGAGTTATTGCGGGTGCATAAATAGATTGGTACTGCCTGATCCCAACAAACAAAGAGGCTACAATAAAAAAGACAGATAATGTGATACAGGAGTGGAATCTGAGCTTCAACATATTTCTTCTCAAAAGAAGCATTAGCAGTAACTTGGAGGCTCATTAGGGGATTCATTTGTTTTTCCTTGTATTTCTGGTCCCCATTAAAGGAATCACCCATTATTTTTTGCGTATGATAGTTGTAAGTTTACCGCTGGAACTTCTAATGTCTTTTTTCCCCCTCTGAGGACAAGCTTACATTTTATTTTTTGAAACAAACAAAAAAGCCCTGCTGTTGATCTCTCCTCTCCTCAAACTCAAGTTATTGTTAATAGAATCATAGAATTGATTCTATTGTTGTAGAATCACAGAAGAGCTTGCTTTGGAAGAGACCTTAAAGCCCACCTAGCTCCAATCTCCTGCCATGGGCAGGCTTCCACCCACCACATCCAGCTGCCCAGTGCCCCAACCAACCTGGCCTTGAACGCCTCCAGAGATGGGGCATTGACAGATTCCCTGGGAAAGTTGTTTCAATGCCTCACCATCCTCTGAGTGAAGAATTTCTTCCTAACATCTAACCTAAATCTCCCTGTTTCAATTTAAAATCATATTTAGTTTAAAACCATGCTGTTGTGCCCATTTCTGTATTGGCTAGGGAGCCACTTCACAGATGAGCATCACCATGTGCTAAATATTGCCTTGCTTTGCTTTGATCTTGACCTCAAATCAACATTCTGAAAACATTTCCTACAAAGCAGGCACAGACCACCACCTACCATGAGGTGGTGACATCTGCAGTCAGCTGCCACTACAGGGTAAGGATATGACCACCCCTAAATCAGATTTCTTCCTCATCTGCACTGGGCAAAGTTGCTTTGGGCAAGGCCTGCAGCTGGGAGACAGGCAAGGCCATTACACTGCCTGGTTGCAGACAAGAAGCAGCAGCACATAACACACAGTCTGCAGAACATCTAGAAGGACAAAAGCATTATTTACATAACACTTGGCCCTCCTGCAGGTTTAAGGCCGAATAAATCTCCTGGGGATGTTAAAAGCAGAACTCTTACCGACTTCCACAAAGCCGGATCAGCACACTGGTGCTCAAGATCTTTATGTAAGGAGCAGTTATACAACATCTTCTAACAAGATCAGCAGAATCGGTTTAAAATCAAATGTAACTTGCATTAATCTTGCGCAAGTCCAAAGTATCATATCCCCATTGATGTAACAATGTTATTCCTGTTCCAGGTTGTCAATAAAAGCAGCACTTGAATAGCTTTCTCCATTGCTTAATTATATTGTGTCACCAAAAGAATTATAAAAACAATTTATTTGTATTTTATTTCCTCATGATATTGCTTCTATCCTTTCCTCCAATTTCTTGTCTCATTTATTTTTTATTCCAGCAATGTTTTAACTACATTTTCCATTTATCCTAAGTTTCTGATCAGTTCTTCCTCTTTTAGCCCAATTTATTTTTATTTGAACTTCATTCACTTGGTAGTTAGCATTTGCTTTTCAATTTTCGTACAAGCTTTTATGATTTTTCCACTTGGTACTTATCTGCAACAATTTTCTTGCTAGGTAGCTTGAAGCTATTATTTTCAAACATCTCTACAAACTTTTGAGCCCTGTAGTACATTCTACTGACATACTAGTGTTGTCTCAATATCAGTCCTGATTGCTGGGTTGTTAAGCCAAAAATTGCTGAAAATAGCTTCTGCTAGGCCTGCCTAAATCAAACATGCAATACACATGTAAAGCCATTTGGAGAAATCAGTTAAAAATATTAATCCCCTATTCACGTTTGTTTCACACAGAAAAAAAAAACAAAACAAAACACAACACAACAAACCTGAATAGGCTCAGCTGCTTAATACATTGCACAAAGGTATTTGCTTAAGTCTCCTGCTATGTAATTCAGAAATGAAGCAATTTAGGTTATGACAGCTGCATTCAACGTATCAGGATACTGCACACAATTCAAGACAAATCACTTCAAACTAAGCTCCTACCTGATTTCAGCAATTTGCAGCCTGCTTCTTCTTTACACATCTACCCTCATAGGAGAGTGAAACGAAGACAATACATGATGAGTGTTTTCCTTGCAGCAGTTGGGATGTTAACTTTTCCAGGGCTGCCCAACAATATTGTCCAAAAAGCTTAATTACTAAAAGCAATTTACAAAGCATCACAATAGAAAGCATCTTGAACAACTATAGAACAAAGAAAGATCTACCACTGCACTGCAATAAATTATTTTTTTTCCTTGAAGCACATTATAGATAAGTAAAAGTAAGCATGAACTAAATTTGGTAGGATTCTTTGTCAGAAGTGCAATGAAGACATGTCTGCCAATCTCACATAAAACATGTTATCATGTAATAAAAATCATGACCACAAAGTAGCTAAAAGACAGTGAAAACATAGAAAATACAGTACAAAGTGCTGGAGACCTCTGTCTTCAAAATTGCTAGCTGAAAATGATAGTTGTAAGCATTTTCTAAAGATACTTACCTACTCAGTTGAATAAAATTTAAGTTGCATAAAATTTAAGTTGCACAAACTTACACTTTCTGGGGTATTTCATCCTCTGTTTCTAAACACAACAGTAATCAGTACCACCATCATCACTTACTTCCTTACAAATCATCAGAAACATATTCCTAGGGTAATCAGTAGAAGATACTGTCTGCTAGCTCATGTTCAAAGCTTATCGATTCACTTTTTGTAAGATTTTTCCCCCTTAGTAAATAGAAATTTCATAAAACTCAGCAAAACACAAACTATTAAAAATATTGCGTAGAACTAACGCACACATCTTTGTCTACAGTCATCTTAAGAAAAAAAAAGGAAGAAAGAAACAAAGAAACAACCAAGAACAAAAAACTCCCAGAATGTATGAGGCCCATAAATCTCTTTCCTCACAGGTGACTCATCCAACCTGTCTGCTATCAAATCTTTATATCCCTCCATCCTCAGACTGCACCACACACTGTTCAAGTGGCTTCCAGCTGACGTAACTCAAAGAAATGTGAAGGTCAGGGTCAGAAATTACCAGTACAGACTTGTGGGATTGTGCCTGGCTCTATGCAGTGGATCTGTGCTACAATCAGTACAGAATCTGGGATGTCAAAGATCTCCCTAGCGTCGTCGTAGAGCCATGTGAAATACTTCACCAGACAAACAGGGGAAATTGAAGCATTTCTGTTCTCCATTAACCCAGATACACACAGCACAATATAATCAAAAGGCCATAAGGAAAGAGGTATTTACAAGGGAACAGATCCCACCTCTATTTCCAGTTCCCCTTGCAGCCACTGACTAACTCCCCACATCCCTCTTCTAGTGGTAAATTGACCACTTTCGCTATACTGTCCAGGCTGTACATAATGAAGTAATGAAGTGTCTCTATGTTTTCGGTTAGCCTGTTGGTTTAATTTTTTTTTTTTTTTTCCGGCCCCACACTGTTATCATGAACATCTGGGTTTCAGATGAATTAATTCTGTAAGTATCAGTCAGCCATCTTTTCAATGACAGACTACCTCCGAGTAGCGCTTGCTCTAGGAATACCTCTGATCAAGTTCAGCCTCAGCAATGGGTTTAGACGCCTTAGCAGCAGCCCATTGGGTTTCACCAATAAAAAGGACAAACATTTGGACTACCTGAAGACTAACCCCCAAACCAGGGAAAGCAGACAACACTTCATGTTCTGAAAGCTCAATAACTACAGACAGTAACAGTTCTACACAGACTATATTTCATCCTAAGACTGTACAGTACCTTCATAAAACATTATTAAATGTTAGTTTCCATTTCTACGTCTTCTGAATGGAAGCTGTTGCAATAATCCTAACATTTCCGATTTACCTGACTTCAAATGTAATCAGTTCCACAGACATCAAAGGGGCTCTTCAAAGATCCAGCAGCCTCCTTGTACAGAGCAGCTTGCAGGATTTGTGCTTCAGGGCTTAAGCACCAAACTAAAGTCACAATTACAAGTACTCCCAAACTAAACTGCTTTCAAAGACGGATGACTATTTGGATTTCTGAAATTCCTAATTCTTCAGAAATGTAGTATTTACTAGCATTTTGGCTTGTAAGCCAGTAAGTCTCTTCTCCAACTGTTTGGGCATAGAAGAGTGCACATGTATTTCAGAACAGACTGTGTCCATGCTTCTCCTTCCTCTTGGTTTTAAATGAACCAAGCTGTCACGATGTGCAAAGATTTGTATTCAGCACCCATGAGTCTAATGCATTTTGTTTATTTTAAGCAGGATTGTGTTCTGAAGTCCAGTTTACAGAGCAAAAACAGTATTGGAATAACATATTTGTAAACAGTATAATACAAGATTAATATGTGGATTAATAATTGAAAATATCTCTAGATTTAGAACATGTCTTTCCGCTCCCATCTGAAGCTGCTCACAGAGAACATGTCTGTTTTCATAGAATCATAGAATCATAGAATGGTTCAGGTTGGAAGGGACCTTAGAGATCATCTTGTTCCAACCCCCCTGCCATGGGCAAGGACACCTCCCACTAGACCAGGTTGCCCAAAGCCCCAGTTTTCTTATCTTTCTGCCTGCATCTTGCTCTTCTCCTGATCTCTTCTCCCACAAGTCTGAATGGAAAGCACATAGCACAGTGAAGTATGTTGTCAACAGCACACTCCCTTAAAATCAATGTATCTTACACTCTTCCTGTAATATCATGGAACACATTTGGAATCCTATCACTTTTATCCATGTGCAGAGATTATTGCATCTCCTGCTGGTTTTAGTACAGTTACAGCAATCAGGAGGCTACACTCCCGCAGAACTGGATTTTATGTATGCAGTAAGAAGAGTCTCTCCTTGACTTCAGTGCACCCATAAAAGATGTGAGAAACACTGTGACATTTGGCCTCATATGACATCCTGCCAGACATTTGTGTATCTTCCCCAGATCAGGAAGATATATTTATTCTTCACATTGCAAAACCCGTGTCATTTGCTGAGTGGTGAAGTTACTGCACAATCAGACTCTCCCTGAATATTAAGTAGTAGTTACTGTGAATCCGTATTTCAACAGAACTCAGGTTGGATGGCTGTGATCCAATATAAGAATTCATACATGTGAAAAAAAGTTTGCAAAATTATTTTGTGTTTGTGTTTTTTTTTTTTAAAACTCCACAATGAGGTGAAAAGCCTATGGCTGTTTAAAGAATTTGTTTGACAAATAAAACCAATGTGCGCACACATACAAAGAATATGCATTATTTCATGCCTAACTAGATGAATGATTGGAGCTTGCATCAAACCATTCTGGACCTTACACTGTCTGGTCAACATTTTGGCAATACTGGTATTCCCACAGTTTATGTTCTGAATTCCTGTCATTTCCCCATCAAACTCCCTTTGGTGAAAGAATTCCAGACCGGCTTTAACTTGCAATGTTCTCCCTGCCATATAGTAAATACAGAGCAATTGGAGCAAACAGTCCATATAGCTGTGTGATAAGCAACTTACAAAAAGGTCATTGTGAAAAATGCCAGCAAAGCATGCTGTATGCAGTGACCATTTGTGTCTGCGGCTGCCTAGCCTGAAGCAGGAAAAAAAAATGGGGTCCAGAACACACACCATGTACAGCACACTTATGAGCTACCAGCAACAAGAAGGACATGTTATGGGGGAAGAGACGCTGTCACTTCTCATTGTCAGGGCAAGAGGCAGTAGGTGTGAAATAACATTCTCCTCCTCCAGGGCATTCCTGGATTTTTCTGATTAGCATTTAAAGAAGTTGGAGAAGTCATAATAATTTGAGTTTCTAAATATGAAATGCACCCAGAAGCCAGTGCCTACGTTTTCTGTGTTCTTCCAAAGCTCAACAAATTAACAAGATTTTCAACACAGCATTTGCATAGATTATACCTGGTCACTACCACTGTCAAGAAAATTAACTGGAGGCATTCCTGCAAGTTATTTAGCACAAGATGTTTCCCTTCTCCATGGCAAGAACTTTCCTTGTGGATATACTGGATCACTGACTAGTGCGTTAGCTCAAAATGGTTAACATTAATAGAAGAAATTAAGCCACTTTGCATAACATAATGCACTAAGTTTTCAAACCAGGCACAGAACAGTATCTGCTCACACTTCTAATTGAATCTGACAGTTTTACAATAGCTGGAATAGCTACCTTCAATCTTAAATCACAGCTATAGACATCTTAAGGACAGAGTTGTGTAAGATGAAAAATCTGACTATGCATTTTGTAAGACTCTTTGGAGAGTTTTTTATGGTAAATATCAGGGGTTGTACTTTTATGTTAAATGACAAAAAGACTACTGGTTTTTCAATATTCAGCAAGTGTTGACTGTACTTAGAAGCCATTTATTACTATCTACATCATGGCCAAAGGCATTCAAAACAAAAATTAAAAAAAGCTTTTGGGATACACTACTGACATGTTAGTGATTTCTAGCTGGACGTCTATAAGCCACTGCCTGATGAATTAGCTAACATAAATTATAAATAGCATGTTGAAGAATAATTAGCATGTTGAAGAAGAAGAATTAGCTAACCTAAATTATACGCTGCACATTTTAGTTGAAAAAACGAAACCTCCTTTTCAGTGCTCAATGTGCATCTGTAGAATTTAAAAGTAAATAAACAAGGATTCATGTTGCGATTTCTCTATTTACCCATTGAATATTCTCTGTCTCCATATCGGAATAAAGTAAGTGGGTAAGATTTCATGAAAGTTGCTGGGTTGGTACAGGATAAATGGTGGTGGGAGGAAAATAAGCTCATTGTCTCAATACTCACAGGAAAAAAAAATAAAAAAGATTTGCACTGTTGTAATTAAGCATGTATTTAGTGTAACTAAACTCCAATATCTATACAAATGAATAAAATTGCAAAGTCCAGGTTATGAATCCAGTTTACTGTGTCCCGCTCCGATTATCGGAGTGAGGGGAGATTCTGTAACATACCCGGAGTGAGATTAAGACGCAAACGAGGTCAAATGTTGTCCGACCAGTTTAATGGGAATTCTGGCCAGTGAGACGGGGATGGGGAGGCAGGCGATAGGAAAAGATAGGAAATAAGAGCAAGGGTTACATATAGAGAGCGGCGACAGTCACCACCATGGATCCCACGCCGCTGTATCAGACCAGGAATATCTTCAGGNGTGTGCCAGGCTGAAAGGCTGCTCGATGGCCGTTTAGCGGCTGCTTGTCTCTCATTGTCCCTGGTCTGCAAGCCTTCGGGCAGGTGGGCAAACTTTGAGACAAGAGAGTTCTCACAGCAAACTTTGAGACAAAAGGTTCCAAAACAGTCTCTTACATACTGCAACAGATTCAGTCTCTCCTACATGAGTGTTGCACATTATCATCTAACATGTTTTTCTGAAGTTATATTAAGACAGAAATTTTATTTTCTACAATAAACAAACAAACAGCAACAACAAAAAAGAGAACACCAAAAATCCATCAAAAACTAAATGATCCAAACATCCAAACCCAACCCAAGCTTCCCTTCTAGAATTGCAACAGACATACAACAATATTTATTTCCACAGCAGGAGAGCTGGGAAATGTTCGCATGTCTGTGAATAACAACTGAATATCTTCATTACAAAGTTATCAGCACTTTCTGGAAGGAAAGAATTTCATGTGTCTACTCCACACTGGATTCACTGTTCTTGCTGTTCCACCTCAGCCATGCTGCCAACTCAGTTTCCTCACATCTGGTCTTTTTTTATAGCCTCTCCAAGATCACTTGCCAGGCAGAACATTTCACTATGAAAAATATTGATTGGACAATCCCTGTATATTTCTTATGCTGTAAGCAAGCAGCATCATTTTCACCCGTAACGTCTCTTTCATCTCTAGTTCTATCTTGAATCTCAACTTTACTTTAAGTACAAAGAAATTTAAAAGGAGAAAAAATCAGAAGACAGTAAAAGGTAGTGTCAGATAAGCCAAACCCTGAGTACCAACAGATTTTCAGCTGTTTAACAGTACTGTTATTATTATCACCCTCTCCATGGCAGAAATCAGAAAGGATTATCAGAGCCACAATTATGG
The DNA here is from genome assembly GCA_013396635.1 of Penelope pileata. Lineage (NCBI taxonomy): Eukaryota > Metazoa > Chordata > Aves > Galliformes > Cracidae > Penelope > Penelope pileata. The sequence goes on from WBMW01002242.1 coordinate 369,081, forward strand.
AAAGATTCTAGAGTGTTTGCTTATTGAAATTGGGTCATGTTGTTCCCTCTGGGTTTCCGATTCAATCCTACTTTGTGATCACTGTGACCCATTTATTCCCTGTAGCATCAGTTGCACGATGTGTGGAAGGGACCCTACCTTTGAACATTCAGCCCAGCACAGGCACTCGGGGTGCCAGGAGGAGCTGTGCTTCAGTACCAGCCACTTTCAAAGTAGCTTGAACTCTCCCATATGCTGCCAATATCTCTTTTTCGATTGGAGTGTGGTGGGCTTCGGATCCTCTGAATTCCCAACTCCAAAACCCTAGGGGTTAACCTCAAGTCTTCTCAGGTACTTTCTGCCAGAGGCTCCAGGTGGGGCCATTCTCCTCAGCTGCAGTGTAGAGCATGTTTTTTACATCTCATCCTGCCTGGACTGGCCCAAAGGCCACTGCATGAACTATTTCCTGTTTCATTTGTTCAAAGGCTTCTCATTGCTCAGGGCCTTGTGTGTCTATTAAGTGAATAAAATGCTTTATAACAAATATAAACTAACTTGTTCTAACATATTCTGGTCAGATCTATTGTTATTTCATCTCTTCTGGCCTCACTTTGGGTGCCAAAAAGGATTGTTTTGTTTTAGCCCAGAAGGCAGCTAAGGACCATGCAGCCATTCACTCACCCACCTGCTGTGAAGGATGGCTGTGAGGGATGAGAGGCAAAACTAGGGGGAGCAAATGCAGTAAAACTCATGGGTTGGGATAAGGACAGTTTAAAAGGAGAGAAAAGAAGGTGAGAAAAAATGTACAAAACAAGTGATACACACTTCAAACCATTAGCTGACTGAAGCCCAGCCAGACTGCAAGCAACAGCAGTCCCCCAAGTAAACTCCCCCCATATTTATTGTTCAGCCTATGCAACATAACATGAGCCGGCAGTGTGCCCAGGTGGCCAAGAAGGCCAATGACATCCTGGCCTGTATTAGAAATAGTGTAGCCAGCAGGACCAGGGAGGTGATCATCCCCCTGTACTCAGCTCTGGTGCGGCCTCACCTCGAGTACAGTGTTCAGTTTTGGGCCTCTCACTACAAGAAAGACATTGAGGCCCTGGAACGTGTTCAGAGAAGGGCAACAAAACTGGTGAGGGGTCTAGAGTACAAGTCTTACAAGGAGCGGCTGAGGGAGCTGGGATTGTTTAGTCTGGAGAAGAGGAGGCTCAGGGGAGACCTCATCGCACTCTACAACTTCCTGAAGGGAGGTTGTGGTGAGGAGGGGGTCGGCCTCTTCTCCCAGATAACTACTGACAGGACAAGAGGGAATGGCCACAAGTTGCGCCAGGGAAGATTTAGATAGGATATGAGGAAAAGCTTTTTCTCTCAAAGAGTGGTCAGGCACTGGAATGGCCTGCCTAGGGAGGTGGTGGAGTCACCGTCTCTAGCGCTGTTCAAGAAGCGGCTGGATGAGGTGCTAAGGGATATGATTTAGTAGCTTAGTGGGCAGGGATGGTGATAGGAGGACGGTTGGACTAGATGATCTTGTAGGTCCTTTCTAACCTAGTGTTTCTATGATTCCATGATTCTATATGGTATGGGATATTGTATGCCATATGGCTCCCTTTGGTCAATTTGGTTCAGCTGTCCTTGTTCTGTCCCTTGACATTTTCCTTTGAATCACCAGCCTCCTTGTTAGCAGGGCAGCATGGGAAGCTGAGGAGTCCTTGACTTAGTATAAGCACTGCCCAGCAGTATCTAAAACATCAGCGTGTTATCAACATTATTCTCCGGTTAAATCCAAAACACAGCACTACAGCAGCTATAGTGAGGAAAATTAACTCTACACCACACGACACAGAGTGCTGCTGGCAAAGAGGACCCACTGTGTCTCCCAGCGAGGGATGGTGACATCCCCAAGCACTGGATTGTGACCAGATTGCTCTCGCTGCATATATACAGATGCAGAGGCTCACTCAGGTAGCTCCAGCTGAGGGTGTTTGTCTAATCATTATTTTAACAGTATTACATAATAGAAACTAATAAATCGATTGATTAATTTTGAAGCAATTTAACTAACTTAATATTCAAATTAATAAAACCTCTGAATTTTAGCAGAAACAACACCATTATGTAGAAATGTTGACCTTATGTCTGAACTATCCAAACAGGGTCCTAGATGATGCTAACATCTTACTTTTAGTTAGACTAAGGGAACATACAAATTCTTAATTTTTTCCATATTTTATTTCCACCTAGCATAGAGGCAAATCTCTGCGATCATTCCAAAATTTCTCTCATTCCCCCTAAATGATATGAAGGAAAGAACTGGAAAGAAAAAAGAACTCGTGGGTTGAGATAAAAACTAATAAGACAGGAAGGGAAAAATGGAAACAAAAATGTGATGATCACTCTCCCCTCTCTCTTCTCTCTCTCTTTCTCTCCTCTCTCTCTCTCTAATGTTTGCTTTACATACATCAGTAACGGGAAGGAATTAGGTGAACTTCTCAAGACTGGTAGTCTCTAGTTTATAAGTCACATGTAAATTTGTAGAACCAAGATGATCATAAACAGAATCAAGAAACTGAAGAAAACCTAGACCACACTAGCTAAACTCTGCTTTTCAAAATAAAAAGAGCACTTCATGCCTTAAGCTTGAGTCATGATGCAAATGCATTTATGTTTTTTTCAAAAGCTCTAAGATAGAAAATACTATTCTGTTACAGTTTTAGTTGTTCACCAGAGAAATTGATGATATATAATGGACTATATATGGAATAGACTTATTTACTGTCACTTAAACTTACAAAGAAGCATCAGCATCACAGTAGCCATGTACAAAAGTGACAGAAACAAAAACAAAAACACAAAACAAACTCTTATGATAAACCTTAAATTTTTCACTGAGGCAAAAAAACTTCTAAAATTCACTTGTCATATTTGCTAAGACCTAAGTAGTCAGAAAAAAAAAAATAAACTTCCCAAACAATATAATTTATCAAATAGGACCCAGCTCTTCCATCCCCATTAAGTAACAGCTTCAGGGAATGGTATAAAGAATAAGTCATAGTAACAAGCAAGCCATAAACAGTCGCAACAGGGAGACTTTCCTGGGTGCCTGCTTCTTGGTAATTACTTTGAAACAAGCTAGAATTTTTTTTTTTATAATAATGATTTCTAAATTTCTAGGTCGCATGAAACATGCAGTACAAATGTGTTACTGAAACTGCCGTAAGAAGGAAAGAAGAAAGCAACATATCTGCAGACACTTTGGCTTTTTCAGAGCAAAAAATCCTAAATAATCAACACTGCAGACAATGACCAGGAGAATCAGGGTTGGCAGGAAAAATACATTAAGAATGATTGAACTAGAAAGAAATAATTGATGGGAATCTTTCTTGTAATGCTTGACTTACTGGCTGCTGTTTCTACCTCTCAAACTACAGTTCACAGCCAGCAACTTCGACAAATCCTTCATTTCACCCAAGAAGCCACACTGATGGTCAGGTAAGGACTTGTCATTTTGAGCACAGATTTTAAAAGTGGCTAAACAGCAACTTGATGGGAGACTGGAAAAATTATTTATCCTGAGCTTTGAATGTTAAAGTGATGGTTCATAACAGGCCAATATTTGCTTTCACTCTAATACTACAAGGGGCCTCTGGGTGTTGATAATATAGAGTTTCTAATTGTCAAGTAAAGTGCTGCCCAGAGTGCCTGAGGAAATTCAATTTACTTTCTTTTTTTTTTTTTTTTTGCATATCTTTAGGAATATCCAGAATATCATTTAGAAATGTTCAGATTTCCTGCTTCCTCATTTGCAGTCACCATCTCTATCTACTTCTCTTGGAAAAATATGGTTTATGAAATGGCTCCCAGGAATGTATGGTATTAAAACACAGTAGCTGGAGTGACTTTCTATAAAAAAAAATCACAACATTGCTTTCTGTGAAATGTACAATTGACTTTCTGTAATATAGAAGTGGAATTCTTCATTCACTCACCATTTTCACATTACATTACAGAATTAACACACAGGCTTTTACCCAATTATAAGTGTTGTTTTTTATTTGAAAACACACATCTAGCTATAACAAACATACAGGCACAGTGCAGAGCAGTCCAGCCAACTGCGCGAACCATTAGCAGCAAGCCAAGCAGCAGGAGCAAAATCAGCTTGCATGACCCATGTTTTTTGTGGCAGAAAATTCTCCTTTCCAAAGGAGAAAAATAAAACACAGTTCTCAACTTGCATGCTATTTATGCAAACGCAGTCAGTAAGAAAGCAGATAAAGTACACAAAGGCGGCAGAAAACACCTCTGTGTGTTCCAGTAAGGAAAATCCCAATGTCCCTGTAAACATACACACAAACACGGATAAACCCAAAAACTCCACAAGCCCCAGTGAGTTACTCTGACATGTTTTCCCATCAGTTACTAGGTGCAAAACAAGAACTCCTTCAATTTGGAAAAAGGGAAGTCCTGCCTTCACAGAATAACCTGCCAGAACAGGTCACAGAAAGATTAATGCAATTAGTAACTTGTCACACAACAACTCAGAACTAATTTGAGCCTCAACCCTACAATCTGTCTCCTTGAATGCATATTATAAGTCTCATTAAAGTTAATGAGGTTTTGACAAGGCATCCAATTTACAGGCTGGATTTTATAGGATTGGACAGCATACATGTCAGTTACCTGTTTTTTATCCAAAATAATTTTTGCCAGCTTTCTTTCAGGTCTGTATTTTCTGCTTTCACAAAACTATTACTGTGTAGTGAATTTCAAGGACTGGTGTCTTTAATTATGAAGTTAAATTACAAATATAAAAACAGGACATCTCATGATATGATGTAGCATTCATTTTGGACTATCTGCTGTAAATACCAAGTCTTCTGTTATTTTGCAAACTGAAGATTACCACTGTCTGGAATGTACACGTACACACATACGCTGAAGCAAGTACATTCTATAAAAACCTACCATGCTAATATGCTATTATACTTGATTCACTACGAAAGTCTCTTCTTTCAAAACAAAACAAAAAACAGAAAGGAAATGCATCAGCACATCAATGTGGTATTATCACAGAACCAAACCATAGCAGAGGTTGAATGTGAAGGAACCCTGGCTCCACACAGGACCAGGGCCAAACCGTATGGTAAGAGCATTATTCAAACACTTCTTGAACTCTGACAGCCTTGGTGAGGTGACCACTTGATACATCAGTGGGTACTAAATTACTGAGGTTTGCTACGAGAAAGCGCAGAGCCTTTCCTAACAGGAAAAAGACCTGGACAGGCTGGAGATTAGGGCAGACAGGAACCTGATGAGGTTTAACAAAAGCAAGTGTAGAATCTTGCACCTGGGGAGGAATAACCGCGTGCACCACTACAGGTTGGGAGATGACCTGCTGGAGAGGAGCTCTGCCAAGAAGGACCTGGGTGTCCTGATGGACAACAGGTTGGCCATGAACCAGCAGTATGCCCTGGTGGTCAGTGGTATCCTGGAGTGCATTAAAAACAGTGTGGCCAGTAGGTCGAGGAAGGTTCTCTCAACTCTGCTCCGGTCAGGCCTCACCTGTAGTACTGTGTTCATTTCTGGGCTCCCCAGTACAAAAAAGACAGAGATCTCCTGGAAAGAGTCCTGTGGGGGGTATAAAGGGCCTGGAGCATCTCCCTTATGAGGAAAGGCTGAGTAAAAAAGGTCTGTTCAGCCTGGAGAAGACTGCAAAGGGATCTTATAAATATTTATAAATATTTAAAGATTTATAAACATTTAAAGCGCAGTAGTGAAAGGGACAAGGCCAGACTCTTATCAGCGATGTGTGGGGACAGGACAAGGGGAAATGGCCACAAACTGGAACATAGGAAGTTCTGCACCAATATGCATAAGAACTTCATGGTGAGGGTGACGGAGCACTGGAAAAGGCTGCCCAGGGAGGTTGTGGAGTCGCCTTCCCTGGAGATATTCAAGACCTGTCTGGATGCCTACCTGTGCGACTTGCTGTAGGGAACTGCTTTTGCAGGGGGGCTAGACTTGATGGTCTCTAGAAGCTACTTCCGACCCCTGCAATTCTGTGACTCTGAAAACATTTTGATTACAGAAACAGCAGAATCCATGTAACTACACGTATGTTATAATGCTACTCTTCTAAGAGAATGAAGAAACTTGCTCCAACCAGAACATCAGCAGAACTTCATACACTATAATGCAGGAGAAGCCACAGAAGTCACTTATTGATTTTTGTTCATTTGGGTATGAGTACTCACTAATTTATAAAATAAACAGGAGATTTAAGGAGGTCTTCTAATCATAAGTATCTCAGCATGGCTTACAAACTGTCACTAAAGCAGAGATTTAAACACTTCAATGAAAGCCAAGACAGTTCAAAGGCCATTAATAAAGACAGATAAATATACATCTGTATGCTCAGGATCATGACTGACTTTCAGACCTCACTCATCTCTTCAAATGGTTTGCGGGTTAGTTTTAGTAGTTATTCTGAATTATTATTTAGAAGTGATTATTTTCCCAGCAAAGTTTAAAAATGAGTAATGTTATTTATAAGCAGTTTTACAGGTCTTTTTACATGAAATTCATAATGAAAATTTACATGAAAAAGAGCCTCTGAAATTGTACAATTTATCGCTGTTTCAAATCCTCCCAAGTCAAAACACACACTGAGATATTAAATCTATTTTACAATTGCTTTCTAGTAGAGTTAAGGTCCATTATCAAATAGTGAAACTAGTAAAAATCACTGCCAGGTATTAAGAGTCTCACCTGCAATAAAGTCCCAGAGAGCTATGTGATTTTCCTGTAAAGCAGTGTAGTGTTTAGATAGTCCTTTCATCATGATATTAAGATATGACTCTTCTCACCTAACCTGAGAACTCTGCTCTATAATGCTCACAGCTGAGCTAATCACCTGGCTATTTTCCGTCCTCAGCTAAGTATTGAAACAAAAACAGCCGAAAAATTGAACTGATTTTCCACTTTTGTTTGTTTCAGCAGCTTTTCTTAAAACTATTTAAGTACCGTAGTGAAATAAAATTAACAACAACAAAATCTAGAAGCTGAATCTTTGCCAAACAAGTCAGTGGCCTCAAGCTCCTTCTTAGACTCATTTTTCACATGGGTATTCAGTGTAGGCCATTACCAACAAAGCAGTTTCAGAGTGAAACACAGGTACTGTAATGAACAGCTAAACAGATACTACAGTCTGACATTGTCATCCTTGGTATCAATTCTCTTAGTTACAATTCTCTGTCCAGTGAAGCAGGAATGAGCTGAGATAAAAAAAGAGGGACATAGGGATGTGTGTCTGAGATGTCCAGAACTCACAATAAGTCCAACAATTTGTACAAAATCTGCAGGTAGAATGAAATTGCTGCACTTATTCCAGAGGGGATAGATCTTTTGCATCCTTCCCTCAGAAGTGAACACCAGTCTCTTAGAAACATTTGACATTGCCAGAAAGTTAAACTGTTCTGAGCACACACATGGGCCATAACATTTTGTGAGCATTATTTTGCTAAGAAGATACAGTAACGAATTGCAGTAAATTCTGTTATTGCTACACTGTCATATACACCATGAAAGATTATACTGACTATCCTTTCAGTTCAATTTTGCACATTTTCTTCTGCAGTTTGAAAACTAATTTTTATTAAAATAGCTGTTCCAAATTCATTTCTGTAATTCACTTTAGGGAGTTGTATACACGCACACAAACACTTCACAGATGTGAAATTAAATCTCAAGTGCTCAGCTGTCCTGGTTTCAGCTGGTGTAGAGTTGATTTCCTTCACAGTGTCTGGTATGATGCTTTGGTAGGATGTTTTGGCTTTGGGAGAAAAACAACATTGGTAACACAACAGTGATTAGTTGTTCCATAGCAGCCAACGACATTTCATTTTTTTCAGCTTCTCACACTGCCCTGCCAGCAAAGGGGCGTGGGGGGCACAAGAAGCTGAGAGGGGACAGAACCAGGACAGCTGACCGAAACTGGCCAAAGGAATATTTCGTATCATATGACATCATGTGAAAAAACTTTAAAAATTGTGGGGATTTGGCTGAGGGGCAGCCACTGCTTGGGGAATAGCTGAGCATCAGGTGGTGATTGGTGAGCAATTGCATTATGCATTACTTGTTTTGTAAACATATATATATGTGTGTGTTTAAAATATACATATTATTATCATTACCATTATTTCCCACATCCTTTTCTGTCTTAGTAAACAGTTTTTGTGTATACCTACAAGTTCTGCTCCTTTTTTTCCCAATTCTCTACCCCATCCCATGGGGAGGGGGAGGAGTGAGTGAACAGCTGTGTAGTGCTGAGCTGCCTGCTGGGTTAAACCACAACATCAGCAAATATTGAACATATAATTTGTACATTCACTTTTGTACTAGAAATGAATTGCCACACTGCCACTTTTTAGTGTTGAATATGCCTTCTGGTTATTAAAAAAGGAGAAAAATGCAAAAGGTTAAGTAACTGAAGACCTGAATATTAAATCTGAAATTTATATTGATCATGAGCCAGCAGCGTGCCTGTGTGGCCAAGAAGGCCATTGGTATCCTGAGGTCCACTAAAAAGAGTGTAGCCAGCAGGTAAAGGGATGCTGTCCTTTCTTTCTATTCTGCCCCTGAGAGGCCACATCTGGAGTACTGTGTCCAGTTCTAGGCTCCTCAGTTCAAGAAAGACATGGAACTAATGGGGAGAGTCCAGTGGAAGGCTACAAAGATGATCAGGGGCCTAGAGCATCTCCCTTCTGAGGAAAGGCTGAGAGACCTGGGGCTGTTCAGCCTGGAGAAGACTGAGGATCTTATCAATGCTTACAAACACCAAAAGGGTGGGAGCCAAGAGCATGGGGCCAGGCTCTTTTCAGTGATGCTCAGCATCAGGACAAGCGGCAACAGGCACAAAGTGGAACACTGGAAGTTCCATACAAACACGAGGAAAAGCTTCTTTACTGTGAGGGTGACAGAACACTGGAACAGGGTGCCCAGAGAGGCTGTGGAGTCTTCATCTCTGGTGATATTCAAGGCTGGCCAGGTCACTTTCCTGTGCAACCTACTGCAGGGAACCTGCTTTAATTGGGAGGTTGATCAGGCATGTTCAACTCATGGCACAAGGGCTGCATGAGGCCCAGCACAGCCTGTACTGTGGCCCATGCTCTGCTGACAAGCCATCAAAGTGGTGGCTCTGCCCTGCTCAGTGACCCAGCCTGGCCCCAAGAGCACACCCACCACCCAGCAACAACCAAACCATCAGTGTGCTATTTAACACTGTCTTAGCTGAACCTAGGACAAGGGGAGGGCACAGTGTCGTAACTGAAGTTAGGAAAAATAATTGGATGCATTTTGACACATTAGCTAAACACAGTCCTGTGAACAGCAAAAAATGTGCAGCCTTGCTTTCTGTTTTGATAAAGGAATTTGAGAGTAGGTTTCAAGATTGCCAAAAAAAATCATCAATTTTTTGGTATGTTTGCAACTCCGTTTTTAATCAACAGAAGTACATTACCTGCAAATTTTCAGATGGAATGTATGGAGTTGCAATTGGATATTCAGCTCAAAGAAAAATTTGTCACATCTCTCTACTGTTATAGGACCCATCATACCAGACAAAATCATCCCTCACTTCACAATTATGTCTTATTCACATCCCTGCTTTTTGGCAGTATGTACACTTGCCTTCAACTGTGTTCAAGAATGTAACACCGAAAGACTAAAATTTCATCCAAAAAATTCCTAATAAGGTTTTAATCATTGTTAGCGTTGTCCTCTTGAAAATCTTCTAAGATGGATGACTGACCTGTAAGTCTCACGTGAGTTTGTCTAGCCTTCAGAAAATAATTCACTGAGGAGAGTACACAAGCAAAACCAGTCTTCTTTTACTAACAGCAAATTATAAATGTTGTAAATTGCTGTAATATGGAAAAAGCTCCTAGATTCAAAATAGATGTTTGAAGAATGCATGCCACTCCCTACAATCATATTTGTTGAAATTATGACGTCTGACTTTCCTTAAGAGAACAGATGCAGAATTATGTCACTCCACATTTGCAACATTGCTTTGACTTTTCGGGTGTATTTTTGCCACTGAAAATATGCGTTCAGGTGTTGCTATATAAAAAGCTTTCCCCCCACCCCACCCCAAATCTAGACTACACTGAAGACTATACAGTGGATATAACTTTCTGCCTTCTAGTAATAACTGCTGGATGCAAGTAGATGACTGATTGCATAAGGAATTCAAATCAAACATTCAAAAAGAGCAATGAGATATCGCTACTTGCTAGAGGAACTGTCCCTTACAAAGTTAATACATTCTATCTCTCCTCTGAATTGTTATTTTTATCAGTGATGTCCATAAACTATTTTTCAATGTTTCTACACCTTTCCTAGTAGCCCTCAGATGATTGGCCAAAGGATAGCTAAATAAAAATCACCAGAAGCAGCTTGATGCAATGCTTGCTGTTTAGCATTACTCTTTTAATGTGCCATGTGCAAGAAAACACAAAAATATGAAGTTATAAGCTGACAATAATCCACAACTGCATGTAGCTTCAATTACTATTGCATTGGTGAAATTAATGCAATTTTAAATAGGCCTCCAGATCAACAGATATGCAATATTCAAAGGCAATCAAACATTATATGTAATAGAGAACACACACATCAGAAGGGGAAAAAAGATGCAGTACTATTGTGAACACAGGGATATTTGCACAGATAAGTCATTATTACAAGCAGTGTCCTAAACATAGTTTCTCTCCCACCGCTGTTTCATGAGAATTACGTTAATACTAGATTCACCACCCTTCCCTCACTGATTATTTCCCAATCATCTCATTCCAGTACAGTAAAGGACATCTTTCAAAGAGTACTTCTGAAATGAAAGCAAGTCAATTTTATATTATTTCTGTCTTCAGGAGAAGGTAGATATCCAGGAATCACTCTACATTCCCTTTGGGAAGAAAGGGTTAGTGTACATCACACTCACTGAATAAAGGTTAGGAGCCCAATACTTGATGGTGAAATCATTCACTTTTCCTTGGTCTTAATGTCTGTGGCCCAACACTCACATCAGCACAACAAACAAACAAACAAACAAACAAAAACAGCAGGGATGGGAGGTAGAGAGAGTGGGTGACCAGTTAAAAGATTGCAGTAAGAGATGGGCATAATGGAGCAGCAGAAGGATAACCCACAGTGCAAGAATTGAAAACTGCTGATCTGTGTGAGAAACACAGCCACTGAGATAGGCATTCACATGCATATCCAGAAAAGAGACGGACCGCCTTGCGGAATACAGTCAGATGATTTCACATTTGTCAGCCAGCATTCAACAACACCAAAAGCTTAATTCTTTTTTTTCCTTCATTATAAAAATTTTCTTCAGTTGGTAGACCAGTAAGGGTATCAAATAGTTTTAAAAGATCCACACAAAACAAAACTGCTACTTGCTTTTTCTTGGAAATTCAAATCTTCTGCCATTGGAGCATCAAGATTAAAGCCATTGCATGCAGGATGTACAGATCTTCTACACAGTTTTCCAAGAATAAATTTCTACAAATGCTAGCACTGTGAATTAATTTCTATTACCCTGAAGCCTGGACAAAACAATACCAATGTTTATGTCTAGTTTTTAAAAAACTGCAGTCTATTTTAGGCTAAAAATATAATTACATGTTTTCCTAGATTTTATTCTGCTATCCATACTGATCCTGTCTCTGGTACTTTCTGGCAGGTCTACTTTCCATTTTAACAGCTGTCAATCTAAAAGTTTTATAAGTATCACCATTTGCCAACAGCCATTCACATTAAGCCGACAGGAGTTTTCCACCAGACTGAGGAAAGATGGAAATGCACAGCGCTGAATGCTACTAAAAACCTTTGTCTTTGGGATATACATTAGATAGACACAACTAGTGAAGGCTCTGAAACTGATCTCTCTGGATTTTAAGTGCTACTGGTGGCAATCATTCAATGTGGGGCATGTGATCATTCTTTAAAATTTCCTGTGTTAGCAACTGAAAGCAAGACAGTGCTAAAGACAATAGTGTAAAAAGTTTCTCATCATAAAAGGCTCCTCTGTTTGTCACATCATCTTCTAGAAATAATTTTCCTATGCTCAACATGCATTTCCATCAGAATGTTTTTCAGCATATGCAGTCACTTGACTTTATTCTCCAAAATACGTCTTCAACGATACTTAAGCCTTGATTTTAGAAGCCATATACTAAGATACCACTTCCAGAAACATGGTATCTGTCTCATGGTGACCAAGAATGCGTGTTCAGAACTCTACCCACCTATGGAAAACACCCTACTTGCCATAATCATGTTACGTGATAGTTTAATCACTGTTCACTCCTCAAGAATACAAATTTACTTTGAAACATATGATTTTTAAATTTGTTATCTGAATAATTATACTGTCAGACATTTTCTATGCAATGAAATCATATCCCCAGTTTTGTTCAATAAAGATTTTTTGAACTGTAAGTTAAAAAATCTTAAGAAAGAATTTACCTGAGAGCTCAAATCAATAGATCTGCAGCTGTTAGTCACAATACATGGAACAGAAACAGATTTTGCTTACAAGTTTGTAACCCCCTACAATGCTGCCTGTCTCCATTTCTCAAGTGCATGCCACGTCTTAACAAATTCTGAAACTTCAACACTGTTCTCCACATAGTAGATCTCACTAAACTACTTAAAACTCCCATTTTGGGAAGCAAGTATAAGAAAATGAATATTCAGACAATTCCTGCTGCCATATCTGTGAAGACTGCTTCCACCCTTCTTGCTACTTCTCTTGACTTACAAGGTGTGATAGGCAGAATGACTGTTTACACAAACAAAAGGCACAGGGAGAAAACAAATGGAGACAGTGTTTAAAAGGCACACTGTTTGTTTTTTTTTAAAAAAAGTCATTCTCATCTTGGTCATGAGGATCCTGTCTGGGAACCTCCTGCCACCACAGTCGAAATGATGAGAAAAAACCAAGATCTCAGCAGTGCAGAGAAAAAACAGTATTGAGTACAGAGTAAGATCTCTCCATACTCCTGAATGAATCCTTATATATCTAATTTGAGAGAAACAGACATTGGTATAATCCTTAGAGGAACAGAAAATGCTTTCATAGCTTTTTCCTCAGATTACTTGGTCTGCCTTTGCCTGCTGGGTTTTTCAGAAAGAAGATTTGTAAAGGAATGTTTGTCCTTCGCCTTAGAGGTTATCACAAAATCTATATTGTAAACCTCAGCTCAAGTATCTAAATATTTACTATTTTACCTTTTTTCACTAAGCAAATGACATTTTCCCCTATACTTTGCATCTTTCCTTTTGCAAAGAAAATCTATACTCAAGTCCTTCCTTGCAGAGACTCTAAAACTCAGTACTTTTGGTAGTGGTGGATGTGCCTAAATATATACAAAATCCTTTCAGTTACAAGTCTTGAAACAATCAAACCAGTCAAAGAGTAAATTCATTCCTTACACCTCTACTCATTTCATTCTGAAAGTGGCACTTTTTCAACAGATTTTAGATTTTCCTCATTGTATGGACTTCCATGGAGCCACTAGAAATCAGTAAAATAGAGGGATACATCCTATATCTGAATGGTTAAGAGCTATGGCAGCACTGAATTGCCACCTAAGAATAAAATGGGGTTTTGTTTGCCACTTTCTCATAAAGAATTCAGACTGCCTGATGGTTATCTTATCTATCACCACTCTCACAGTGCATCCCCTCCTGAAATTTTCAGTATATTTATATTCTGTGACTTTACTTATCACATTCTTTGCTTCTGCTATTCCTGTATTTGTCCACACTTGCAAGTACACCATCATTAAAGAGCATACAAGTTTAAGTGCATTAGGTATTCCCAGATAACTCCACACAAGGGCATTTTCACCCATTTTAGGTTAACCCTCAATTGTTACTGCTGTAAAAGTTCACACACAGAGAACTCAGTAATCCTAGTCCCTTCTGATTCAATCTACTACAAAATCTGCTCCAAAAGTTTAATAATTTCCTCATCATTTAATAATAGTATTGTTAAGCAGGAGACATCTAGATGAAGATATATCTTTCTGTTATGAGTATAGGTACCAGCAACAGACATAAAATATCATTGCTCTTCTTAGGTTGACGGTTGGACTTGATGATCTCAAAGGTACATCTAAATGATTACATATGATTTTGTGAACTCCCCAGCATGACAGGGCACACAGCAGCCCTCCCGTAGTGGCAGCACTCTTACATTCAAACAGCTTGGATCAAGCAAGTTACCCACATCCCTTGACGATAATATATACATTTGTCCATTTTGAGTCTCTTAGAGCACATTTTTTTAAATGGATGAAGCAGAAATAGACTATTATTAAATCTAGCCAGGGACATAAAGGGGAAGAAGAAGAATTTCTACAGGTATATCAATGATAAAAGGAAGGCTAGGGAAGATGTGGCCCCCCTCCGAAAGGAAACTGGAGACCTGATCACAAGGGATGTGGAGAAGACTGAGGTGCTCAATGACTTCTTTGCCTCAGTCTTCACTGGCAAAGGCTCTAGACACACCACCCAAATTGCAGAAAGAGAATTTAAGAAGTGGGAGAAGGAAGATCCGCCCACTGTAAGTGAAGATCAGGTTTGAGACCACCTAAAGAAGCTGAAGGTATACAAGCCCATGGGGCCTGATGAGATTCATCCACGGGTCCTGAAGGAACTGGCGGATGAGGTCGCCAAGCCACTATCCATCATATTTGAAAGGTCATGGCAGGCTGGTGAAGTTCCCACTGACAGGAAAAGGGGGAACATAGCCCCCATTTTCAAGAAGGGGAAAAAAGAAGATCCTGGAAACTACAGGCC
>WBMW01002243.1:6796-142911 GCA_013396635.1 Penelope pileata
TGCCCCTGGTCTGCAAGCCTTCCGGCAGCAGGCAGGTGGGCAAACTTTGAGACAGAAGAGTTCTCACAGCAAGCTTTGAGACAAAAGATTCAGAAACAGTCCCTTACAAGACCTCCTTGCAGCCTTCCAGTTTTTAAAGGGAGATTATAAACAGGAGGGCAATCAACTTTTCACAAGGGTAGATAGCAATAGGATGAGGGGGAATGGTTTTAAGCTGGAAGAGGGAAGGTTTAGATTAGATGTCAGGGGGAAGTTCTTTACTGAGAGAGCAGCGAGGTGCTGGAGTAGGCTGCCTAGAGAGGTTGTGGTTGCCCCATCCCTGGAGTTGTTCAACACCAAATTGGATGGGGTCCTGGTCAGCTTGATCTAGTAGCTGGCAACTCTGCCCATGGCAGGTGGATTGGAAATAGATGATCTTCGATGTCCCTTCCAACCCAAGCCTTTCTATGATTCTATTAATTAGCACCACAAAAGGAGAACAGAACACTAAGTTCTGCAGTGATAGCACCTCGTGACTTTCAAAGCCCTGCTCAGATGTGGGGGACAGGCACTGATAATGGCTTTGTGCTGGCATGCAATTAACACATGTATAGCCACATCTACTCAGCTCCCTCATACCATCAAAAACTCTAGCAATAAGTTAGCCAGGAACCTCAGAAAACTGAAAAGAAGGTATATAAGTATGCTTATTTGGGGGCACATAAGTTCTTTCTTTTCACACTTAGAGACATTTATTTTAAAAAGAAATAAATAGGTGGGATCTCACGTGAGGACCATTTCTCCTTTTTGGAACAGACTCAATGCATGATTTAAGCAAATCATTTAATGTTTCTCAGTCTTAGCTCCCCAGCTGTAAAAACTGGTAAGCAGTTCTGTTTTGTCTTATTGTAAATGCTGAAGGGCAGGGGCCTTCTCTTACTATGGGTTTGTGCAGCGTTTAATACAATAGAGATTCAAACGCAGCAGAGCCTTAAGAGCTATCTTATGTCTGAAATACATGCAGAAGTGTGTAGTTCCACATTATGTATGTCTCCTCATCCTTCAGAGCTTATTACAATAACCATAAGACTTACAATCCCTGAGTATAATTTAGTGTCAGAAATGAAGGGATCAATACAATTATCTATTGATAATTGACCTGTCATCTACATAGGGAAGAAGGAAAGACAACAAATATAGCCTGTGGGATATGGAAGGGAAACAAAAGATAAACCTGTCTTTGGTGACTAATAGTTGAAAAAGCTCCTAAGAGGTCTTAGCTCTGCAGCTCTAAAATGCCTACAAAAAAAGTTTCCATCAATTGGCATTAATAAAGAACCATCCTCTTGCTTAGTCTGGAAGGAAGAGCAACCTTTTCCAAGGGAGAAATGCACGACAATCTAGAAATCCTATTAATAACATTAGAGTCCTGAACTTTAATGTATTAATGAATGGACATGTACCCATGCTGTAATCATGAATTTCAGCATTGCCTTTGATGCTTCATTGGGCACAAAGCTCTTACAAAATGTTTGAAGTGTCTGGCTGTGTAATAATGATTTATAATTCTCTTGAACCAAAGCAAAATTTGCTAGTAAAAATCATTTTTGAAATAAAAAATAAATTGTGACTGGAGGGTCTGGGTTTGTTTCAAAAAGAGATCACCCACAAGCAGCAAATTATTTAAAAAGCCAGTGGTTCTAGTGTTTTGAGATAGGGAGCGTACAACTCAGAATTTCAAAGTACTGTTAATTAAGATCAGTTTATTAAAATGTCAATCTTTTTAACCAAAAAATTCTCCACTATGAATACTAGCTGCAAGTTCCCTTAAGTTCAGTTTTTCATAAAGAAAATGTTTTTTTCCTTTTACCATATATTCAACTTTATCCCTCTTACAACTACTACCCATTATTTTTTCCTCTCATCGGAGTTTATTTGTACATCAGTTTGATTATTCTTCCATGCATCCTGTCCCTCCCTCCCTTCCATCCTATGAAGCAAGATCTTTGGATTTAGGTTAAAACAGCTATGCTTGGTGTTATAAAACAACAAGCAAACAAACCTCACCACAGTTTTATGAATTTTATTGCTTCCTCTTCAGCTCAGTCCACACAATGAAGCTGAGTGAAAGTATTTCACCAAAATTATGATCTGGCACAGATTTGAAGTGTCTTTTTTTTTTTTTTAAATTTAACTTCGTTTTCACAAGTGCCTCCCTTCCAAGGCTTTCTAAAAAATACATGTGAGGAAAGGGGTAGGCAGAAATGAACCTTGCAAGACTATGTCCTTATCACTCTCAAAACAGTTTTGAGAAAAAAGTCTGCCAAGGGGAAAAAATCTGACATTGTACAGATGGAGATCTCTGTATTCTTCCCAGCAATCTGGAGACAAGTGGGGCAGGGAAGGAGAAAAGGAAAAGAACTTAAAACCTAGCAGTATTCTCCTTCCCTCTTTGAAAACCGTAACAGCTGCAAGAAGAACTGTTGAGTCAGACTGTTAGTTGTCCAGGGTGCATATTGAGGTTGATCTGCTCACACCAGCTGTGGACCAAGCAGAAGGGATTCTGTCCTGCTCTTTGGTAAGGTCCCTTCTTAGCTTGTGCTAGAACAGGAAGAGAAGCTAAATACCCTCCCAAGTAAGCAGCAAGCAACTACAAGCAGCACTCATATGTGCCCAGAATCGTATTCCCCTTAGGTGAGACTATGTTAAATTTGGTTCAAAATTTAGCAAGAGGAACCTGATGAAGCCAAGAGCAAGCTTCTCTCCAGACAAACCACAATGATGGGTAAGTGTTCACAAAAGCACGAACACAATGTAATGTGCAAGCACATTAAACTACATCCCAGGTGCCACAGTTATAGCAATCAATTCACTGAGACAACTGAGACTCTCTTCTGCTCTTCTACTACTTCTTCTCTTCTACTGTTCTACTCTTTGTTGAGTATTCCAGTGTTTTGTTTTCAGAATGGGGTTTTGTTTTACTATGTTTTCTTCATTTAAAGTTTTTACCACGATCTTCCATGTAGGTCAACAGTAACTGTCCAGCTACTACTGAGTTAAAGCAAAGAGGATCTCAGTATCACGTTATGAAGTACCTATTAAAATAAAGAAATGTAAAAGCAAAGACAAGCTAAAGCAAAGCAGAGAGAGAGCTACTACAGAAGAAAACAAAAGAAAGAGCAAAAGGGTTCATGACCAAGAATATGAAGGCAAAAAAAGAGAGCAAAAAGGAGCAAAAATGAATAATGAAATCCCTGCAGGGACCCCAAGTAGACCAGATGCTACAAACAGGGCCATACTATCCTAGATCAAACTGACCCTGGAAAGTGAACTACACTAAAATTCCAGCTTGAAGACTCAAAGCATGACTGAACTTTTTCAGATATTTCAAGAAGGCAGGGAGTGCAGGATTCCACCCTTAGTTTTAGAACTACTTTAGATATAAATGCTCATTCGATTGTGTTCCTTAAAATTATCTTCAAAAAGGGATGTCTTAAACTGAAAGTGACTACTTGCACTTATAACTGCAAGTTAAAAAGAATTTTCTCAATTTTCCTTCAATGAGTGGGCTTCTAACTTCACTATTTATGGTAAACATTAAGATTTCTTTCCTTTCTTAAACTTACCCAGAGAATTTATTTCTTTTATACCTCAAAAAAAATTGTAATGCTGCAGAAGCTGCTGCAAAACGGAGACAAGCCGCAGTCACAGGCATATCCGACTTTGTTACAGTTTGACTTAGCAGATAGCTGAGTTCCACACAGTTAGTCACTCACCCTCCCCCCTCCCCAAATGGGACGGGGGAGAGAAGTNGCATCCTGCAGGCCTCATGCAGCCTGGCACAGCCTGTACTGCAGCCCGCCCTCTACCACCACACCATCAAGGCAGCAGCTCTGTCTTGCCGACCAGACCGACCTGGTCCAAGGCACACACCCATTGCTCAGCAACAATCAAATCATCAATGTGCAATGGCACTGTCTGAGCTGAAGCTAGGACAAGGGGAGGGTGCACTGTGGTGCTAACAAGTTATGCAAATCCTTTTATACATTTTGACACATTGGCTAGGCAGTCATGAGAACAGTGAAAAACATGCAGCTTTGCTTTGTTTTGATAAAGGAATTTGAGAACGCTACAGGATTGTCAAAAAAATCAAGTTTTTGGTATATTTTCAACTCCCTTTTCAGTCAAGAAATACATTAACTGCTCATTTTCAAATGGATTGTACAGAGTTGTAGTCAGATATTCAACTAAAAGAAAAATTTGATAATTGCTCTTTATTAGACTTATGTAAGACCTATCTTACCAGAGAAAAATATCCCTCACGGCACAATTGTGCCTTATTTGTCATGGATTTTTGGTATTATGCACGTCTCTGAACAACTATTTTCAAAGCAGAATAAAATTTAATCAAAAAAAATCTGAAGAATACCTTGAGAGCTCAGTAAGAATTGCAACCACTTCCATTGAACCAGACTGATGCATTAGTTTCACAGAAACAAGGTCAAATATTCTACTAGATTTGTTAGTTGCATTTTTATGTTTTAATAAAAAATATTAAAAAATAAACTTGTTAACTGCACTATATGTTTTATATGCAGTCCAAGACAATGCCTCTTTACTTAATGCAGCTCAGGCAAAACAAAAGGTTGGACATCTATGAAGCAGTGTTTTCTAGCTATATCTGCAGATTTGGACTTGAATAATCCCCAGAAATAAGAAAACCAGGAGATATCTGTGGCACACCACAGTAGATGAAATTCCTGTGCATCATCACTGTGAACAAGAAGGCAATTTAAGACAAGGTGAAATACTCTATAAATTGTTGGAAAATGTGTGTGATAGTACAAGTCAACAGGAAAAAGGCATTTCCTAAAACCTAATTAAGCTGAGACAGGAGGACAGGTAAATTTGGTAGCGTTGCATCCAGGGATCATAATGAGGAAACAATGATAAATCAGGTCTCCAGTTTCTAAACCAGTTGCCCTTATCAACCTGAGGCCTACAGCCACTGGACTCTGAAGTCTCCTCTGTGACAATGGAAGGTAAGCAAAGCCAAATAACTTATTTTATGATAGCATGCTAGACAAACAGTTGAATATGTTCAGCTGGATTTCACTGTGGAAAACGGAGCCACGTTATAGACTTATAACATCTTCGGGATTTTTTTTTTTAAAAAAAAAAACTTAAGAAGGGAGGATTGTAACTTATACATTGAAGAGAGAGATAGAAAATTTAAGTAAGGAGCCAAAAATCTATTTCAGGCACAGGTACACTGTACTCACAAGTTCATCCACAGGTATTATCAGTATATTTTTGTCTACATGCAAAACTGAGGATAAACCGAACAGACTTAACATCACCACACATCCTTGGAAAATGTGGAAACTTTCCTTTTCTAAAGGGATAGCATAAGGTATAATGCCCTAACACAGATTCTCCAGTAGAATGTATTGGCACTAGCAAGTCAAAGTATTAGTCTGTTATTACCTATTTAACACCTAGTTAAACATTACTTAACCCACTGGCATAAGCCCAATACTTCCCCATTAAGTTAAATATTGCTAATGCACTATTGTTTTAATTAAGCAGTAGTCTAAGCAGCAGTAAATGTCATTCACTGTCATTAGACTAAATTGGTTCCCTGGGCAACATACTGGGAACACAGGTGTCCTGATTACATGGGCCCTCATTAAATACAGTACACAATATTTCTTCAAAAATAAGAAAATGGAACTCAAGCTCATTGTGACAAAAAACTCTTCTATTGCTTTTTTGCAGAGAGGGAGAATGCACGAGCAACTAACAGAGCATACATGTGCCCACCTTTCTGAAGGATCTCCCACATCCCTTTACAGAACAAGGTACGCCAATTGTGTTGTATCTCAATCACAGGCCCTGAGCACAGAAGCAGCTCTTCCAAGATATGGATCTATCCCAGAACAAGGAACTATTGAAGCCAGGCATCCTCCTGCAGAGAGCTCTTTGTGACTGAAGCCTTGAAGCAGATAAGGCTCAGCACAGATGGAAGTGCTGCTCCTATAGCAAATTGCGGGGCCAGAGCCTGAGATGATAATCACTATTTATCGAGGACTGTGTATTCTGTGAAGACCCCAGTACACCTCAGGGGGCTTAATAGTAATGAGATATACAGTATCATACACACCTGAAGTATTACAGATCAGCTGTGATAACCCACTCAGGTTTCTATTGCATTTTTCAGCTACTAATGTGACTAAATAGCCTAAAGTGTATTAGTTTAATAACTATAAAAAAAAAAAAAAGATTCACACAAATATTCTCCTTTTTTTCCCGTTTTAGAAATAAAGGCTTTGAAACATTGACTTAAGTTTTTTCATTTCTGTTCAATAAAAGATTCATGCATTAGAAGACTTAAGGATTGACAGTATTGCTGAGAATCAGAGAAACTGCTCCTGTTAGTGACTACTTTATGGAACTGAAGGACAGCTAGGAATCCTTGCCTTAGGGCTAGCAACTCAGTATCTATTTCAGGTGTTTTTTTTTCTCCTTGACAGTATGAACCCTATACATCATTTGCATAATGCAACACTTATGTTCTTCTGTTGGAATCAGAATTTTTATTAGTAACAGAAACGAGTTACACTAGTTAAACAATATAGATGACATACATTAAAATATTAGTTTTACTCATTGTCCCAGCACAACTGTTTATATTGAACATTTTCAGCCCAGAGAGGCTATTCCTTCCACACAGCCTTCTCTAATAAAATTATATGTAGATTGAATAGCATCAAGAGGCTTACTGATTCTGGCCTTCTACTGGTAACACAAACCAACGAAATTCATTCAACGGAACCTGCAACAAACACATAATATTGTAGCTTCAAAGTGTGCTATGGAATAAACAAAATTATTTACATGTTAACAATCAACTAGAGAAATGTAAAGGGAGAAATGGGATCAAAGAATGAAAGCATTATATTTAAATAAAGAAACATGGATACAAACTCACTGGCTGTACAACTATGTGCCCATGCAAAGGGGAGGAAGCTTGGAAGACCGTGCTCCTCAGAGAAAACTTCATATGCTTGAACTGTCAAAGTGGGATCTCATCCCTTCTCATCCCTTTTAACTAAGAAAAGGCAACAGTCAGGCAACGTGTATTTGACAAAAAAATACAGGAAACTAAGAATTTACCTAGACGCTTTTATGAAGCAGAACAAGGAGAAGGTTTCTGAATGTGACTGCTATGAGTAGGTTTGGATTAAGTCCATTACCATATATTTTTCCAAAGTGTAAGTCATCCTACTCAATTCCTAACAGTGAGCGAGTTCTACCAAATCTATGCAACAGAGCCACAAAGTCTGAAAAACTGCCAGCTACTGAATTTTCTCAGGTGCTTGGAAATTGTGCTGTAAACTTTAACATATTATCAATAGAACCTAGCATTGCCAAACAACAACATTAAGAAATTTTAAGGTAGATCATTGTCAGATCAGGAGACTGAACTGCAAATCATGAGATTTGAAATACATTCAGCATACGTTTTTCCCCACCAACTTATTTCTAATATTCACATTTAGATCTCATTTTGAGGTATTCAGACAACAACAACCAAAAAAAAAAAAAAAAGGAAGAGAGAAGAAAAAAAGGTTTTCTTCTCACCTCCAGAACTAAAGAGAGCTTAAGAAAAGCAGATGGTAAAATAGAAGCAGCTGACAAGAGATCTTGCTCTCCCCAGTCAAGTCTTTACACTACCTAGTGAACCAGCACTGTTTACAATGCCTGCAAAGGTGCAGTTGCAATTCGCAAAGACACATGCAAAATGGTTTGACTACTGGAAAAATGCACCAAGAATACGTAAAACGGGCCAGGCCGAAAGCATTCGGCCATTTTCCTGGTCATGGATTAGCAAACCTAACTCAGTGCTGTGCTGATTTCACAGCTATGGATACTTGAATTTTTTAGTTAAAATTTTAGCTAGGAGATGTGATATATGGAGTATAGCATACTCTATTAGTTTCTGAAAACTTTAGTTCCCTATATAATTTGAAATAGTCTTCTCATTTTTACTTTTTCCTGCCTGATCACAGAAAACTTGTCAGGACAATGTGTGGTGGGGTTGTTTCTTGTTGTTTTTTAAAATCAGGTATACAAAAAACACCCAAGGTAACAAGGTTAGAGCACAAGTGGTGTTTGCACACTTCTCTAACAAACCACAGTACAATTGTACAAGACAGCTGTTGAAGTCCAACAAGCATTTGCGAACTAATGCATACTGAAGCTACCCACTGTTATGGAATAGGCTTGCAAGCAGAGATGTGTTGGAACTTTGACTCTTTGCATAATAAATGAGAAGGGTTCGTTCAAATTGCAGAGACTGGGACGTATCATAAAAACACACCGAAAGTTCAGCACCAGTAGAGCCTCACTCCATAGCGGAAATAACTACAGCGTGCATACAGTGGGATGGCATGATTATTTACTAAGCAGAATTCTTAAAAAAAAAAAAAAAAAAAAAAAAACATACACAATATCCTACACCTAAAAATATATTGAAGCTCATCTTTCTAGAAACAATCGTGAGAAACTGACAAAATTTGTGACAGAAATTATTCTGTTTGGTTGAACCACTAATAAATTCATCAAAATACAGTCAGTCATGGCTTTTTAAGGCTAACAGAAATAGTAGTGAAAGGGGGAAAAAAATAGAGGCACAATAGACTCCCTAGTGCCAAGTGGTGTTCTATCACTTACACCGCTGAACACTAATGACTTTTGTATTCGTGCTTATGGGCAGGAAATCCTGGCTCCTTTACCAAGGAGCCCATCATGCTATGATTATGGGAGGAGGGGATTTCCATCTGCCTTATTCCCATAACAACTCAGGCTTCTTTCAGGAATTATGTGAAAGAGTTCAAGAAAGCTACACTATGTGAACGTGGCTCCAACCATATGCAGTCTGCATTTTCATATTTGCTGTGGGGACATAGAAATTATTCCCATGCCTGTATTTCACTTCCAGAAGCGTTAAATCTCTTCATTTCCTGTTTATCTGAAGAGGTGCAGAACTTCTGATCTCAATGCATTTCTGACATGGTAACGAATTGGTACGCATTAATAATCTGTTGCATCCTACCAGATGATAAAATTATTCCCACCAGCTGAAAAAGCTAGCATTTGCAATTATTTGGAATGCATTCCAATTTTGAAGAGGCTTTCCGAACAGTATTGTCTTTTTCTGAACCAGACAACCCTCAAAGCTGCTGCACCATCCTCTTCCTGCAGCACAGCAACAACAGTGCTCTGAGCTCTCACATACAGCAGTCACCTATTTGAGAACCGAGCAGGACAACAGGACTCCAACAAAAGCAAAGCCCCAAAGGAAAGAGTGGTGGCTGGATCTTGGAGGTCCGCTGAGGTGCCAGGAGTTATACCCGCCTTCTCACACTGAAGATCTGGTCCTAAGTCCTCACACTTTGTCAAATAAATCGGGACAGGGAAGGCTTGTGGTTGGAACATGCTGCACCTTGGCTCACCTCAGATCTCATAAGAGAGAGCAATTCTCCATCCTGTGGTGTGGTCAGGGTTGGCACAGATGGACTGGGAGAATGACGGAGCTGTAAATCAGTTCCCTTCTCCTTCCTTGTACAAAGCAAATCACAGCAAAGACAATGCAGACCCTGTTCCTTTGATATTCTAGAGGGCCTACACCCTCATTCGTCAGCTAAGGAAGCCCTGTTGCCTTCCCTTGCCCCTTTCATGACCTTGGTGACTACACAACATCATGCACACTTGGAATCTTCTCCTTTACTCACTCAGACACCAACTGTTCTCATGCCTTCGTACAGCACACAAAATGAGTTAGAACTACTAATCAAACACTGTGCATGACAAAGGAAAGATGATTAAAAATTACAAAAACATTTGCTGGGTTGTCATTTGAGACAAATTCCATCAACTATTGTGTTTGCAATACCACCCGGCATGTTTCAGTACTTAAAGTCATACAGTATATACTTTACTGATCGATTTGCATACCATATCGATCTCAAGAGTTGTATAATGTGTTTGATTTGTGGCACTTCTGCATAATTTTCTGATTAAGTTACTTATTTAACCTATTGACCTTTACTCCTAATTAAAGAGCCTATGTAAATGTTGAGCCGTAATCAGCTTGCACACTACTGAGAGGAATTTACATCTTGCCAAGTTTACTTACTCTCTAAGGCTTTACACTGACACTGTGTGGTATGTAATGGACATTTTCATCCTTTGCAGTTTAAATGTGTGATCCATCTTAAGTATCCAAATTTACTTTTCACAACTTCCAAACAAAATTCTCACAGACAATTTTGGTTCTTATAAAGAAAAAAACTCCTCACAACAAATTCAAAACAAAAACAACAAGACTCAAAGTTACATACATGTCTAGCTTTCTCATGCAATTGGTCATTTGTAGCAATAGCTGTTGCACATCCAAGAACTCAGCACTGAAGCAGATTCCCATTGTGAACACCTATCGTGTATGTACCAAAACAAGTCCCTGATCTACTGAGCTGGTAGCACATTGTATTTGACATTGCTCACCACTCAAAATTTCAGAAGAAATGATTATTTCTCACTAACTTGGAATCCTAATTTAGACAAATTAGTCAGTACACAAAGCAAAAATACACAATCATCACTGCACTGCATCGTTCATTATTGTTGAGAATTACAGTTTAGTTTTAATAATTGATGGTACTTAGTTGTTCTTACTAAACAAAATACGGCATTTTACAGAATCACTGTAAGGTAGAGAGCATCTTGATAATTTAACAAGTGAGCCACAGTATTTTCTCTGCATGGAAAATATTATGTTGATAGCTTGGAAAGCCAGCAGTCTGATGACCCAAGCATTTAGAAGCTGCAGTTATACTCTCTTTGCAATTACACGTCCATTGTCTCTCTCTTCATGCATCCCAACAAAAGGGCAAAATTAGATAAAATGTAACAAGAAGGTAACATAAGCCGAAGAGTATGACAGTGCTATACCCCATATGACAGTTCTTATTGCTCCACTATTAGCAACTAGAAAAAAAAGAAAAGATCATCAACTCCCTCAATTACTGATGGCTTTAAAAAAATCAAACTGCCAGTGGTCAGACTCTAACAATATGAGTCAAAAAAAAAAAAATAGCAGGCACAAGCACAGTGATATAAAATAAGCTGGTGAATTCAAGCTGAGTGGATTGCACTCCATACAAACAGCACAAAAAGTCATTTTCAAAGAAAGTCCTCAACATTTCTATAAAACTGCTTATTTTCTAATAACATTCTGCATTGAAGTTATCTGCAAGGTTTGTTTCCACACCAACCCTATTCCTCTTATAAGTTCAGAAAGGTTTTATTGACTTAGCACTTTACTGTGCTTCCATATGGACAGTAGCAATTAGAGGTATTTTTTCCAAACAGGCAATATTCCTTTTTGTGCCATGTTTTTAAGCTGCTGAAACTCACAGACTGAAATCGTATCTCAGTGAATAATCCCAGTGCATGCTTTTGACCATAGCTGTCTCTGTGTTAAAATCCAGAGTGAAGGAAATGACGTGGCAGGGGAAAGAGGTTGGACTCAGACCCAAAGAATGAATTCTTCCCTGCCATACAAGTGAGAGTTGATCAACATTTTGTAAACAGTGGAAGAACTTACCAACACATAAGACTCAGAAGACTACCAAGGCCAGACAATGTGAACTTGCAGCCCAGACAGGCCTTTTTTCCTCACATGTTGGCACAGCATAGGAATTTGTATAACTACAGAAGCTTTTTTAATTTCTTCTCTTTCCTCTCTTCCTCCTTCAGATTCATTTCCTACCTGTATGCTTCACCTTACCCTCTTTCAAAAAAAAAAAAAAATTTTTCTTAATTGCACTTTATCATTACTCCATAAACTAGTTAGAACGTGTTGTTCTTATATTATGTCAGCCTCACGTAACAAGTTCTGTCCTATGCTGAAAAACAGTACCACTGATCTCTGCAGCAGCTGTTTTTTCCTCCATGGCTTTGTGCATTCCCCAATATGTTCTGTTTGTAATTGGCAGGGCAGAAAGAGACAAAACTACCCTTCTTCTTTATCAATTAGTTTAAAAAGGTACGACTGAGAAGCATAAGTAAAATAAATCTGAATTAAGATTATTTGAAAGAGGACAATAACCACAATTATTGATTTAGGTCTCTAGAAGATCAATTACTTCTACAAGAAATCTGCAGAGCAAATTAAGTTGCAAAAGTCATGTAGCATACACCCTTGCTATTGGTAGGAAGTGCTATGGTAGGAATGCATTCCAGTGTAATCCAATGAGACTTATCAAAGTGAGATAACATCATTTGCTTACTAGAGCTAATTTTGATTACCTCTTCCCTAAGCTCCACTGGAGCAGGTATCAAAGAAAGCTTGCATTCCTACCATCGTCAATAATGGAATAGCTGGGTGGCTTTTTGCTAGCCACACATGTAGGCAATAGAGGCCTCCAAGTCAGCTACCAGAGTACACAAAAACTCTGCATTTAAAATATTCAGCTTGTTCAACAAAGAATGCACCTTGATTAGTAGAGTGTATTAAATTTCACCTACTTAACTTTGTAGCTTGATTAGTGAAGTATGCAGCCTAATCAGCACAGCATGCAACTCATGACAACATGCACCACCTAGAACTGAAACTAATGGTAGGACCCAGCAGAATCACCAGCATACGTCTAAATAAAAGACAGTGCAGGAGATTCAAGGGAGGCTGTTAGGTCAGTAAAGGACCCATCAAAAGGTTCATTTTGGGTAGCACCCATGTGGTTTTGTAAGGCAGTGCATAGTTCAGGCCATAAGGTTTCACACTTGCAGTAGCTGGAGCAGTCAGGCAGCATCTTTCTGCACAACACCAAGCAGTGCCCTCATCAGGCGTGCTGTTCACTGACCACAGCATTCCGGTCCTGTCCTCATCCACAGGCACTGCACAGCAAAATCCAGTTTTCACTAATTAGTTTTAGGAACACCTGAAACATCACCACTGGCCATCAATAATATGATTTTATCATCTCAGATAAATTAAAGGAAATATCTGAAGATAGTAAGCATGTCAGCAATCGATGCAAGATTATTTTTACAATTTACATACTAACAAACTGAACACGAGTTAGAAGTAGGTTCAATTCCACACAGTTATGATCTGGAGGCAATTTCAGATATAGACCAATTTTGGTTTTAAATAATCCGTAGGCTGAAGATTGTTCAGTGTTTTGGTTTGGATAGCTCTGCTGCCCAGAAATAAACCTGGATATAATTAGGAAGTAAATTCACCTTCAGGAAAATATAACTACACGTTTTTCCCTCAGACTGCAAGGAAATGCAGTTATAGTTGTAGCTTTTTGTAGCTATTGCTGTGTACAGTATTTCCTTAACTATCTTTGCCCTCCCCACAGTTGTCCTATATGCCATGAATACATGAGATGAATTAAGTTATTTACGATTCAGATTCTAGAACTGCTACAGTCAATGGAAACATTGTGTGTTATCTATAGGGGGGGTTTGCAAAACATGTACCACTTATCAGAGCCTAAATCTTACTAACAGAGACACCTGTATTCAAACCATTCTTATGCCACACTTCCTTTTGGATACTACACAGTCTTTAAGGAAAAGAATAACAGGTTTTCTTCTCAAACTCCCAGATGCTCAGCTGTTTCTTGGAAGGACTGGATGCCATTCCCATCTCAACAAACCTAGAGCTATTAATAGACAAGGTTTTGGCTTGACAACTTCTGCAACACTGAGGAAAAAAATACAGTATCAGACTATCACGATTGGCAGATAAAGGACAGATTATCACTGACACACCCTGCGAAAACAACAGCAAAGGAAAACGTAATCTTTCTAATTCCTCAGACTCATTACAAAGAGAACAAGTAAATACTAAACAACACTGAATTCTGATTATTGATGTTTCATCTTAAAGGTCCTACACAATAAACGTATACAAACAACAACAACAAAATTTCAACTGTTAAGTTACTCCTCAGTTGAGCCTGTACAAAAAATTGTCCACCCATCTTGAGCCACATACCTAAAAACCCAGCATAGTGAGCAAAGTGTGATAGCATCAATTCAGACCCATTTCTGGCAAGTTATGTCAGTGGAAACAGAGTACAGTGCTTCCTAGCTTGAGAGTCAGGACTTCAGCATCAAACCTGGAAATCCAAATATGAATTTTCAGGCTGAATACTTCCTATTACAGCATGCCAGATAGGAAACCTAGAACATTCTATGCATTTCTGGAAATAGTTCAAAAATGTATTTGTAAGTTCCATGTTGGCCCATTAATGACTATAGATCCTCTTCTGCTACAAACCTCTGTAGAAAAAAGGGGCATAAATATCTTTACACTGTTTTACTCTGACCATTCAGTCCCTCATGACAGTTAGGTGGTGCTGTCCCTATCAATCATTACTGTCTATTTAGGCAAATATTTCTGCCGCATATTTCAAAGCGGCAAGACCTTTCGTATTCCCAAAGTACTATTTTAAACATCTTGGTTTGAAAGAGTGTAATGTCATTTTTAGCATCTATATTTTAATTAAAAGTATTTTCTTATTGAACACTAATTAAAGTAGCAAATTATTTTAAACAGTGTTCTCTTTCTAAAGCATTCCACTGATCACTTCCTGGTACGGTAAAGGCTAAGATGCTAAGTTTTCATTTTACGAATTTAAGCAGAAGAACTTGCAATAAGACTTGAAGTGTATTTAATGTTATAGCAAGGCAACCAGGAAAACGGATGAGATAAATATTCAATGTCTTAGTGAATTCAAAACACCACTGTTCGCAGCATTTCTAATTCAAAAGGCTGAGAACATGGGAGCTCTCAAAGTGTTAGTACTCCAGCTAAACAGAATACGTCCATAAGTACTCCACAGGACAGACGTACCAGTAGCTATGAAGAAAGATATGAAGGTGTATTAACACATATATGCACATGTTTGTTAGTTTTTTTGTTTACCTTACAGCCATTTTACACCATGCTGCATTTATCTATCCCTCCTTCCATCAAGGACAAGGGTTGCTCTGAAAGTAATGCCTTCTATTTCATTATGTTGAACATCAGAAGCAGATGTTGGTGGTATGGCAGCAGAGGCTGAACCTTCCTGCCAATATCCCCTTCCATTTTGTTGCTGTGTGACAAATGACAGCAGAGGGGCAGTCTGACAAAATGGTGTCTGACATGGGAGAGCAGATAAAGCAAAGGTGTGCAATCAAATTCCTCGGTGCAGAAAAAATGGCACCCATTGACATTCATCAGCACTTGCCGAATGTCTGTGGAAACCAAAGAGTGGATGTCAGCACAGTGAGGAGATGGGTGGTGCATTTCAGCAGTGGTGACAGCAGGGGTGCACCGCTGACAGGGTACATTTTAACAAGCACAGCATGCAGGTTCTTGTTCATCACTGGTGTCGCGGTTCTGACTCAGCAGACAGCTAAGTCCCACACAGTTATTCGCTTCCCCTCCCCCTCCTCAAACGGGATGGGGAGAGAATTAAGGAAAAAAAACAATACGGTAGAACTTGTGGGTTGAGATAAAAGTCATTTACTAAGACAGCAGAGAGAATAAAAGAAATACCAGTACATATATAAGAAACAATATATGATACACAAAGCAAGGGACCAACGACCAATATCCAACCAGCCAGCAGACCCTTCCTCCGAGCAAGAGACTCCCCATCTGTAAAAATCACACAATGTGATGTGGTATGGAATAGCTCTTCGGTCAGTTCAAGTCAGTTGCCCTGATCCCGTCCCCTCCCAGTTCCCGGCTCCTTAGGACCTAACTGCTTCACTGAGGAACATATGTCCTTGGCTGTGTTCAACACCACCAGGTGTTATCAGCTTTGTTCTTCTGACACCAAAGCATAGCTTCCTACCAGACACTATGAGAGAAGTAACTTCTGTTAGAAACTAAGACAACTGGCAAAAATGCATACCTAATGGTGGTGACTGTGTTGAAAAATACTGTTTTGTAGCTGAGAATTTGCTCTATCAACTAATATTATTGTGCTCCTTGTATCTACTTTAGTTTCCATAGAAATAAATAGGAGGCATTACTTTCAGTGAGACCTAAGTACCTCATTGACTTCAGTTTAATAGTCATGCTGTACTTCAACTGTCAATCACCTCTCCATTGTGTATCATAGCTGCAGAACTTGTGTACTGGATTTTACATAGTCAACACAAAATCATTTGACAGTTAATTCTGGAAGAACAATGAAAGCTGAGTGTGCATTCCAAACATAATTTATCCTGGTTATATTTTTGGTAATATCCTTTCCCTCAAAATGGTTTCCAAGATAGAGCTTTGTAAAACATGGCAATTTTCAGCAAGTTACTAGTGAGCATGGCAATTTGCATGCCTCCTACAAAATCTGCTGTTTCTCTAGACAAAGTGGAGATAGGACTAGTCAAGAGTTGCAAGTTATTCCAAACTCCCCTGTTCTGAAAGCAGTCCAGAGTTCTATGCAGAA
The DNA here is from genome assembly GCA_013396635.1 of Penelope pileata. Classification (NCBI taxonomy): domain Eukaryota; kingdom Metazoa; phylum Chordata; class Aves; order Galliformes; family Cracidae; genus Penelope; species Penelope pileata. The sequence continues at coordinate 23,299 of WBMW01002243.1, forward strand.
GTCTTATCAGTTATCAGAAGAAAGCCCAAATGCTACACTGAGATCAGCATAAGCTTCCTTATACCCTGGCATGGTTTGAAAAATGCAATAAACTTCAGATTAAGTGAAAGTTGTATTTGATACAAATCTTTTTTAAAAGTGTTGGTATTGTTATTTAAATAGCATTTCTGTAGTAACATGCCAGCGTATTAACTGAAGTTATTTAAGAACTTGACTCTCCAAGAACCCATGAAATAGGAAATTGCAAATTCACTCTGCTAACTCCACATTATAAACGTAACTTTACTCAGGTAAGCCGATTCTCTATGTCTGAGGAAGGAACCAAAGTCAGGTCTTCTAAATCCAAGCTTAAAATCTTCATTACAAACTTATTTTTCCTCTGCTTATTCTCTTGTCTGCTCTCTCCAAGGGAACACTTAGACACCCATCCTGCTCATTGTTTCACAACAGTGGCTCAAGTCTGTTCCCACAATCTAATTCACCAGGGATTTCTAAGGGACTCGAGTCCCATTGTAACTTTTCCTAAGGGCAGGGGGGAGGAGTTAGAGGGGGAACCAACTCAGGCTCACGTGAAAATCCAACAGAACTGATGTCCAAGCCTTGATTCTTTTACTGTCCTAGGCCCAGCTCAGGAGTGACAGACCAGACTGAGAAACATGTAGATGTATTTCCTGTTTCAGTTCAACCTCATTTCTCCCTTGAATAAAAAGTCAACGTAACCATCATCATTATGACTGGTATAGCTTACCAAATTTTTCTACACAGCAGTAACACAGGAGTCATGGGCAGGGGCAAGAAGGCAAATACCCAACATCACTGAACACTACCTAATCATGGTTATTGTCTGGGGTACAGCAAAACTGGGGGGATAGGGGAAGGGAGCTGGGAAAATCAGAAGCACAGACTGATGGCAAGAGAAGGTTGGTTTGGAGTTCATGTAGACCCTAGATGTTTCCCTCTTAAAGGTACCTCCCCTCTTATTCAAACGGATAACTGCAGTACCACAGAATCCACCATGTGGTGTCTGTTAGCAAATGTTGACTTTTTCATGGTGACTGGTGTAGGTACATCTAGATTGTGTATTTAAACATCACGGTTTTGTTTTCATTTCTTGCAAGAAACATTCAACTGAGGTTAATGTTTTATATCAACAGAGTAAAAATAGCTAATTCTGGGCCCAAAGGTCATACACATCAGCACAACTTGAGTTCTGAAGTGCTTTTAACCTTGATTTTTCCCTGTAAGCCAGGGCCTTTAAAATACACAACACATTTAACCCAGTCTCCCAAGCATCAGGGAAAAAACATTTCCATTGTCTTTGGAACACCATAATCATTTGACAGTCTAAGGGGTCTGATTGTATTTAAGACAATACATGCCAGGAAATGCCTAAGACAACTGCTGTTCTCTCTGCAGTAAGGAATACAAATCAGAATTATCAGCACACACCGAAGCGGCATCTTCCCCAACTGATTCATTAGATTTTTGGCACCCCAAATAAGTTCTGACAAGCTAGTATTCCAGGCACAGTAAAATATCGTTGTTCCACTAGGCTTGCTCCAATGTTTAGTCATAAGATCCATACAATAATAACAGAACAGTGGCCTATCTTGACCAACAGTACATTAGTAATTATCTGCAGCACAAACACCTACCACTTTATACTAACATTTTGGCAGTTAATCTAAACATAGCACTTAAGGCTACATCATAATTTTGAGATCTAACTGGGTAATTTTCCTTCCAGCTGGCACCAGTAAAAAGTATTTTATAACAAAAAAGTAAATGAAACTTTTTTACGAGGGTTTTTTTTCGTTCTGTAATGGCAGGAGCACAAGTATGATTTCAAGCACACACGACATTTTTCAAGGCCTGTTCGTGGTGATGCTAGCTGGGTGAATTACAATAAGATTTATTGTGCAGTGGTGTATGTCTAATTTTCCATCTACTGCTGGGAGCTTCAGTTGGCGGAAACTAACAGAGACGCCCATTATGCACAGCCTGGTTTAACTGTGGTTTTGGTGCAAACTCTCAGGGACAGGAACTTACTGCACATGCTGGCAAGAGGACAGGGAAAGAGCTGATGAAAAGAACAAAGAAGGACTTTTTAAATGGCTTCTTAAATATTTGGTATCCCATCCCTTCTCCAAATTGTTTTTGTGGCAAGGCGGAGGGTGGAGAAGGGAGAAATCCCAGCAGACTTTCCTGTAAGAATTGGGTCACATTCAATGGATATAAAACAAGGCAGCTAACGATTTCTCATTATTGTAGCAAGCATCCCTGCTGACAGGATTCAAAATGAACAGGAGCTCACCAGAATAGAGTTCTCAATACTTGACTTCCATACTCACCACCCCTCTGTTTTCCTTTTTTTTTTAAAAAAAGTATTGGAAACACAAGTCCCTTTTTAAACAGCTATCTAGAGACTTCTTTCCCTTACCCTCCTATGGTTTTCTCAGATGTCCTACACACTCCCAGCTAAACAGACTTAACATGCCATGCCAAGTAAAGGTGGGGGAAAGAAATAACAAAAGGGATGAGGAGCAGGGAAAGCAGAAGAGACAAGGAAAACCAAAAGCCTGGAGGGATTAAAGATGAGCAAAACTGTGGAGCTCAGGGCTGCCAGCAAGACACAAACGCAGAATGAGAACAGTTGGCAAGGAAGGGGAGAGAGCTTGAAGACAGGAAAAGGTTAGAAAGAAAAACAAGAGATGGGAGTGGAAAAACAACATGAATAATAAAGAGGGAGGGTGCAGTAACAGAGTAAATAACTAATTCAGAGTAGAGCTGGAATCTGTCTTGCTGAGGTGCAAAGCACAATGACATAATTTTGATGCAGTGAGCCCTTCATCTCAGAGACATAGCTGGAGACAAGCTCTACAGCTCTGTCCTTCCCTCCTGGAGTGCAGCTTGTCAGCAAGAGAGCACACAAAGTATGCCATGCTTCTGCTGGGCCTTCGCAATGAGGGAAAATGATTTGTGCTGTTTGCCCCACAGCTGGCACTCAGAAAAGGCATTTCATTTTAAAAATGCAAATCAAGCAGAAATTGAAAAATACACCAAAGTCCACAATCCTTTCTGATGTTCTTCTCAGTAGTTTGCAAACAATCATATGTCCAAATGCAACATGATGCTTGCAGTTCTGGGTGACAACCTTTTCCTCTCTTTCAGGTTATATTAGGTGCCATTTACTATCCTCATAACATCTTCTTCAGCTATAAAATTTGATGTCATCTTTTCAATTCTCCCATGGGTGATGGTTCTTGTCTACAACCTGCAGTGTAGTTCCACAATCACACACAGGAGGGCACTGTTAAAATTAGCCTGCACATATCAAACCTCTCCTCCACCTTCGCTCTGTACCTTTGCCTTGAATCTACTACCTACATTTTAGTTCCCTGTAATTGCATTTATCCACCACAAACTGACATGACTTATTTTTGTTTGGTTACTCAGTTATATTTTTACTTTGTATTAAGCATGGAAAACCAGTGCCTGTGAATGTATTAGTGCTACATTATGATTTTTGGAAGGTTTGGCAGCACAGAGGAGCAGCATGCAACTAGGTGCGGTATTACAATGTGCAATGTGGTATTTCATTCTCTCTAGAGATCTGTAATTTTATGCATGTTGAAAAAAATTTTAAGGAAACAGTATACAGAACAGAAGGAACCAATTTTCTTCTTTAAGGAGGAAAAAAACAAAACAAAAACACCTTTGGGCTATATGCATTAAAAACCATCAGTTCAAATGGAACCATTCAGCAAACCAGAGTGAAGAATAGAGAGGGTAGGCAGAGTTAAAAAAAAAAAAAAAAACCATTAATTTTGTCTGCATCCTTTTCATAGCCACATCTTTTAATCATCACTCAATTCATTAACACTCTGAAATTGTATGTCAATGTGGCTATAAATTCTATGTATGGGCAACAGTGGGTGGAGACTCCTTTCTTCATATCAGTGACTGAAAATAGAGAACACTGCAAAAGCTTTTTGGTGTTGTTGTTGTTAAATAAACACAGACAGAACAAGGTCCAAAAAGCCAGAAAAAGCACAGTTAGAGTCCAGCTAAATCCCAGTCGTAAAGGGCAAGCTTTCTTCATATTCTGCTATTACATCTCTGCCAAAAATACCTTTCTGATCTCTAATCAAGCAATCAGCTCAACCATATGCAGGGGAGCAAGAATTACCCCACACTGTCATGAAGAAAACAACGTAGTATTGTACAGCACAGCACTGTTCTATGTCCTGACATAGACGCATGGTTCCAGAAATAGCAAAGCATATACCTGTAGGTGCTATTTAAAAACAAAACCCACACATATGCTTTCAAGGATCTTAAGTACAACGCAGACATTGTGTGGACCATAGCCTGGAACAGCATATTATATAAAACAGTGCCAAACAGGCTTCTCAGCACTCAGATTCAAAAGCAAGTACAAGACAGCACATCCTTGATGCCAGTGCCTTCTTTGGCCAACAGGAAGGGGTACAGAAAACTAGTTATTAACATCTGTCCATTAACAGCAGGAGCTTGGAACTGCATGCTCTTTCTGTACAGCTTTATCCAGTCCTGTGTAAGAGCTAATGGTAACTGCAGCCCTCTTTTCCTCCTACTGCTCAGGCTGGGAAACCTTCAAATTATACGACTGCTGTAGTTGCCACTAGCCTAGAATTGAGTTGATATCTCCTTCCACCTAACTGGGTAACCTCTCTCTGTTGCCTTCTATATGTGAAGAAGTTGCATGTCAAAAAAAATTCCTCTGAGAAATAGTCAGATCTTCAGAAGATATCAGCTTGGCAGAAGACATGCTGAGGAGAGCATTATCATCTCAAACATCCTATAGATTCACAGCACACAAACTAAAACAGGCAAGACAATACAACCTCAAAGGTTTCCAGGATTGCATTCTATAAACTGCCACACACTTCCTTGCATCTTTCTCTTACCTTTACTGGATGCTTCAGTACAAGAAAGCCAGGAAACATATGTACTGTCATATGTAACGTTGTCATAACCCCACACAGACCAGAGAAGCTTGAGAAGCGAGTGGAGGACACTCTGCACTAGCAAAGTAACTGCACAGGGAATTCGACAGGTTAGAATCAGTATTTCAGGATGTAGTTTCTCTTCAAGAATTCTACTGAATTCTACCTGACAGCTTGCAGTGATTTTGTCATGGCTGCAATTAGTGGCCCAGGCTTGGTTTTCTAGGCATGAAAGAGAGAGCCATCAGTACTTGTTGGCAGCCACGCCTAGCAGTGCAAACCACAAGTTTTCTTGAAAGTATTTGCAACTCACATGAACAAACCAAATTCCTTTTTTTCAACTAACATATATGCATAATTTTTAAGATCATACACCAAGAGAAAGTAAGTTTTCAGAGGCCATTAGTCACCAAACTCCATCCAACACCGACCTTTGTGCTGGAAAATCTCCATGCAACTTCAAAAGAAGATTTCCCCTGAGTCTGGTTATGAGTTGCATTGATCTTCACCAACACAACTCATGGTAGAAGTACTACTGCCTTCACACTTAAAATCACAGGAGCATTTAGCCAGTAAGTTCAATTTCAAATTACTTTGCACTGCTTCAGGACTTAGAAGAAACCCTCCTTTCACATCTATTTCTAGTACTCAAAGAGTAATAAAAGAAACAGATGTCATGCTCTACTGTGAGGAAAACAACACAAGGCAACCAGATTAAACTGCTTACTGAAGAAAAGGACTTTAGTAATCCGGTACTCTTAATATGCCAGCCGGGTTATATCACCTCTTTCTTTATGCAAAACATACCTAATAAACTTTGACAAACTGAGGACAGAGAGCTCACCTGGGATACCAGAGGCTTCAGAAACAGTAGTGTGAAGTTCTGTAATTGCTTGTATTACAGTCCTGAAGATGTAAGCCCTCCTTCCACACAAACAAAAACCACAGTTCTCCTGCTTCCTCTTTCGTAGAGAAAAGGTGTAATAATCAACACCTGTGTGTGTAAGCTTCTGGTGCAGATGACTGGAGTCTTCCAATAAGGAAGATTCTTCGCTAAACAAAAATTAGAAACACATGTGACAACTTTTCAGCTCCCCAGGTGCTTTCTTCCCACTCACATCTACCTGGGCAGCACACGCACAGATTGAGGGGGCGTCTCGTTTCTGTAAAGGTTTGTCAGCATACCAGGCCAGGGGCTGCTTGAGCTTACCTGCATTTTAAACACACCAGGGCTTTGGTGCCACCCCAGTACAAAGAAGTAAACCCCAGTAACATTAGGATAAAGTCAAGGTTGTGCTGCTCACAGTCAGTGTTGAAATGAGCCTTGCCATTCTTCACCACTTGAGAATCGTGCAGGTGCTCAGGCCCTGCTTTACGCATGCCCTGCCTCGGCAACTGGCTTTGATGAGGGTCAAGGTGCTAGACACTCCCAAGCCACTGCTGCAGCAGGGAGCTTGTTCGCTCCAGAACCTTCCAGTCACATTTTTCATATTTTTTAAACTTAGGACTCAGAGAGAGGTGAGAACAACAACAAGCCCTAAGAATTCCCACCTTCACTATAATGAGGGGTGGAGTGCCTAACAGATGAGATGAGCAGCAACAGTCTCATTCTGATGCTTCTCTAGCAACCACATTGTCTACGGATTTGCTGACGTTTGTCTTTAAAGAAACTATAAATGAAATCACAGACAAAAGTTATATTTTATGAAAAAGAAGGGGAAAAAAAAAGTTCCTAATTCTGGTATTCTGTCACATTTCACTGTAGTGTGTAGCATCAACTCATTCATATACTAATTATTTACCAGAAATTTTTGCTTTTGCAGCATAGCAATCATCAAGCTTAAGGTGACGCTCTCAGGTCATCGGGCAGTCCCAGACCTCAGTACGCAGTACAGTTTTGTGCTCTGTGACAGGAGGCAGAAACACTGCAAGTAAAGGAAGGGCACTCCCAGAAGCTGCGAACTGAATGTGTTTGTTGTTCATTTTCCAAAACCATCAAATATCTTAAGGCTGGGATTTTCAAAGGGGCCTAAGAGAGTTAGATCCTTCTAAACCTATTGCATTTCAGTGGCATTTGAATACCTCTAAGTCTGCCCTGAAAGAGAGTTAAAGCAGGATTTTTCATTTTAATTTACTATTCTTGAGCTTTGTTCCCTACACAAACCCTTCATTCAATGCTTTCCAGGAGCACCAGAAATTCACCAGTGCGGTGGCTGTGGCAGGACTAGAATTTATGAGTTTTTGAGTTTTGTTTTTCATTTATACCCTAACTTACTATCTTCTTTCTTGTACTAGGAATAAAAAGCAAGCATAAGAACAATTTATTATTCAGAAATACAGGCAGATTAAGTTTCTGAATGATGAGGTAAAAATCCCGACATCCATTAACCTAACAAGAACCCCATGCGCAGTTTAAAACAAACAAACAAACAAGTGAGAAATCAGGCATCTGCTTCCACCAACAGCAGCAGAAGCTGTGAACAAGCTTGCACCCAGACAGCTACATTTTGGGTGCCAATATTATATTAATTACATTAGAAATGGAAAAACAGAAACCCTTCTGCCTTCTTCATTTAGCTCGTAACCACTTTTTTCCTTTTTTTTTCCCCCCTAGAAAATGAGTGTTTTTCCATTTAAAAGGTGAGAGCCACTCCGTAGTTACAAGTGGCACTTTTTGACTTTCTTAATACAACCCTGTGGCTACAATTAACACAACGAATAAATAGCGGATCAAATTAAGGTCTGATCCTGCTTTACTTATAGGTGCAATCCTTGCAATAAACTGCAGGTTAAGCAGTTGGAAGTAAATGAGAGATAGAAAGCGTGATTGTTAATGTCTGAGTTTTAAGTGTTCAGACATTAAATGCAAGTGTATGACAGAAATCAGGCAAATACTAAGACAGTATGTTCCAAAATTTTCAGATGCTTTAGAGATTATAAAATTCTAAATATAGTTGAGATGCATGCTTTTCACAAAGCTTAGAGAAAATGTAGCAAATTTTGTATTTCACTGTAAGAGCTATTTAATGTTTGCTTTTATCCTTCACATGGGAATAACACTTTCAAAGGAGAAAAGGAACGAGAGTTTTTTCTTCTCATTATTTCAGAATGCTTTAAGTTCATTTCAGAAAGTTATTGTCTTTGAAGTTTGGGGAATAAGGAAATGGCAGACTGCTTCCATGCATGGTCTTGTTGTTGTGGAAATCTACTATTTCATCCCCTCAAAACTTGAATAAATAACAAAACCAAATTGAAGTCCTTCACAGCTTGCACTCTTATGGGCATCTTAAGACCGTATGCTGCCTGATCTATTTAGTTTGCAATTCAATCACAAATGCTGTGCAGTACAAAAAAGAAAACATAGTAAAATAAACATGTACTATCTTTAAGCATGATCAGTCCAAGAATTTTGAAGGAAGAATTAAATCAAGAAAAGCAGCTTTATGAATCACTATCTGAGGCATATAACATCTAATATGAATCCTAAAATTGCATCCTGAAAAATACTGTACACTTACCGCCAAGCACCAAACCAAACACCCACTTCTCAGGACACCACAGGGAGAAGATTGCACTCTGAAGTTCAAAGAAGCAACCTGTTGTTTGGGGGAATTAAAAAAAAAAAAAAAAAAAAAGGCAATGAGATAATTTAAAATCATTCACTGCTTACATATCATGAGATGGTTACCAAACAATGCATTTTTGCAACCCCATAATGCAAATTATCAAAAGAATGCTTGTGAACTCTACACATTCTCCATCACTGCATTAATATTTTCAAATATCCTGCCCAGGGTGCTTACCAGAGCTACTTCGTTACATTAGAACTCTCCTTTCCTTTTGATTTCACCATTAAACTCCAGCAAACACTGTGAATAAAACAATATGCTTTGACCTGTGCCTGTTTCCTCCCTAACTGTGAGAAAGGCCAAAAGGGCAGCACACACCACCAGCCCTCACCTAATGATGGCCTCTCTTTGCCCAGCCAGGTTTGTTCCGTGAGGTCAGGAACTCATGCCAGGTGGGGACACCTGGCCCATTGGGGCCTTCGTGGTGCAGCTGTACAGGCAGACCCACAGGTGTCCCACATCTGCAGCGGCAACAGTCCTGCTGGAGCTGGGGGATACATTTACTGCAGATCCCTCAGCAACAATGGCTGAGGGAGAAATGGAGACGGGGTCAAAATGTCAAGTTGTAAGCTTAAATGTACCAAGCTTTCTTTGATTGTTCAAACCTCATGACAGCCAAATTACACGAGGAGGAGAAATTAAGCTTTTAATTCTAAGATCTGCCAGAGGGCACTCCTGACACGAGCTGTGGGGCGAGTGCCATGCTTGGCCCACGCAGCTGCCCCTCACGCACCCACCCAGCCCTGCAAACCATCCCCTGCCAACGTGCCTGCCGCCTGCTTCCCCTCACGTCGAACTGAGCCTACTCGAGGGAGACTGGAGGTGCTGGGAGAGCGCTGCAAAAGGATGGGGCAATGACTTCGTCCCACGCCCCCCCGCCTCCCTCCTCCCCTCTCCTCAGCAGCAAGCCCGCAGGCAGCAACGTCCCGGGGATGCGGCTGCAGCGCGAGGGCACGGCCGCCAGGAACCAGCGCTGAGGCGGGGGAATTACCGGCAGCCCTTACCTGGCCGGAGCCCGGCAGCGCTCTCGGTTGTTCGTTAATAACGGTTCTCCTCAGGCGCACGCAGGGCCGTTGGCCGAGCGAAAATAACGGTCCGTGGCGGCGCGAGACAGCGGGGAGGGAGCGGTGGGGACGGGCGGTGCGGAGCGGGCGTGAGCGCGTGGCACCCCCGTAGGCAGCGCCCGGCTGTGCACGGGCAGCCGGGGACAGCCAGCCTGCCAGCAGCTGCCCCGCAGCTACGGCAGTGGTCCTCTCCTCCGGCCGCAGGAGGGACTGATGGGTGACTCCCAGGAGATGCGTTAATCTGCTCGCGGCCCTGTTGTTTCTGTGGTCCCCTCTAAGTAACTTGCAAACTGCAAACACAGAACGTTGCCATGAAGCAGCGTCCCATAGGGTGAACAGGCCATTTGGCTTCTGTCAGCTCTTACACTTACCCCTTTTTCTTGAGAGAAGGCCGTTTGCTCCTTAACCTAAGGCTGCTGGGGCATCTGTGCTTTCCTGCTGCAGGAAAGAAGTCCGTACATGCACCACAGCAAGGCACTGCTGGCTGCCCTGCAGGCTCTGTCCCTAGGAGAAGCTGCACAGAAAGAGCCGTGTACAGAGACTATCCCCCCTCTTTCTTTCAACCCGTCTTGCAGCTTTTATCACTAAAAGCATGATGGTGTCAAGCCAGTCTCTGCAGTCACGCTGCCAGAAGCAGGTAGCTGCACCTATGGGTGTTTCCAGGAGCCTGTTCTGCTGCATGACCCCTCACTGAGCGGCACGGGATGCGCCTTTCTTCATGCCAGCACGGACTTTTGGCCTCCCCAGCATTGACCCCTTGGTTTTCCAGCAGCTGCAGCTGTTCTGGAGGAATTGGCTGAAGTCTTTCATTGAGGATGGTGTTCCCCATGTTTTAACAAAATATATTTGTGATTGAGTAGTTTGATTATTAAGATCCTTGATCTCCAGATTTTCTGAGTTAAGCATGTTGTTTTAGTCGGATCTTGCCAAAAAAATGGGAGAAATTTAGCATCCTAAATATTCTAGCTAATCTTACGGACTTTCAGTTGTACATAGACTGAATGCTTAGGTTCTCTGATTTTTCTTCCATTAAAAAAATGAACAGGACTCTGGCAAAACTGCTCGGCAAGGCCCTTCACTGAAACATGAGGCTGCAAACTTAACTGCTGGTTTGCCCACAGTCACTTAATCTGCCAAAATGCTACATGGGATTCCTGACCAGGAAGGGATGTGCCCATCGGCAGCCAGCGCAGTGACTGCAGATGCGGGAGGAAATCAGAGGATGGGCCGAGACAATGGCCAGGATAAGGTGCCTTTCTCGGCTGCTGTCAACCGTTGCCACTGTTGAACACAGAACTGTCAGGCTAGGAGGACTCCTCATCTCACCCACAGGACAGTGACTGTGTTTCAGTCGTAGGTTATTTGTAACTAATTGGCTGTGAGCATACAGCAGCTATGAAGACACTGCTAGCCGCCGTGGGGCCTCGGTGGCAGGTACTCTTCCATTTGCTGTTTGCACAGAACTTTGCAGGCTTGGGTCCTGCCACGGGACTGTGGATCATAGCACAATATTTGTACTTCCTGATGTCCAAATGTAGCCCTGTGTAGCCCAATTTAAAAAGGAGCTTCATCAAGTGTCTAAGCGTGAGATTCCTCTTTCATGAAATTAAAGCTGGGTGCTGTGGAAGGAATACAAAAGTTAGTTTTGTCCTTCATGTTTACAGGTTCTGAGCACACACGCTACTTTTGAAATCTAACTTAAAATGAGTTGATTTCTTTACATACCCTGCTGGTAACTTATTAACCAGAAGCACGGCAAAAAAATACCCCAATAATCAATATGCATTTCTTTTGTTATTCAATAGAATATTACAGGAGACTTATTTAAAGCTCTAGTAATTACTTTTTGTTGTTACCAAGTGATCCTTTCCTGACGAGCTCCAACAGCAACCAGACCTCTCAGTAGGTTTCAGTAGAAGTATAGAAGCTTTTAAAATCTGTGGTGTCAAAGTAAATTAAAGTGGCCCTAAGTAGTTCTTAATACAACTGACCACAGAGATTTCCATGGAACAATTATGTTTTACTGTGTCAATCATCTAGTAGGCATTAATATAAAGCAGAACAGCTCTGAAGAAATTTGTTATGGACTGTCATGTCAAGAACTCAAATGCTAACCTGCAGCGGCCTTGATACTATTAAAATGATGAAGGGTCAGATTCCAATTAATCTGCAGGGTTAACCGTCCTTCACTGTAGTGGGTCTTGATACAATTAAGCAATAATAGATGACAGGAAGGATACTTCCAGGCAGTTAATGACCAATGGCAGTATTTGAAGGCCCTTAACCCAGCTGGTCATTAACTGCTCAAAGACAGAACCTGGAGCTCATATTTTCTATTGTAAGCCATATATTAAAGAAATAAATCAATTACTGTTCACCCTGTGCCCCCATCCTGTGCAAGCTGCTGCAGTTAGGCTACTGTGGTAGCAATTAATTGCCACAGGAAAAGCCCATTGTGAGTAACCGGTGGGGAGGTGGGCTATTGTGCTGAACCTTGCAATCCTGAAGCTCCCTAAGCACAGTGAGTCCCAAGGGCTCCTGAGGAACCTGGTGCCACAGTCGGCGAGTGAAGGTTGTGCTCGGCCAGAGGGAGAAACACCACTCGTTGACGAAAGTGGAGCAACAGGAAAATACATAGCAGGGGATTGGACCGCATATCAGGCCTCTGTTATGAAAGTAAAATTCCGGCACAATGACATGGTGCTTCATCTCCTTTGACTCCAGACTGACTGTTGTCCAGTGCCACAATTCTGTTCTTTAAATATACAGCATAACCATTGCCACCTTGTGTCAAATTGTTGTACATTAAGTAGTAAAAATTCAGCGTTTCTTGCTGCCTTCTCCTCAGGAGCACTTTAGTGTTGCAGTTCAACAAAGTAACTAGCTGATTGCTTACCAGAAACCAAAGCTTAAAATGCCTAAGTCAATATTTATGTATTTACGAATTATAACATGTTGGCCAAAAACTTCATTCTATCCACTTTTGACCCTGAAGCACGTCATCGCTGATTCCTAGTGCAGAATATCATTTATAATAATTTCATGTACGATGCTCTCTTTCCCACTTAGATGTTTCAGGGTGGTTTGTGCAATAGCTGAAGCTGGACTGAAATCTGATGTAATGCACAATCAAAACGTTCTGTTACATTATAGTACGGTACACTTCAATGCAATTTATTCTTTTCCTATGAGAACCATGACTAATTACAATGTCAAAAGCCAATCATAATACATAAATGGTAGCAGTTTACAGACATGGCAGTATGGCAACTATAGGGGGTTTTGTTGTCATTTTTGGTTAGTTTGTTTAATGTTATACATGGGGGAAGAGGGAAGGCAGAGAAAGAAGAAACATGAGAACTGTTTTGTCTCATTTCTACTCCATAAAATCCTACTGAGATTATGTAGCTACCACAACAGCACTTCCTGCTTATGAAAGCAATGGCACCCAGTGAATATTATCAAATTAGGTTGGTTATCATGCATGTGTTTCACAACATATGGTGTTAATGGATTTCAGAGACTGTCAAATGCCTTTGTAGAATGGAAACACACGGGGAAAACTTAAGAGCTGGAAGATTAAGTCACTAAATTTAAAGAAGGCCAGCTGAATGGGCCTGGTTGTATTTTTCTGTCCATCAGCTCCTTCTGGTCAATCATTAGTGCTAACTTCAAATGAATAATAAAGGATGCATAGAATAAGTCACACACACATCTCATAAAACAAAATTTATCTTTAATTTGTAAGTGTCAACAGCAGTACAAAAGATGGAGTGATGGTGAATAGATTAAGGGTAGAGAGGACAGTCTTGAGGTAAATGAGCATAAATAGGCAGTCTTATAGACACTCCCCTGAGGGGTCTAAACCCCTGTCATGGCATATACTGTATCACCCAAAGATGACATGTTTAACATATCAGGAAAGCACCTTGTGCAAAAAAAAAAAAAAAAAAAAAAAAAAAAAAAATTCCCCCCCACTGGAAACGTGTAGGTAAGGTGCCAACATACACCAGAACATACTGTATATGGACAGTGTCTTTCAATTTTGTCTTTTCCATTAATCACTGAGGCAGAGGAGGAGAAGACTCTTAAAAGTACCACTGAAAGATTATTTAATATTTAATTTACCTCACGTCAATACTGCACAACAAAATCCAAGAAGTCTGTTTATGCAATGAAGCAGAGCTAAGAATAACTATTCTCTTTTTTTAAACTGAGAACAGATTATTTTTTACTCAGTATCCTTAGCAAACTTTTTCCTTTGTCTTTCTTTCTTTTTTTTACTGTATCAAGAGGAGAGAGTGAGATGTGATGGCAACCTTTAAGTTCATTTAAAAACTTTACACTGGACTGTACAAGATTTTTTTTTTTTTTGATAAACTATTTACATTTTCAGACTTTAAAACATATTCAAAGCAGCAATAGACACTAGTTTTTCCTCTACACGCCCAAATAATTACCGGCCATGGGCCCAGGTAGGTACCTGCATTGTATATAGAATTTCTACAAAGAAAACCTGCCTGTTAAATTAGCCAGTGGGTGTCCAACGAGCAGCTCTTGTCATTAAGAGCTGCACCCACAGTGTTGCGATAGGAATCAAAGCATAGTACCTCAACAAGGGAGCCTCAGTTGTCCCAACAGCTCTACACAAACTTTACAATTTGAAACAGCAGCTAGCATGTCAGTCCAGCATGTCAGTGAATTGTGCTGATTAAATTAACATAGAGTACAATCTCACAATATACATCACAAACAAATTACAATGTCAGGAAATAAGAGTTACAGTAAGATAAGTTATGTAGTAACAGCTTATAAGCATGTCTTAATGTAATAAAAAAATTTGTACATGGGAAATACAATAATGAATGAACATAAATGCTAAGCATTCTATTTTGCTACAAGCTGAAGAAGGGTACAAGAAAAAAAAAACATTGCTTTCTAGAAAGCAAAACACAAATGACAAAGGAAGACAAACGGAGAATGCACACTAGCAGGTCTGCAATGTGCAGCATACAAACAGTTAAATATTTGCACATTCCCCATAATCCAAGAGCACCAAGGACCTCACTTGTGGTTTTTAGAAAGCGGAAATTACAAAGCAAGCCATGTCACTAAGTTGCTTTATAGCTTTCATATTGCCATAAATATCAATTTGATAAGTTTTCCTTTAGCCCAGTTCACCCCACCCCACCCCCTTTTTACCCAGCGTGTGAAATCTCAGAATACTTCTTTGTCACCATTGCCAGCAAATCTGGTATTTAAAAAAGGGTGATGGATTAAAATGAAATATATTTGCATATACATATCTTTTTTTTTCCTTCTGTAGTAGGACGTTACAGTATATCAAAGATGTAGTTTGATCTGAGAAAAATCACAGATATTAATGGGTTATATAAAAAAAGGTTTGTGGGAATTTGTTTTTTAAAGCAATAGAATAAGCGTTTTGTAAAAGATCAAATGAGGTTATATCATATTATTCCTTTAAAAGAACATGCTTAAGTGCCAACTTGAATCTTAAAAAGCATGCAAAACACCTAGGGTCCAAGCCCGTTCATCAACATCTCATAAAAACATGAAGAACTCTATCATACATTCTGCTGGCTGCATCTCCAGTGCAGTTGTTCGCACTGTGGCCCTGTTCAGCAAAGATTGCCTCGCTTAACGCCAACGCTTCACTGGTCCTCGTGACCACCACAGAAGTACTAACGTGCTTAAAATTAAGCGGGTAGATAAGTGTTTTGCTGAAGGAGGGTGGGGGTGTTACTCTTGTAGAATGTTTTGCTGGGAGATGATTTTTGAAATGCCACGCCTTTGATATGACCAAAAAGTGAAACCAGAACGCCAACCCAGTGAGAGGACCGCGGTTCAGGTTGCATTGGGCAGCGGTTGTGTTTATGCTGAAAGCAGTAGCTGTCCCCAGCTGACTGCTGCACACGCTGCAATGCCGCTGTTTGCTTTGCATTCCCAGCCCCAAGCAGTCCCGTCCTTTGCCCTCCCCGTGCCTCATGCTGCACCTGAGCACACTGATTTAGGAGCACATTGTGATCCCATGTATTCCCAGCAGGCAGTTTCACGAACTAAATGGTGACACCCAAACACATGTTCTGACCAGAACTAAGCCATTTCATCAGTCATATCTCCATGTAAACCTGAACCCTGTTTTACGCAATATGAAGGGAACTATACTAGCTCATATCAGACTGCTTCAGGAGTGTTCTTCTGCTGAAAGTATTTTATAATTTTCCAAAAAGAAAATACATTTTATCTGTATTAAACAAACTGTTCATGGAGAAAATAATATTGTTATATCTCTGCATTATCCAGATGGAGTTATTATTTTTTTTCAGAGTTATTAAAGGGGACTCAAATACAATGTTTAAAGAGCAGTTCCGAAAGACCTCTTTGTGTTTTGTGTGAACCTTTTCCCCTGATGTTACAGCCTAATGTGACAATATCATGATTTACCTAATGTAGAAAATAAAGGTTTGATATTACTAAGTCTTGAGCACATTGCAAGGGCTGTCTTACTCATGACAATCTCTCCAGGGTTATGCTTTTGACTTCCAAATGCCATTCTTGTTAAGAGCTAAAACATTTATTTAAACAAACTGTTTCCTATCAGCCGTATCTGCAATTTGGTATATTTAATGTATCAACTTTCTACACAAGAAAAAAAGGATTCTGTGTTTGTGGGATATGCTATCAAAAATCAGTGAGAGCACAAGTGAGGCATCTTGCTGTCCCAGCTACAGGTCCACAATACTGCACTCACACTGCGGGTGTAAATTCAGCATCTACATGAGGTACAGTGACTTGTCAGCATTTAATATGGACCAACATACACTGATATAGAACAAAAGTAAATACATAACTTATACTTCACTAAGTATCCATGAACAAAAAATAAAATTCTATTTCCTATGTTATATTTACACAATTTTAAAAAAAAAAAATCTAAAATGAGATGGTGAATTCATCAAAAACTTTGTTTTGAGCTCCAATTAATAAAGTAAAAAAGTTGTGTTTTATCCTTATGATTGTCCTTCCTTTCTACTGACATTTTAGAGCCAACGTCGGCTAATAAATAGAATAAAATGCTCATACGCACAATTCAGATTCAGATATGTTCCTCCCACTTCCCCAGCCAATAAACTCAATTTTTACCAGCTGGCAATTCCTGAACAGCCAGTCATTTTCAAGAATGTGGCTTTAACATAGAGAGCATCACTGAGGCAGGGCTGGAGCTAAAACAAAGTGTTCATACATACATGTATTTTGCATAAATAAATGAAATAACAAGACATAAAAATGACTCAAATCCGGCAACTGTGAGGCAGGCCCACACGAGTCGAAACAGATGACTTTTGTTCATGTAGTTTTCGTACAACAGTTTCACATTAGTCAGAAGTGATAAAAAATACCATTTATATCCAGTGCTTATAACACTTACGAAACAACATCTGTGAGTGTGTGTTTTTTTGTACTACAAGCAAAATCAAGTTTCAGTCCTAAAGAACAGTCCTTTGTTCTCCACAAGCCTGCAGAATATTATTTTGGCATGGTCATAAAATTAAAAAAAAATTAACCAACTAATCTAAATGTTTGCCTTTGTGCAAAAAAATAATTACATAAAATACAATGCTTGCAATACAGCATTCTACCAATGCAACAAAACCAGAAAAAAAGAGCAAGAGAGAAAGTGACATGGGAGGAGGGAGAGATACTTCTAACATAAGAATTATGTAAGACATTAATAAATAGTCTTTTTTTTTTTTTTTTTAGGAAATAATAGTACCCTCCCTGCAATCTGAGCTGAATGTATTAAACACAGCCCAAATTCCCAAGCAATTTTAAGAACAAAAAACACTTTCTATCGGTACCTCAGCCAGCATGAAGAGGGCGCTCACCAGCTAACGACACAGCATATGCCTTTTAAGTCTCCGCTAGACCAGTTTATTGCTTATTAGACGTGGACTCAGAACACATTTAAATAAATATTAAAAATATAGCATTTTGTTCCAAATTACAAAATGGCCAGAGAAGTCTGACCATTGTGTTTCTACGCCTTTATCTTTATAAATTGTCCTGTAAATTGAACAATCTTCTTTGTTTTGGGGGTTGCTCTTGCACATTGAAACATGATCCCTGCAGTGGCAACAGCGGCTCTCTCTGCTCTAAGAGGTATTTCTGGGGCTATGAAGAAAATGGCAGCTCCCGACACAGCATCTTGTCATTGCACCTCACAAGAACTTCTGCAAGGTAGTACAACAGCATGAGGATGACCAGCATTAGTACTATAGTCCTTTCATTGCTTGAGCCCTAAGCAAAGCCCACTCAGCTCCATGGGAAGGTTCCCCTACACTTTGGGAAGAGCTGCTCTAGACTCACTCATACCTCTCTCAGCCTGAGTCTGAATTTATCACCAATGTGTTGAACATATCCAATTCAAAATAAAAGCTGAGATCGTTGATGAACTTCAGCACAGATATTCACCAGGCCCATTGGATATGCATATTACATACAGTGATGTATTTATGAACAAAAGTGGAATGCAAGGGGGGAAAAAAAAAAAAAAAAGGCAATTTTAAGAACATTAACAAATTCTTAATTTTGAATATCTTTCTTGTATATTTCCTGGACTTTTCGCAGCAATTGCATTGTTTCTGGTAATAATACAAATGAAAACTTTAGTTTGGGTAAACCTTTTATCTAAAAGTCCCAATCATGGTTTTGACATGTTCATCAAGTTCTTTGGGACTTTTAGATAAAAGGTATACCCAAACTTCCCATAAGACTAATATTCAGTAAATACTTTTGATGCATCATTTTTCCAGCTTTGCAAGCCAGTTATTTTTGTGGCCTTCCCTCCTCCTAGAGAGGAGACTAGCAGTCTCATATATAAATCATTGCACAAATACTCAAGGCAGCAGACAGTTCCTTCAGGTGACAACAGGAACGTGATGGAGGACAACAGGAGCCATGATTCACTGCAGGATTCTACAGGCGCTAAAAATACATCACGGTGGACTCTACATGGATTTTCAATTTTACATCTGCCATTGCTCTCCCATCTAAGTATAGAGGTTTATAACTGTAAACACAAATTTTTAGGAGTATTTGTACTGCACGTACATATAAAAATACTCACTTTGTGTTACATATGGCAGAGTGTTTCCAAGTGCTGTTTGAACATACAGTGTTATGGAAGCAACTGAATTTCTCATTCATAAATGTCATGTTCATTTTAGTAGCAGGTGCACTTATATTTTCACATACCTGTGTAATTTGAGGGAGGAGAAAGAAAGAGCTCTTTAAAATCTCAATACGGAATTGTAAGTGTAATGCCACCAACAGTACTTTTAAAAATAAATATTAAGTATTTGGACCCTTGACATTCTGGAATGAATAAATTACTTAAGAGAAAATGTGTTAAGACTGAATGCAAGGGTTAAAAGCAAAAGGGTAGAGAATGTAGTCAGAGGTGGCTTCACACTGCTAAGACAGGCTCATCCATAGCTGGTGATCGCTCTTTTGTGCTTACTTAAAATATCACACTAATGGCATTAAGAGGCAAAAGCAATTGGGCACATGCACTATGGCAACCATGTTCACTACTTGAGAATATCCTGTCTCCAGATTCCTGAGTACTTCACTATTTTCTGGAAAAAAATTAAGTTTTATATATATTTTTTTTTAAGATGCCAAAGGATTGTCTAAGACTTTACAGTGTCTCTTTAAGACTCTTTTTTTAAATGTTAAGATTCAAAAGTTAAGAAAAGTTTGGCACATCAGAAGTTCAGCTATACATATGGAAAAAAATGGAATTCAGAGACAATTTTTTAAAGATGAGCTATGATGCACAGATGTGCACACTTGCGGACTTGTTCTGCTTCACAATATGAAATCTGCAGTTTTTGTTTTCTAAAATAATCCAGAATAAAAACACATTCACAACCTGTAGGCTGGCACAGCATACCTGAGTGAGAATGTATAACCCCCATCTAAAACAGTAACTCAAACCTTTATCAGCATCCAAAAGGAAAAAGACAAAAGGTAAGACTTGTAAGACAGCTATTGATTCATATAAGTTTTCAAGTCCTGATGTCTGATATTTAATATATGTCTTCATCTAAATTTAAAAAAAACAAAAACAACAAAAAAACCCAAGTTCATGAAAAATTAGGGAAACAATCTGTCTCACACGTTAAGAAACATTTAAGACCATTCTGCTGATGTAACTGTAGGAGCCACACGTGCATGCAGGCTCTTTAAGAACATTTGTTCAAAAAAATCCAAAAAACCCAAATGAGTCTGAGTACTTTAATTCTGTGAACACTCCTCAGTTGGCACTGACTGCCTCATGGGCTTCGTTTTCACTACTATAGTCTGATTTGGGATCATCCTCATAGTCCTCGTACATTTCTATTTCATCCTCTCCATTTATCATTTCATTTCCAGCAAGGCTTCCGCTGTCCGTCTTCATACCATAAGTGCTCTGAATGACGGGGATGCTGGGCTCAGGGCTGGCAGAGGTGCTCGAGCAATCCGATGTCATCTGAGGTGATGGTGTGGTAGTTGCCATGGTAATAGCACCAGGATAGACAACCCCCGTTCCTGTGGTGATTGGAATTTGAGGCTGTTGTCTGGAAGGAAAAGCAAGACGAGAAAGTGATTACCTCTGTTTGGAGGAGGGAAGCCCTTCTGCAAGTCCAAATCAAAGCAGATCATTTCCTGTAAGTGCTGCATGCATTCCTCTGGGGTTCTCAGTCTGGTCCTGTATGGTATTTGTTCACCTTAGTTCCCCCGCCACATGCAACTGGAGAGTAAACTATTAGGAACTACCAGAATTATATTCTTTCATGTATTTTATGTGTTTATTTAAACCATACTGCAAATTAGCACTTGGAGAGAGATCTTCAACGTGCTTTAGATACCTGTGTGAAGCCTAACTGCCGCAGTAGGCAGCTGGTGTCCAAAATTTACACCATCCAAACTCCTGTCTAAAACATCTGTTTCATGACTGTTATTGATGGAACTTCAAGATTATGTGTAACTGCCTAAAATGGCATGCAGATGACTAAGTAACATTGTCTGCCTATCTTTAAGGATGTAATTTGCTATATAAATGCTAGGTAGCCTGCTGTATCACTTGGAAATATTTTTGTTATTTTATTTCTGAATTTTGATTTTTATTTAAATCCATGAGCAGAATGCCATTCGTTCACCAGTGATTTTTGAAGCAAAGTACTTAAAAAAAAAGAAAAAAAAAAGAAAAAAAAGCGTTCTTTTCTGTATGATAATGGACAGTCTACAGAAGAAAAATCTCCTCAGATCTGATTTACTTTCATAATGCAAATATATGGAGAGACTCAATTAAGGGTGCACTGCCTCTAGTTTTGGTACATTTTATCTTCTGAGGTAGAACTTCATACCATGTAATGTCCTTCATTTCTGTTTGTGATGATTTTAAGCATGCTAGAGCAATACCGCACTGCAACTAGAATAGGCTGATATCACTGACAGTCAAGCAATTAAATGCAAGCTTGATTACAGCATGTACATAGTTCAACTTTTGCAAATCATGCCATTTCTATTACAATGATATACATATATCCAATGCTTGGCTAAGATGAAGCTGCTGAAGCCCTTCCTTGGTCAAGCCTTTATCAGTTAATAATTAATTAAACCTACTTTTTACATTTGGATTAAGAGATAACAGACTTCCTATATTAAAAGACACTTCCAAACATTCTTCTATTAATTTTAGATCGTTACCTTTAGTAAAGCTGAGAGAAAAAGAAAGGACAGAACTTGTCCAGAGGAAGAGAATGCTTTAGATGTCACCCATTCCACTACCAAAAATACCTGAGTGCACCAGAAGTTACAGTTTTACTATTGACTGGTTATTGGACTTACGCGCCTACTTTAATATTGTATTTCAATGAATTCCCAACATTCTTTAGAGAAATATTTACCAAGTGTTTGCAATCTCTGTATTTTATAATTTTAGCAGGAGAAAATGGTGTTAGATGTGTTTGAACAGTCTATCGAATCTGTAACTTCTTGACCACCATGTTGTTCTGTGCTAACATTCAAAAGGAGACGAAAGTATGTTTTGCATAAACCAGTTTCTCACAAAAACTTAATCATTGGCTAAACCAATACACAAATAATGTACAGTTTATTGACAAGATGCCCCATAAATGTTGGGTTTTGGCCATTCATTAAGCAAACTCTAGTTTGGATAAATATCACACCACAGTTATTGGGAAACCAAAGCACTTCAAATTTAGGCACCAGTAGAGACAGTCAAATCATGAACGCTCTGTGTAAGAGAATATTCAAATAGCATTATGTACTACCTTCATTGCTGGTACTGCTAAGCCTGACTCTTAAAGCCTCTGCACAGCTTGAGAAATTCAAACATCTGTTGTATGAGTATGGTACACCTGGCTAGCAGTGAGCAAAAACATCACAGTAATTCATTTGACACAGTCATTATACTCCTGTTTGCAAATGATGATTTGCAGATGATTTACAAACAGCTAGGGATTTTTCAGTAAATTTTCACTTTTTAAATGATCTGATAAATGTTCTGTGAAAACAATTTTCAGCCAATGCATTTGCTTGCAAGTGATTTGCTGCAAACATCTTTCAATACTTTATCCATAAAATAGAACACCTACCTCACACGGGAAAATTTCTGTTTCAGTTTTGCATGTTGTCAGACATATAAACTATCACTGTCAAAAACCTACAGATACCTCCTCCACAAACTTTTAAACACCAAAATTGTTTGCGTTGGTGACTGTTTCTACAAAGCAAAGGAAAAAGAAACCCACCCGTGGCAACAGAAGATTTCTACTTTTTTGTTGCCAAGTCATACACACTTAACTCTCTTCAGTCTGTCTGTCCAACAACTGCTAGTACTAACCTTTTTCTGATGTTTCTTAGAATAAATACATTTGTAAAACAAAACAGAAAATCTCTAGGTGTTCGTCAAAAAACACCACAATATTAATGCCAAAAGCTGTTTTGAGAAAATTTTTTTTTGCAACACTTCTAATAAGAGATGTAGAATACCGAAAGAATGAATGAGTGCAAGCTGCTCTTGTGTTACAGATGACGCTAAGGAGTAGAACCCTAGTTCCTCTGCCCCACAGCAAAAAAAAGGGTTTTATTATAATAAATCATCTTTTTATAAACAGCAAGAATGAAAAACATTGTTTAGGACAAGTCTATGAGGTGTCTTGATACAGTGGCTATCAGTGGTAAGCCCTAAAGAGCAGACTAAGTTAAGAAATTCAGATATTCTTTCAGATGCTCATCTAGTGAGCAAAACTTTTGCACATACACATTTCAATGGGACAGGGTACATTTTTCCATTACATAGTACAAAGGGAGCAGGTCATAAAGTATAAAGGGAGCACAATGAATCAGAATTTACAGAGCTGTCTTTTAATTGAAACTGCACTAAATGTATGACAGATGAAAGAGTGAATCTAACCGGTAAAGAACTTGATTGGTAGAAAAATTAAAGGCTTAATAAACTTGTCATTCATCAATACAACTCTTCTTGGCACGTTAAATAAAATTCAAATGTGGTATACATGCCTCCTGCAGCGTAATAACTATAAGCTTTAAATTACCTGTTATCTCACCATGGAATTGTAACATGTTAACTGTACCACCTAAATGGGAAGTGTCTCAGACTGCAACCCACTCGCCAGTGAAAATTTTCTAGCAGTTAAAACATGAGCATCCACACATGCCCAGTAACTGGACACCTACCTCTCACTTGAATCTTATTATCATTTAGGGATGATTAAGTTGTCACTGTAAATTCTGCTCAAGTCACTGCATTATGTTCTAGAAAGCCTTATTTTAAGGCATCAGATGCTATATAGATTACATATATTTGCAGAGGAGTATTGCCATTTTCTAAGTAATTAAGTTCCGTGGGGTTGGGCAGAGCAAAGAAATCAAAGAGCATGTATCCAGCCTAACCACTCCCCACGAAAGGGAGAGATGGAGCTTCTAACCTATTACTCTGGACATAATGTTTTATTTGTAATTTTTAAATACATTTATGTTGACAGTATTTATAAAACAGTATATTCCATGTTTAATCCTTGGTCTAGGCAGATTTTTGCCTATCAGAGGATCTGGGAGTGAAGAGATAAAAACAACTTTTACTGAAAGCTATAGGCTACAATTCAGCACAGTTGCATATCCTTACAGCATCCCCTTAATGATGCTTTCCGTCTGGTTGATGCAATGGTGATGCAATGCTACATACCCTGGCCTCAAACGACTCTTGTATCCAGCATCTCCTCTTTTCGTCTGGGGCCAAAAATTTGGACCAAAATAGTTAGGCAAATATAAGAGAGGAGGTAATGTGAAAATTCTTAGATCAACTGACCTGCTGAGTTTGTGGTATTAATATTCTCAGGATTTTCCAAGAGAATATTCCACTTTTGACTTCTGCAAAACTAGCTAAACATTTAAATTGGCAAATTACCATTGTTTTCTGATCCCTTCCCAACTACTTTCTGACAGCTCTTTAAAGGAATGAAGCAGAATCAATTGCATTAAGGAAAATGCTTATATGCTACACCCCCTTGAAAATTACATTCCCATAAGGAATGAAGTAACAGTGAATCTCACAAAAGCGCCCATTGTGTACTTCAAGTTCAAGCTACAGGAATATAATATTACGGCTTTATTCAAAACTGTAGTCTAGCAACATTCAGACTATGTGTGTGTACAGTAGTTATAAACACTATAAAGACTTCATTCTAAACATCTTACACTGGTAAAAAAAAAAGTTAGAGCTTACATCATTTTGCAGAAAAGAGTGTATATCATACACTTATATTTAGAGTGACTTAGACTAAAAATGACTGAGAGTTGAATTATTTTTGTAAGGCAAGGTAACAAAACACAGACTCAACATAAAATGTCTGAATTTATGGTTTATGTATGATCCATTTGATGGTTTACCTTTATTTATGCATTATTGCATAAGTTACTGTTGAAGATAAATTGTAAAACACTTGAAGTTCGTTTAGGGATTAACTTCTGCTGAAGTTATCATTCACAATTTACCATTAACAGTTATTTTGAAGGCATAACTGGCTTCAGATTGAACGTTCAACAGATTAGAAACAGCAAGTTTTTACTATATAGTCTGCATTAAATAGGAATTTCATCTTACAATCTGCCCTATTTGAAACAAAATTCATTCATGTAGGGATGCAATAAAAGGCCTATGCATGTGTTCAATTCCTGTCTGTTACTTAAACTATTTGACAGTACCTAGATTTTTTGTGCTGGTCTATCTCCAAAGTATGAATTTCCTGCCCAACTTATTCCAAGAAATCTTCACTCTCACTCAATCCTCTGAAAGTTTCTCTTCAAAAAATCCAAACAGAACCTAACCATCCATCAGGTTATTTTTCTATTTTACTTTAAATCCTGGCTACTTTGTATATTGAGAATCACTAAACAATTTTTCTGCATCTTACAAATATTTATCAAAGAATGTGGCTCCTCGAAGTCAGCAGCATGAGCTTTTTGCATCTTAAATGTTTAAGCAGCATAAAGCTCTTTCCATGCCTGTGTGTATTGGGGGTGTTTTAATTGGACGCATAGGAGGATTATTCTATGTTAGCCAATGTTTCACCAAGGGGGATCTGATAGAAATTAGCCCTTACTTGATTGCTACAGCAATCCACGTACATTTGGTATAATAGAATACCAGACATAAATATCAAAGAGTATCATTTTTGTTGCTGTTATAGATTCCTCTAGAAATCCTATTTGATTGTCTTCATCTCAGTTCTATTTATCTTTTTATTCTGTGATGATAAGTTTTTGCCATTTTAGCATACCTATTCAGAAATTATTTAGTGTATTCTTAAAAAAAAAAAGAAAGAAAGAAAGAAAAAAGAAAAACTAGCAGGACCTCCAACAGTAAGAAGCACTTGGAACATTTCAACATTTAATTAGAGCGTATTTTGTCATTTTTTCTCTACTAACTAATAGTTACTGTAAACATAGAGTATATTAAATCCTAAAAAATACATTTGTCTCCTGTTTCATTCTGTAAGGGAATCTGCATCTCAAGTCCCATGTGTACAATTCTGAAGGAAGGTTTATGTTCCACCAAAACAGTGGAAAAATGATGGATGTACGAGGTCAGTTAGGAAAACTGCTCCAAGCAATGCTTTATGTGACATTTACAGGAAAATACAAGGAAGAGTAAGTTTAAGAAGTTGACGGGCTCAATTACTGTGTTTCACTTAATTATGATCTACTTCAGATGAAATGTTACTCTTTATTATTTGCAATCTATTCTTCTGAAATAAATGATGCCATATACATTTTATGTTTCCATTCAAAAAGCTGCTTGGTTTCTTCCAAGATATTTTTTTTCTTTAGGGTAAAAAGGAATATTGGGCAACAGTGGTAAGTCACACAAAAGCGTGAAAAGCATGAAATAATTTCTAGAAATCACAGCCTGTGTTTCCTAAATATCAGAATTTATATCCAGTTTGAACTGCAACCAGTTTCTCATTTCACTTTTGTCAAATGCATCCAGTAAACTTGTAACACCTTTCCATTGTTTCCAGTAAAGTCCTTTGCATCATTTTGCAAAAACGCAATTTACTGTTACTTTAAATCTCATTTAACATGAGTTGAGCGGTGTAAATTGGACTTAGCATAAGTATGAATTAGAATTAATCCTTTCAAGAAAAGGATGAAATTCCTGTGGACTTTGTGATCACACTGTTTGATATAGGAGAAAGATGTTAAATTTTGGTTGCATTTTGAATAGATTTTTTTTCTGAATAGTCACATTATCACTCTTTATGTAGATACTTTCATAAGTTTCTTAAACCTGTCCTCCATATTCACCTCCATATTTAGCCATCCCTTCTGACGTATGAAACAATACTAAATACTGTTTTGAATTAGCAAACAATTCACAAATTATCCAAACTGCTCTTTTTGCATTTCTTGTATAGATATGATTTGGTCTGTCAATTTGCTTTGGACAACAGCTAGAGCTTCATTCATTCTGTCTGAATATAATTTCTGATGTACTGTATACATTCAGATTTCTATTTAGGTTTCTAAGTACAATTTTGATGGAACCTTATTAGTAAAGAATTTCTCTTAGAATGAAGAATAAAAAACAATGTCAAAACTGTAGACTGGAAGGTTATTTCAACATATCAAAACCACTCCTGTTTACTGATTGAAGAAAGAGCCCACATTGTTGCAGGCTGTATCACAAAATAATTGACTGCAACAGGAGTTCTGCATCCCAAGCCAAAAATGAGGGCACATTATCGACGTCAAGGTCAATTATCTGGTAGTAAAGCACCCAACAAAAGGAGACTATTGTGATTAGAGAAATAAGCAGAACATTGTGAATTTGGAAGAGCTGGCAGTGGAGACAGCATTTAGGCACCAGAAACATTGTTGGAGCATTGAGAATCACAGATCAATTCATAAAAAAAGCACAGGAAAAAGAAATCAGTTATGCTGCAGTTGTTTCACTGGACTAAAGCTATCTTTAGACTGTCAGCCTTTCATAGTTCTGCCTTCTGTCCTGAAGAATAGAGGTAATACTGTAAAAAACACACAATACTCTTAAAACTGTGCCCCAATCTTTCTGAACCATACATTCCGAATTGTAAATGTACCCAGTCTGTGTATGCACTACTTGTAAGACCCATCCCAAAGTACGTATTTTTAAAAAAGATTATTTATCACAGTCCTATATGTGATAAAAATCCTCATACCCTCATGTAATGATATAATTCCTTCATGTCTGTTCCTAATCTAACAACTGTTACTTCTGTACCTTTTATTATTCTCCAACTTCCCCAACTCCTTACTCTACACTGAAATAATTTTTTGTGCTTTCCTTTTCCTTCTTGTCTTAGTTTAGGAAATGATCCTGGAGTTGTTACTAATTCTGAATGGATTAGCATATTAGCTGCTCACAAAAGACATGATTCAAACCTTTGAGGCTAATGGGAAACAACCTCTTTTGACTTTGAAGAATTCTACAATCAGTTTTATAATCAGAATCCAGTGGCAAGCTGATAGTTCCATACTCTGAGATACGTTTTTAATATGATTTTACAGATTCAGATTCTTACCTTCTGAATGCCATTACTAAGTGACTTCAGCAGGTAAGAAAATTTGTTTTCAAAGAGAATGCTTTGTCATTGTGGTGCACTGAAAACAATTACAACAATATTACTCACCCTACAGTAAAAAATTGCCTCATCTCCTGTCTTCGAGACCTCATCAGTTGTTTGTATTCACCAATACGCAATTTCTTTCCATCAACAATGCAGGTACGTTTTGGTCGAGGTTTGTATTTGTAATTAGGATACTTTTCTAGGTGAATTTTACTTAGCCGTGCCTGCTCTTCGTAATAAGGTTGCTTTTCTTGATTTGACATAGACTTCCAGCGAGATCCTATAACAAAACCATCAGTGAGTGCCCAAGTGAAGCAAGTTTAGTTTTACACTTATGCATTTCAATGCATTTCTTGCTATAATAAACACATTTTAAATAAGTTAATTAAATAAGCTGATTTGAATTTACATCAGCCAGCACTTGTATTTGGATGTACAACTTGAGACATCTTAAAAGAGCTTTGACTTTCAGATATTGCTGCGAACGTAACGTATGTAAATCTCTCTCTAGCAAGTAGATGCACTTAAAATCAGTAGTTCTCCAAATCTCAGCCTCATGCTACAAAACAGACTTTTTATTATTATTTAATAACATGAGCATTAATCTATGAGTAAATATATATATTTATATTAGCATACACAGTATTATGGCTAAGTGAGGTCTACAACCATACTTTTAAAGGCTTAACACATTGCCTAGGGATACATGCTTTGATAGCTTTATGGGGATGTAGGCTATACACTCCTACTAATAGATACTAATACCTTTATATTCAGCATGATAAAATATCAAAACCTTACAGATTCAAGAAAATTATGAAAAATCCCTTGTTATCTGTGTGCCTTAAATTTACTAATCTTTTGATATAAGCTTGGCATAATACTGGCACCTTAACATATTTTAAATCCTGTTACGTATATGATCTTCCAACAACAGGCATGAAATGCAAAGAACTACACTGGGAAAGTTACACTTAACTTTCTAAATATATGTATGTATTTAAAGAAAAATGGAAAGCACATTTTTGATTCTCTATCCCACTTCAGGTACAGTAAACTTTCACTGAAAGCTGCACCAATAAAAAGAAAAAAAATTAATACAGTGTATACAGGAAGAGGAAAAAGTATTCAGATCTCTCATATTGTTTATAAGGAGCTATCTAAACACTTGAATAGAGAAGTTATTGGGTTTTTTTTTCATGGGATAAGAAATGCAGAAAGTAGCTTTTTGGTGTCTTTTAGATGGATAAAATGATTACAGCTGTGGTAAACGTGGGTGGAAGCTATTCTTTTACCAAGACTTTTCATACATCAACAAATGGAAAAGTTGTATAAATATTATCTGCAGCCAGCAATACTCTGTGTCAGTTCTAATATTTCAAGCTCTTTTCTCATTGTCCTGGAAAAGTTGCACAGATATTATATGGACATAGACTTATTTGTGGCAGAGCAGATACTGACAGGTTAATTCCATGGTTAGCAAACACTCAATTGCTGGCACTTCTGAAATATTTATGCTGAAAGTTTACATTTTAATGAATACAGTTACTATACTCCTAATAGTTTTTTCACAGAATGCACACAAATAATATAGATTCCCTACAGCTGCCAACACTGAAACAGTGCAGGTTTTATACAAAACTGAAAGGCTATTCATATAACTTACTAATATGGTAGACAAAAATATGAGAATTACGAAGTAAGATTTTGGAAGTTTTAGGACAAAGTAACATTTATTTCTATGTATTCTTGCCTCTGCTTGAATGAACAAATGCAACAAACTTTGGTAAAAATGCATTTGAACTCAGAGTTTACAATAAAATGATTACAGATGAAATTTGATTTTTACTTTTATTTATTATGAGTTCATTTAGAATCTGTCTTCAACTTCAAAGACTCAGAAAGTAAATACAGGTTTTCACATTTCACCACTCATTCTCACGTGTGTTTCTAATTCTCTGGAGGGGTCTCAAAAAGCAAATCAAAATTTCTCAAAAATGAGACAACTTATTTTCATGGTACCAAAACAATCCACAATATATTCCCTGATTACAAATTAATTGTTAACTGTGGTGTATTATAATTAAGCAATATTTTAGTTGTATGATGTGAGGGCTTCCTTAGTTTTTTGAATATGGTAACATTTTGCATTTGAGAAAGTCTAGATCTACATGCTCTTTGAACTGTGCCAGGTTTCTTGCTATTGCACTGTCTGACATAAATCTTTGATTACGATTTTGTTATTTACTATTTTATTTTTCCAGTAGTTACTCCAGAAAGCACCATTTTGCATTCAGGTGATCTGCAGTTCAGGTGATTTATAATGGAATCTTGCAATTAGACCTTTTATTATGATACACTCTTGCAATAGATTTGTTAAACACTCTTCACGAATGTTGCTAAGTCTTAAAAGCATATTGTGAGTCTGCTGTTGAAATTAGGGATGGCATTAAGGGGGAAAAGTAAGGGAATGAAAACAACTCATGAGTTTTGATTTAAGTTTCAGTAATTCCAATTTTAGTGAACATCTCCCTGACACAGCATCTCCTAAAATTATAGAAGGTGCATACCCAAGAAGGAAGTTACTAACCTGTGTCACTAAAAGAAATAACCTCACCATTTCACATCTCCAATAACAATTAATGTCTGCCAGTTGTCACTGCACAGCCTTCTAAATTTTCCTCAGATTTGGTTCACTCACAGTCGCAGATTTCTTCATTGTCTTGCACTTACCTAGGATTTTGCTTATATTGGAGTTGTGCATGTCAGGGAAAGCTTGGAGAATTTTTCGACGCTCATCCTTTGCCCAAACCATGAAAGCATTCATTGGCCGTTTGATGTGTGGTTCACTGCTGGCTCGACCCCGCGAATCCCGGTAGACTCGAGCTTCAGCCACAGTGGCACCTCCTGTTGGCCAACAATAATACTGCTGTAGTTTAGCTGCAGAGCCATTCATTGCTTTACTTCCTGTAATGTCAGGGCAGGAAGAAACAAGATGGATGCAAAACATTATTATGTGGATTACGCAAGTGTTTTCAGTGCTGTGTTTATTTTAGCCTCATTCTCTTTCTCTCTCTGCTGCCAGATCTATGAGAGAGAAAGAGAGACAGACAGAGAAAGGATGTCCAGTGATTTCACTTGTAACTGGTCCGGCTCACCCATTAACATCTGAATGAGAAAACAGATTGCAGTAGTATTTCTCCATTTATGGAGGTTTGAAAACTTTCATTTTGGGATTTTAACATAGCATACATATTCTGAATGCTCAAGAAAACTCACATAAAAGATACACCTGAGAATCCAAATTGATGTAGACCTGTTCACACAAGTCATTTATGACTGCTTCTTAGGCAGAGATGCACATGCCAAACATTTCATAAAATAAATTATATAGTACACTGAGATGCATGCTACTAGTTTTATGGGTCTGATCATGTTTGGAGCCAAACATCTTAAAGTCACATCTGCTTTAGTTGAATTCAAGATGTGTCTTGGAGCATTCAATCACATATATGTAACAAAATTTCCTGCCTTCAACACGTACACCACACATAGAATGACAAAGTTTCAGGAATCGGGGACAAGCACTCCAGCTTCTCCATGTTGCAGTGTTTTAATGTACCCCAGTGTCTCATTGCTACCCACCCACAGTTCAGCTTGGGCATGCAAACTGTAGTTGGATTTTTGAATGCATCCAGTCCTGCTGCTTGGCCACAAAAAGCAAAGCTTCATGAGGAATTCAGAGTTCACATTGCTGAGTATGAGCTGTATAACTAGTTAATACAGAATAAAGAGCTAACAGCCTGGATAAGGCCTGGTTTTCTGAGAAAAATTGTTGCATCATGATGACAACATGTTTTTAGGGCTAGACCTTCAGTATAATGGAAAAGCAAAAAGGCCTTACAGTAGGAAAGTGACATACATGATCTTAGGCTTCATCAAACTGGTCATATCATTGAGTTTCTTGAAAAGCAAGGCACTTCAAGGTACTTGCCAACAAATTAGCACAGCAATAGGTCTTTCTCTCTCTCTCTCTCCTTCTATTTTTGTAAACTGTTACAGCTCCAGACATTTATTTCATATTTGCCAGAAAAATGTAAGTTCGATTTTTACACTAAATAAAGATCTACTAATTTCAGTGACTGATTCAGAAGATTTTAATTGTAAAAAACCTAAGTTTCCTATTTTACTATAAAAACCTTCAACACATCACTTTAAACTTTCTGTTTAGGAAATACATTCACATATTTACATGAAAAAAAGTCCAAAAATAGAGGGTACATAACTAATACACTGTCTTTTTGCCACCAGGTCCACAGTACATTAATTTCATTTAAAACGCACTGACCATACAGGATAAATTCATTTTGTTTTATATGGTGTTGACAGCCATGTTTATTGTGCAGTGAAATGTAGTGTAGTTTCAAGCTGACTGTATCCATCAACGAAGGGCAATATGCTGACTACTGGGCCAGATGAAGACATACATTACCCTGAGAGCAAAACACTCATTCGTACACAGCACTGCCTTCTCCTGAGGATCACCATGGTAATTTATGATGCCTCCAATGCCATTACTTTATAACTGACACCAATTTGGCAATTTCTATACTAACATGCATGCATATAAAAGAAGGCAGGTTTGTGGCAAATGGAAGATGCAAAACTATTTTAATAGTGTTCTAAGATAAGTACCATGCAACAGGTGTTCAGCACTTACAGGGGGCTGCAACTGCAGTTAGGTTTTTACTGCAAAAAGGAAGAGTAGTTTTGTTGAGTGACAGAAGATTTGGATCTGCATGCAGGAAAATTTCAGGGGTATGTATGGATGCTGAGGCTTTGTTCATTGTTGTCAGAAGGCTTGCAACATGCATGTCAAAGATATCACTTTTAAGAGACCATATAGTTATTGTGAAGCTATAAGTTACAAGCATACAAGTCAACACTGAGACATTTATTGAGATACGTAACTGCCTAATTTGAAAAAGATTGAATGCATCACATGCTGGCCATTCCATCTTTTAAAAAAATACTGTAAAATTTTTAAAGTAGTATGTGGGCAATGAAGAAGTTGGTAACAAATTAAAAACGATTTTTTTTATTAAAGTCATGTATTATTCGGCTATTCTACTCATAACAAAGAAAAGAACCTGTATAATGATTTTCCATCTTTTACTTTCTAAAAGGTACTTCACTGTGGCTACAGAGTTTGTCTTTAGCCCTTTCTTACAGAGTTTTGGCATAATCTAACAATGGAGGCGCAAAGTACTTGGGCTAGTATCAAAATTATAGGGTGGCTTTTTAATCTGGTTATAATTTAGGTAGAAAGAAAAAAAAAACACATAAGCACTCTATTTTCAGAGAAAGGTTATGTTAGAAAACAATTCTAACTTAAAGTAATAAATTACAAACATCCCAAGAAGGCCAAGAAGCTCTGGCTGCATCTGCTTTAAGCAAGTCTATACTTGAAGGATTTGAAAAAGCAGCCAAAGAGTTGATGTTCTTTGTGCTTGATCTCTGGGGGAATATCTGTAAGTTGACCCATAGGCTGTCACAAAAGCATCTGCAAAATGAATTTCTGCAAATAACTAGAGCAATATAATCTTTGTGTTCTTCTAAGTATCTCAAAGCTACAGAATTATATTCAGCATGTAACGCATTATAAGAAAATACTTTTTTAGAACGTGATTCTACACGGGGAGCCAGAAATTCTCAGTATTTTCTAAGGTTAGAAATGAGGCACTAATGAAATAAAAAGCACATATGCTGAGTGAGCTCTTGCAAGTTGAAACACATAAGAATGAACTTTCAAACTGCATGGTTGTTCTTAGGTACTTCACCATGTCATTCGGATATTTAAACAGTATCATGTCCTATATAAACAATTTCAACAGGTATTACAAAGTATGTTTTTTTTCCTTATTGTAATAGTTACAGTACTGACAGAGACAGAGATGCCTGAAATTTTTGAAGAAAAGATAAATATAACTGTAAAATAGTAGATGTTTCACATCTGTTCTTTCTGTAAATGTTTTCTGGGAAAGCTAATAAACAATAATCCCAAAATAATATATGAAGTAAAAAGCAAACTACTGATGAGGAGTGAGAAGAGAGCATCGGTAATCATCTCTCTATGGTGACTAATGCTCTACCTGACAGTTCTGCAGTTCCTATTGCAATCATGGAAGGAGAGCTAGCTTTCAGAATCAAGAATTTGGTCAGATTTCAAAATTATTGCAAAAGCAGTGCAGTTTGGCTGCCCTAATGGCTTACTTGGCAAAGAAATCTACACTTTGGCCTAAAGGCTTGGGCTATCCTCAAAGTGACACTTTTAGCTTCCAAGGGTGTGGACTGCCTTGCTTCCTAGCTCCCTTGAATTTATTCAACTTGTCATGACTTACATGATTTAAAGCTAAAAACAGATCAGACAAGAACGATCATTTTTTGTGGGTATATAGCAATCAACTGCTCTGTGGGAACTGGATTCCAGACTAGTGTCTAGGGACAACAATGGGCAAAAGAACAGCATAGAATGAATCAAAAAATATTACAGCTTCATTAAAGTAATTTCAAACATTTTTCTTCCAAAAGAGACTGGGTGTTCTCTAATGCAGAGGCAAGAAGAGCTACAGGCTTCTGAAAGAGGAAAGAATCTGATCATCCATGAGGAAAAGATAAACATTTTCCATGAAAGAGAAGTTAAGAAACATACAGCAACAACTGCTACATTACTTATTTATTCCTGCTTTTATCTTAGTTTCTCACCTTTTAAAATGACAAGAATTTTAGGACAGGTATCATTTCCTGTCATGTTCAATGAAATCTTGGCCACATCCTACTGTCTTTAATGGGATGGAATTTTACTTTCCATTTTGTATGTCAGCTACCAAAACAAAACCTCAGACTCAGCCTTTACATGCTACTGGAATGCAGATAATGATAACCGTGACAGAGGGGAGGAAAAAAGGTTGAAAAAGACAAAGAATGAGAAAAGAAGTGACAGCAAAGAGAAAGATATTTTTTATCAGTCCCTCTGTTATTCTTTAATTATTCTTCATATTCTGGCCATTGATTCACATTTCAAATGACACATCTCCTTTGAATCCCTTCATATAAGGAATCTGGCTAATCTAAAGAATATGCTGCATACCATCTTACATAAATATATATCAAGATAGGATATACAGAAATAAAGACAATCTTCCTGGGGTCCTAGTGTGAAAGTGACTGGTTAGCTGTAGAACTCATATCATCAGTTATTCATTAAGCTGAGATGGTATTTTTGTCTACTTGAGATAGAACTGATCACAAGCTCCAAAATATCTGGCACTGTCTGTGGTAATAAAACTAACACTATTAGCAGCTTGCATTGCAGGGACCAAAACCTAATGAACGTGCAATTAAGAATCTCTTTTTTGCTACTAGAAATGGGTTACCCATAAACATTGAAATGCAGTAAGAGAAGGAAGCATGAAAACCTGGCTTGGCAGTCCCCCTTCCAGCTCCTAGCAAGCAGACAGACAAATACAGCCTTTATGAAAACTAGAGCAATATTTCAAATCAAATAGAAAAATGCAAATCTGGAATGGAAAGAATGACAAAAAAAGAAGCTTTGGAAAATCTGGAATACAAAAATAATAATTTAGCTATTTTTCAAGCTGTTAAGTTTGATGTTCAGTTTTGGAAAATGTTAGACAAAGTACTACTTCACTGTGATCTAAGTGACTTGTGGCAGGGTTAGTGTAACACTTACCGTTTTGTCCCTTGCCTGCCTCTTACTACTTTCTTTTTTTCTTTTCTTTACCCTCACCCGTATTCAGAAGACTTCAGCATTCTTTATTACCAGCAAGAGAGAGAATAAATAGACATTTCATGAACCATTGTCATTACTGGCATGTCACGTCATCACTGTGCAAAACTAACATCCACTTGGAAACATGACTAGGTACCCAGAAGGGATGCCTGTAGTCACACATTCTGCGGGGAAGTGTCTGTTCATCAAGTTGTCTTCATTCCAAATGCTAAACAAAAATTATTCAGGTGGGATTTAAGAGCCAAACGTGTCTTATAAGCTGCATGTCAGTGAATGAGAAGGGGATGAAAACTGAGAAATACATGAGCGACTCACCAAATAGTGCAATATTTAAATGGTCTCTAAAATATTTCACCTGTAAGGGTTCTGAAATGTGCTAAGTGAAGCAGAGGTTAGCTACATTCATGCAACTCTCAGTTATGATAAGGCTTCTATTTTTTCTGCTAAGAGACTCCATTCTCTTTAAAAAAAAAAAAAAATCAACAAGAAGAACCAAGAGGGAATTCCCTAAGGTCAGCTCTGAGGAAACATAAACCTCTAATTCAATAATTCTGCTACTGCACTGAAAAAGGCCTTATTATTGCAACATCCATATGGAGTCAATTGGACATTAATGACTAATCAATCCCTCCCCTTTCTATTCTACTTATAGTGTCACAAACCATGTTTAGATTAGCCCATTTCCTGCTTAGGATCACTCAAGATGTCTTTTGTTCTTTCAGGGCTGGCCTGATGGAGGCAGCTTAAACAAACACACGACCCAAGTGGTGCAGGAGTTATAAACTGCCATATGTGAATGAACAAAGGGGCCATACTAAAGCCTTTTGTGGTATTTGTTAATGTTTTTCATCTGAGTTTAAAAAGACCTAATGACTTTGTGGTGAGCTGATGCATGTGGCTCGTGGCTTTGCAAAATGAAGGAAATTCTACCCAGTTATATATCAGCATATATTTTCCGAAGTGCCTTGTTTTCAGTTTTGGTGACAGTGAGTTTGCTTTTTTAGTACATTTGTTTTACATATGCAAGCAAAATTCTTAATCTCAATTAAAACACAGCAACAGTTTTCACAGCCATCGTCACACCCTGCATGTAGGTCTTCCCCCATTTGAAAGTGTGGACCTAAAATTAATAGTGAAATATATTCTGTTTGTAAAATCTAATCGACCATTCTCAGCTCACCAGTAGCAGCTCACTCACCAATGTTCAAAGTTGAACTGTTAGGTTATATCAAAGGCTGAAACAATATTTCTAAACAAGTTATTATCACATCCATGCTGTGCAGCCAGCCATGCCCAAATCTTCATAATTTAAATGAATCAAGGCTGCTAAATGCAACTATTTTCTTGACGGTTTACACAAGCAGTTTAGATTTCTTGACCACATTTGATGGTAAAATTAACCCTTACTGAAATTGGACAAAGTGCAGCTGAAACAATGAAACAAACTTAAATTTAATGGAGTATTAACAGAATTAGTGCATAAGGACTGACCTAAGCCCTCAATGACTAACATAGTCCCACTTGTGCTGTAACACAAGAGCATGAGAAGTTATTCTCTAGAGATCCACAAAACATCTAGATACAAACCAGGATGAAGCTGCAGCCTCTACTATGTATTTTGGGAGGACTGTAAGTGTCTAAGATTTTTCAATCGTGCTACTTGCAGACTTCAAGATCCTTCAGAGATAATTAATTAAATGCTAACAACCCCCTTCTGATATAGATATTATTGACAGAAAAAATGTGAAACATTTTTTAAGCTCAAGGTTATTCAGCCTAAGTAATGACACCAGAAGTACGAAGTTGCCAGTCGTCAGGTTTAACTACAGTTCACATCACCACCAACACAATTCTTGTTTCCTTTTGATATTTCACTCTGTACTCAGGTGAGGAAAGTACAGTCCCACAGAAAGAAAAAAAGGGACAAAACACCCTAACCCATGAGAAATATTGCTAATAATTATTATTAGATATCTGAAAAAAAAAAAAAAAACTATTGATACTGCAAATTGTGGTTTTTATTTCCAGAGAAAAACAGTTGTTTTCTGAAATTACTGTTACTATAATCATCTTGAAAGTCAAAGCAGTACAAAGAGGAATTATTTAACACAAACATCTTTTCATAAGAGTCACAGGTTTACTGCCAGTGGAGCTATTACCCATATAATTTCAAATTTCTCCTGATAGTGTCACCTAGAAAACACGATGCTGATTCAAAAACACAGCGATTAATTCTGCAATCTTCAGTCATCCTTAACAGTTTTTAAGAAAATCCTGCCTGAACAAGGGCCATGGGACATGACCCATTCATATTTCAGTCAATGCTTTGTTTTGTTTTAAGATGGAGAAATGACAGACAAGAATTCGCCACAGAGGAAAAGGCAGCCTGACTTCATATTTGATGGATGCATTGTCCAAGGTGTGGCTGAGCACTGTTAATGAACAACTTTGCTTGCCCCTGTGTAGCAAAACAATGAATTTCAAAAGCTTAGGTACAATGTGATTTTTAAAAAGGAGCTGCTTTGAACAATGGGAGATATCTTCACAGAGTCACCTCTCTCAAATTGTGTGATATTCATGAAATACAGAAAACTTTGCAAAAGGTTTTAATATGTTGGAATCACTGCATTAATGGCCCATTTCCTGGGTTAAATCCATAATTGAATTTGGCATCTTGTGGAATACGCAACATCATTTTTTGTATCAATATAACTAATTCCCTTCCACCTGGTGTTTGCTGTTCTCACTCGTCACATCATGTCAGTAGTGAGACTGCAAGGACATAGGGCTTGGGTATGCACATGCCATTTCTTCCTGCCTTTCACATGGGGTGCTGATACTATAATAACTGATAATGCAATTAGAAAATAATATATCGTGAAGGGAGAGAAGCAAAAGCAGCACAATGAAAGGAGCTCTAAGTTAATGAGTAATAATAAATGTTAGGAAAAACTCTTAAGGTTAATTTTTCAAATATTCTGCACCTGCACATTTGGGATTTGTGAGTGAAGCCCAG
The DNA here is from genome assembly GCA_013396635.1 of Penelope pileata. NCBI lineage: Eukaryota > Metazoa > Chordata > Aves > Galliformes > Cracidae > Penelope > Penelope pileata. The sequence continues at coordinate 62,030 of WBMW01002243.1, forward strand.
AAGATTTTTTTTTCTTTTTTTTTCTTTACAAACAAGGCATGTCCAAATATGTTGCCACATTTATCTGATTTGGATTAAAAAAAATGAGGGACTTGCCATGAAATAGGGGCTTTCATGAAAAATTACAAACAACGCATAAGAAAAGCAGCACTTCCTGTGGAAATATAGCTACCCAATTGAAAATATAATCACTTAATATTTGCAGAAGCTGTGACGATACTGCAATGCCTAACCCACAAACATTTTGGACTGCTAATTCTCTAAAATTAAATCAAAATACAAGTGAAGAAAATATTGTTCCCTTGCTACAGAGTTCTACACTGAAGGCTTGCTTAGATCCATAGCATATCTATGTGGAAGAAAAGCAGATGTTTTAAAACATTTTTCTATCGCTGAGATAGTGAGGTTCTTGCAGGAGAAAATGGCACACAATTTATATTTATAAAAATAGACAGTTATTCAAAGAAGAGGACTTGTCTGGAAGCTGTACAGTGCTCTTTCCTTAATGTATTAATATCCCTGCCCTGTTCTTCGTGTTCAAGGGAATAAGAAAAAGGGGAAAGATTCCTTCCTCCTTCACACAGCATGATGGTGGCTTTTTTCATCACCTGAAAATTCACTTGTGCCTGAAAATTTCACGCTATTTTAAGCAGCTTCAATCTCCTTTTGCAATACTGAAGCACAATAAATATATGTGCAGAGCTATAAGAATCAGGACCATGGGTTGTTTGACACCTGTGGTGGCTGTACATGGACTTCAGAGTGTGAAAACATGTTTTAAACCACTGAACTACTATATTTAACTTTTCACTCACTCCACTTAAAAATAGTTATGCAAACTGACTGATGCTTTCAGCATTTGTGACAATAATTTTCTCATGGGCAAAGATTTTCTGCGTGAAACTGCAGCCCACAGTTACTTTTTACAGCCTTGTTCTAAATTCCTGAAAATAATGTTTTACTTTATAATGGAAATTGTGACAAGCTTTAACCATAACTGTACTAATGGGCACCCCTGAATAAAACTGGGCATTGTAACAGTGGTTGTACAACATTAGAAATTCTAATTAGAATTTTTAAAATAAAGGTGCTATTCTAAAAGAATCAATTACTGTAACATAGAAACAGCAAAGGAAAAAGCCTGAAATATAGCAGTAGGAAAAAATACCTCAGACAGTTGAAAATCAAAAGGTAACACTTGTGGAGAACATCCAGATTTATTATGCTGAAAGTGAGAAGCATACTATATGTTTAATATTAGTGTCTTGAGAGGAGTAGGTTTCAAGGCAATAGGAAAAATCAGTCTACACACCCTCCGCTCACATTTTTCAGTACTCAGAGTGGGAGTTCCCTCTGCAAAATGTTACGGGGATGTTGGCAACAAGAAGATTCATAAAGTGGTTACCATCAGAAAAGTGATGGAAGGGTTCTTAACAACAGAAGGTCTTATTCCTATCCCATTTGCAGGCATTGAGCTACTCCAGGGCTGAGGCACTGAACCTCATCCAACACAACTGAAACACTGTGCCTAAGTATTTTATCACAGATTCCTGATCTGTTACGAGTTATTTTGAAAAATTTGAGCGTATCACTGAAATTTCAGGCACAATCAAATAGATTCGTGTGTGTTAAAAGTGGCAACCACAATGAATAAAAGCCACCTCTTAGCATCTGGTCTAATTAACCAAGATATTATATTATAATGTAAATAATAAAAATACATTTATGATAATTATTTTATTTTTTAAGGCCTATAACAAGAATTCAGGAGAATAAAAATTCCAGTACTTAAGCTTACTGCATTCTCTCTGGAAACACTTCCTTGTTTTCAGACAGCTTTCACTGGTTTTTGATTTTCGTCTTTCCCTTCTCAACTGCCATAGCAACTATTACAAATATTTACGTGCGACAAATACTGGCGTGGAGAGGCATTTTTTCCTCCAGTATTTATGAAGCACTGTCACAAAAGTTGGCGATGCTTTGTCATGCATGTACTACCTTCTGTTTATGCCTCTGCATAGTAGGGTGTTAAACAAGTTACCTCATGGATTTGGACTGTGTTGGCAGCCTGCCAGGATTGATCTACCTGCAAAAATATGGTTCCCTTTCACCTACCTCTTCAGCCGATCAAAACCAACCTTCTGTGGAGTTAAGGAACTGTCTTGTCCTTTCATATAAGCAGTTATTTGCTGTCAGACATATGTGAGCATGTTGGAGCTTTGAGCATATGGTAGAGGTACTCCTTTATGAAAGAATTGATGTGTTTTTTACTGAAGAGATTTGCAAAGTCCAGGCAATTGTCACAATGTATGCTCTATCACTGGGACAGCAAAAATTATGATTTGACAGCTGGACAGAAGTTTGGAGCTGGACAAGGTGGCAGCTTCTCCTTATCCTTATGTTGTCAACCTTGTATTACTTTTGTTGCTCCCTTTTTTGTGTTTCTCCCCAGAAGGCTAAGGATCTAACTTCTACATTGGGAAGACTCCCTGTGTTTCCCCAGTTACCTCATTCCTCTCCTCCACCAGTGATTTTGTGTTCAGTGCTGCTGCTGCCACTGTAAGCCTTCATCTGCTCAGTATGTTCTGAAAATAGGTTAAATTTGTGAGGATTCCTAACACTGTTTCTTTCTTCCTCTTTCATTCAATTTCTGTTGCTTTTGGGCAGGCACGATCTCTACTTGTGCTACAAAATGCTTTGCGATGTGGCTAGCTCAAGTCAAATCTGAATAGAAAGTGCTAATTCTATGGACAGAAAAAGAGGAACGGCTGTAACTGCTGCAAATATTGAGCAATTCCTTGACTTTGTATGCTGGTCAGCAAACCCACTGTCTGAAATGCTGCAGGACTGGATTCTTATGCTTATTACTGAACAGAAATAGGCTGTTTTAAAAGTAAAGTTGAGCTTGTGATCCTATATGGCAAGCTTTGGTTCAGGTCCAAAATCAGGTTCATACCAAAACCTGTTTATAGCTGAATTGGAATTAATAAGATTAAGCTGGGCTTACTACTGCAACTAGTCCATTACCAATGGTTTTGCACCACAGTCCCTATTTGGCTTGCCTTCAGCCTACTTGATGAATGGTCAAAGATACAATGATCAAACAGATAAGGCTTAAACTGAGCTCGTATATAGAAAAACACAATCTTTAAACCAAGTAACTTACAAATTAAAGTAGAAGACAGCAGACACTGAAAGGGTGGACACGTGCACCAAGGAGGAGGCAGGCACTAAGCCAATTCATTTGACTAGAAGATGGGCTGGTAATAAGCCCAGGCTGAGGACTCCAAGATACGTCTTAATGACTGACTCAGCACATAGCAGCTATGTTCATAGCAAAGGTGATCTTTGGAAGATTTTGAAAAGTAATCGTCTAATACAAGGATAAAGTAAATACATAGTATTTATCGGCAGATCTCACCACCTTATTTTAAAATTCTTTTTATCTCAAGTAGCAGGGATGGACCTATTCATCCTAACTATGGACCATTGCATAACACACTCTGACAGAGCAGTATCAAAAGGAGAAGCAGTAAGTGCTAAACAAAGTTTACAAAATCAGGAAGACTACTACATAACAAATAGAACAAATGAAAACATCAAAACACGACTCAGAAGAAAAGGTCTTTGTGTTTGTTGTCCCACACGGCAAACTGTGAGGCCAAGTATTTAACTCATAAGCCCCTGATTCCAATGTTTAAACATAAACGAGCACTGAACGTGGAACTAAATGTTAGTGCTAATACGGCATTTTCACCTGTTTCCAGTTGCTTTATAAAAGTGACTTTAACTTCACAATGCATGTACTTTTTCACATTGGAAAACAGGACTGAGAAGCTATCCCTCTTTTACAAAATGACGTAGTGAGGCAGTGATAAAACAATAACATTCAGGTGTCGTTGCCCTAAGCCCACGATCCAATCAAGAAAACCATATTTTAACAGATCCAATTCTTTGTCAGGAATGATGATTGGGTCTTTATGGAATTTGAATCCCTACAACTGCTGAAGGAAACCACACTGCAATCTGAGCTAAGGTAAAATCAACAATTGTCAACAGGAACATTAGGTCTATTCTGCAGATTACTATCTACTACAAAGCAAAATCTCAGCATACTTCCTCAGCAAATTTCACCGCAAGCACAAAACATAAAAGGATCTTTAAACACAGAGCACACTATACGAGCACAAGATGTATGTGATTCAATAGAAGCAGCACTATCACCAACAGTGTGTACCTACAAATGGAATTTCTTTTTTAAATTTGAACCACGAAAATGTATTCAGAACATCCAATGTCCTCAGATAAAAGAACTAAATATTTTAGGCTCCTCCACCTGGAATTTAAAAATGACCAGAGACTCTTGCCTATATTCTACCACATTCTGGCTGGTTGATGTATGGCAGTTGTGTTCATAGAGGAGTTTTAGCTATGGACAGGTTCAAAGCTGTCTTGGTGTGCCCATGCTTGTTAGCAATTCTTCGGTACTGACAGTCCCAAATGCTCAAAATTATGAAGCAGCCTACAGAAAGAATGCTTCCTTAAAAATGACGAGTTTTGGAGAAAAAAAAATCTTGCTTAGTTCTATAACTGGCTGTTTATAATTTCACATACCAGTTGACAAACATTTATGAGACTCTCAAATCATACTTTTTAATTTTGCCAGCTGCAATTGTACTATATGTTTTAACATGATAACTTGGATTTCCAGGTCGTGATACAGCTCTAAGAGCTGGGAATTATTCATCAAATGGTGTCACAGCCAGATGCAATGTTTTTGAATACGGTCTGAGAACGATTTTTAATATCGTTAGCCCAATCCTACTAGTGGCTAAGGAAGTAATAGAGATGTTGGTTTATGTCATACTCAATATAAAATTGTTATAGACGATTATCAATCTTCCTTTTAAATGACAGTTAGGTCACTGTGAGTAACACAAGCTTTGAATACAACTTCATATGCTAATTCATCTCTGAAAGGACACCTGGTTGCCGTTAGTCTAAAAAATGTTTCACGTGGTGGGCAGGGACAACCAGTATAAGTCCTGAAGTTCATTCTGCAGTGTCCTTTCATACTTATGTCTTATAATTTCGTAAGGTCAAATGCAGAGAATTTCAAGACTTCTCCTAGGATTTATGATTTAAGAAATTTCTCATGTAGTTTCAACTCCTGATCAATAACCAAATACCACAAGTACTCCTAGAATTAAAGAAAAATGTGGCTTAGATTCTGTCAAAGTCAGATTTCTGCCATACATTACAGATAAGAAATAAGGAGTAGAAAGAAATCATTGCTAGATACTGTTGCAAAGGCACTCCATAAAACACAGAAGTCTGCTGATATTTCTTATAACAAATTACTTGAACCTTAAACGCTGTGTCAAAGCTATGGGACCCAGGAGCACTTCCCAGATCTTGTTTGTCTCGACTGCATGCTGAGATGAGACAGACACGTACCATGTCTCTGCACACAGGTGTGTGGGTAGGCAGGGAGTGGAACTGTGGAGCTGCACTCGCACAGCTCCCTCAGCGTAGATCAGCAAGGGATCAGGATGCAGTTGAAACTGCACTTCCCCACAGTTTATAGCCAGCAGTGGGACTAAATTTGGACTCCTTGGGTCAGAAACTTGCTTGTATCCAAAAAAAAATTAAAAAAAAAAAAAAAGAAAGAAAAAGAAAAAGAAAAAAATCCCTCTACAAATAGTTACGAGGACTTTTCTAAATATATTTCATAGTTCTGAAGACTGAAAATTCTCAACGTAAATCATCTGACAGGTCTAATAGCCATGAATTCACTCTGTCACAAATTCATTTGGACCTCAGAGCTCCGGATCAATTTCTGATGAAGAAAGAAAGAGGGTCAAAAGTTGACCACCAATATGTTGCTTCAGAAATGTTTATTTTCTATATGACTATGCAAAAGCAAACAACAAAACAGATAAGTATTATCTAAAAGACCACTACAGCAACATGTACTCAAATAATATATAAAAAATTTGGAAAAAAAAAGATTAAAAGTAACAATGACAACACAGAAAGGGAGGTGTGCGAAACACACCAAGTCTTAGAAGGTTATGATGATGGTTACTAGGAATCTCTGACATTCTGTTGAGATTGTGACCTTGACAACACGCTACAATCCAGCAAAACTCTTCTTAGAGGAGACTGAAGAATAAATTGTCAAGTTTCTTAGTAATCCAATATTGAAATGGACACACATCCACAAAATACACATGCACAAAATATTGGCAACACATAAAAACACTGTGGGACATAGCAGACCTATGAAGATCTGTAATAGGTTCACAGCAATTAGGAAGAAGTTAATATTCTTGAAAAGGAATAGAGCCTGTTGCATGGTACATAACATGAGAGGCGACAGTTTAACTGCTGACATTTCATCAGGACTGCTTTCAATGGGCTTCGACTCTAAGAGATGCCACATGAGAATTGTCACCTCCTAGCTAGCTTAACCAAGATAAGGAGCAAAACTTGGGTGATATTTTGAAGGTCTTTCTTATATCCAGCTAATACCGAAATTCACCTATATATTTGTCCTTCTATAAGTAGGAGGACAAATAAGCAGCTCAGTTTTGCAATCCTGCCAACGTTTTTTCTCAGCTCAGCAGAGGTATTGGCTCAACACCTCTTTTCCAGAGACATCTCTTGGCTGCTAAACAAAGTATGGAAATCTGAATCCATTCATGAACTCAGATTTCCCATGTGGCAACACACCATACCTCAAGCTGCTCCACCAGAACTAGAAAAACATGTCCACTGTCCTTAAACTGGCACACATCACTGTAGCTTTGGTTACATAAGTCAAAGCTTCATTCTGCACTATCCAGTAAAAAGAGGGGCTGTCAGTACCATGAGGTATATCAGGATACTAAATTAAGAATCCTGGGACGAGGAAGGTTGAATTGAAGGAAATGATTTAAACTCTGAGAGTTGACAGGGACTTTATGTCACATGAATGAGTAACTGTGTATGTATCTCTAAGTATCCTGTTGCAACTTTTCATCCCAACTAAGGAAAAAAAATACTCTTCAACATGTTGAAATATGAGAAGTTGTAGCAGGATGGGAACTCCTTCTCAACACAGTTTATAAATAACTGATTAGTCAACAAGCACTTTTTAAAGTCCATGAATCTGCAAAGCCTTCTTTCCAGAAGAAAATCACTGCAAAACACCTGTTCGAAAGTTATTTCTTAACTACATTCTGTTCATTATTTTTCTGTTTAAAGCCAGTCACATTCAATAAAGTATGAGTAAACGAAGCTTATAAATAATAGTTCCCTAAAAATGAAGATCTGGAAATTATTGGTTTTATAACTATCTATTATGAAATATGTATATATATATATATATGTATACCAGAAAGTTCTGAACATTCTGAGATCCTAGCCTCCTAATGAACATTATTTGTAATAAATAATTGACGAGCTTCAGTCGTCATCTTATCTTACTTGTATGGAGACCAGAAATCTTGATTATGAAAAATTACTTTAAAATAATTGTTTAAGCAAAAAACATGAAAGCACGAGCTCATGATACATGTCAGTTCTACTTGACAAGCTCTTAGCCAATAAGTAGGGATATTTTGCTGAAGTAAATTTGAGTGTTGCTATTCTTTTGTATGGAGGAGTTAAAACAGGAATATCTTGGATCTGAAGTAGTACCTTCCTCCATTTTGCACATGTCCTTGTCCAAGGCTCTTTAGGTTGGCTGAGGGACTCATTAAAGATAATGTCTTTTAGCTGACAATCATTTGTCACAGAGATATCACTACTTGTACAGTAAAGAAAAGGTAATATTTACATGTGCTGCCGTTTTCAGACTTCCAAATGAAAAGAAAAATTGTAAGGCCTTATCTAGACCATTTACTTCTGTGTCACAGAAGTATGAACAGAACAGGTGCTCAGAGGAATATTTCCCTTTACAGAAAATACTAATTTATTTTTATCAAAGTCTGTCTGTATATCAAGAATCGTTTGAAAATAGCCGTATTTGTCAACAGTCATAAGTTTATTAGTCCTGTTCTTTTGATCCAAGAAAGAGGTAAGTCGTGAACTTGTCAAATGTTTGGATAGTAATGGAAAAAAAAACAGTTATCTTAACCTTTTCCTGAAGATCAGTATAACTAGAACTTGTTAAATTATTTTTATTATAAATAATAATAATAATAAAGAAGTAAACTGAAGGGGCAACACTGCATTTTTTGCTGAGTAGTAGATAATCTGACTACAGTGACTGGTAGGGTTCCTATCTAAGTCTTCTCTTCCAATGTATCACAGGATAGAGAGGATGCCAGTAGCATGCACTTACCAAGGTTAAACTCAATCTTGAGAAACACCGATTTCCATCTGTGGCTTGACACTGCATGCCAGGTATATTGAACTCTCAATAAAATCAGTGCAAATGTACTGAAGGTTTACATCGTGCATAAGACACTCATATAGAAAACGCAAAATATTTTTACATTATTACTTGACAGCTTTCTGTCAATAAAAGTGTGCTTGCTATATCCCAAATAGTTGATGAGTGCAAGAGTAGGCAGGCTCCTTGAAGAGCTTTAACTTTCTCCAAAGCTGCTAAATCCTTAGAAATCAGTAAGGGTAAATACACATATATATTTGCCTTGCTTGCCTTGCTGAGATAATTTTCTCAATCTCTCCTACATTTTTATTAGTAGTATAAAATGTATACACTTAGTTGACAGCTGTTGGGGGGGGGGTAGGGGAATAACAGCCACGTTATAACAGCTCTGAGAGTATATATGCAATGCAGTACTTTTCCCGTATCCACCAAAAAAAAAAAAGAACGAAAGAAAACACCACAAAAGCTAGAGGGTACCTATGACACTGGCAGCATTTCACCAACACAACCATTCTGGGATGCAGTGTTCAACAACCCACAGTCAAAATTGCAACTCACCTTCTGCATCTTCTGGCCTTGTAAGATCAATGACACCAGGGCCCAGTTTTCCATCTTCATTGGGTTTCCCTGTTAATGGTGGGCCTAAATTCTCAAACCTTGATCTTTCCTGGAAAAGAACAGAAATAGTCTTAATGCTCTGTATATGTTAGTTCTCATTGTGTGCCTGTGCATGTATGTACGCTGTGAAACGCCTTATTTTTTAAATACGAACAAACAATGAGTGCATTTAATTAGAAATTTAACTCAGACTATTTTTTTTTACAGATTCGGAATGTTTGCATTTATGAAAATCAGTTTTAAATGTGAAACATATACAGAAGCTTTGAAATTATTTTGATCTGCACTGCCACAATGCATAAAAGATTGTACATGCAAATACAAAACACTCTTGGCAGGAAACAGTGCCGATCGACGCTGCTCACTTTGCGTTTCCACTTATTTCTAACTTAAACTGGAAAAGACAATCAACATTTCGGAGATATGAAAATTCAGAAGTTTAAAGAGTTTGTATTAAAATATACTGCTAATTTAATGGGGGAGGGAACACTTTTCTCCACTGTGAGATTCAAGTTAACATTCATACCCCTGAAAAAACACGTCTGAATTTTACATAAGAGTTTTTCAAAGAAAAGCAATTGGAAGAAGGAATAATAGACGACAGGAATTATACCGTTATTTTGTCTAGGAATTTCAATTGTACCACAGTGGAAAGGGAACATAGGGAGCTAAGACTGAAAGGGGAAAGGGAAAAGAGGAGAGGAGAAGGGTTCAAACTCCTGGGAGGGGGGGGGGGAAAGGGAGGGAAAAAAAAAAAAAAAAGAAAAAGCTGGAGACCTCCATAGAAAAGCTGAAACTGGAAACTGAAAAGTATTTTATGTGTTAACCCAGTTAGCTCTTCAATCAACTACTGGACAAGGTCACTACTATTGACAGTGCAGTACTGTCCCACAATAGTAGTCTGTAGTGCTGTGTATCAGTAGCAAAGCATTCAGTGGTTATCATTAATTTAGTGTTCTCATTTGAAGGAACATAACATGTTTTCCCTCTTGCCTTGTTGTTACCTCTTCAGACTAAACTTGGCATTATGTTGTACTTGTGAATGAATGAAACCTTGTTGTTCATTACTATGAAACAATATTAAATGTCATGTCAGCTTGAATTTACAGACATGAAATACCAGCTTTCAGCTCTATGAACAGTTTCTCCATGTTATACTTAATGCATTATGCAGAAGTAGAGTGCTGATTGCTGTTCAGTCTATTGTTCAATGACCTAGTTCTGTGCTCTGCATGCTAGACATAAAGGAAAAGATTATGAATTTCTCTCTTGCAAGATGGTTAGAAACCTGGAAAAGTTCTCATGAACCAAACATACTCAATGGCCTTGACTTCTCATTCGCTCTACCTTTGCTCCATTTCTTCGTATTATCACTGTATTTTAATAACATGTTTCAGTAATAAAATCCCATCAGCCAAACAGTTCAGGAATTCTTTTGATTCCTCCAATCATGGATTATTATTATTATTATTGTTAAATTTGCAGAGGAAGAAAAGAAAGCAAAAAAAAACCCTGACACTGGATTTGCTTCAACATGCAGCTGAGGCATTTCAGGTAATAATTCCATTTCAAAAGTTTCTCAGAATATTTCAATCATCTAAAAAAATAACTGCATTTTATATTTGCTTAACTTTATAAGTTATTTTCCTCTGTAAAATCTGTGGTTGACAAAGGAGCTTATGTATACAGTGGATCTCACGGAAAAAAGGAGTCACAAATGAAATGTGACTGCAGAAAGGCACCGAAATACATGAGGCTTAATATTGTACTGAATGATGCTTGTGCAAGGTAACAGTACATCCTGAATCAATAGGATGGGATCCATTTTACTGGTAGACAGAATAAAAAATAAGTTTCTAAAGGATTCTGTTTTCCATTGCAAAACGCTGATTTGCAGTTGAGATAAAAACAAAGATCAGCACTAAGAAAACAGCTTTTCACACAAATATTCCAAAATATTTGCAATAAAAGCTTTTTCTTAAGGACATTAACACAGCACCTGCAGTAATCTTGGAAGAACGGCCTTTAAGTGTGTTTCAGAACAAGAAACACCTTTCTGCTATAAAAATCAACAAACCCTGCTACATATCAATATGCACATTTGAAATATCTTTCTAGTCATTCATTCTCTTTGATTTTACCAGAAAATATTCTGTTGGAAAAAAAAAAAAAGTTTCTGAAAGAATATCAATATTTTGACACAGAAAGAGAAAAGGGAGAATTAAATGATGGCATTCAGGAACAGCAGAACAAAAGCACTTATACCATAAAAATACCTGCTCTTGACAAACAAAGACATACTTACAGTTATTGCATAGTCTCATCCTTCTAATTCATGAAAAGCTATAACGAACCTAACTATATTTAAATCTTTGAAATACCTTTTAAAGACATTTCTTTGCTCACCTTTTTTTTTTTTAACTGAAAATAATCTTCATAAATAATTGTAGAAAAAAATTCAATACTTGCATTGCGATTAGACAAATTGAGAAGAAATGTAAAAAAACAACGTTCCCCAATACTGATAATGTTTTTATCTAGTTGATGTCTTTAATATTCACTGAAATGCATCAAATTCATCTGAAATTTGAGTTCGTTCTAAAGAGAATAGTTATTCGAACTAATAGTCCTTTAAAAATATACCTGTTTCCTTGCATGAGCAAAGACCGAAAAGAAGATTGATTCTGTACATAGTATTCCTATGTGAACTAAAAAAAGCACACCTTCATTCAAAGTAAATGCCTATAAGAAGCCACACTAACAAATACGTTCCTACCACGTATTATATTTGCACACATGTAGATCTACTACTGGATATATTGCTACCATCCTCCCATCTGCACTCATAGAAAATTGTGGTGAGTTTGCCAGATAGTGCAACACTATGGACAGTGCAGGTGTTTTGTTTCCTGTGAAAAAGCATTTTTTTAAAACTGGCTCTGGAGCTTATACTGTATCATCACATTAAGTTTTCCCATTAAAATCTAAGAGAAAGGGTGAAAGGGTTTCGGACATGGCACTGACAGCCTTTCCTCATCCGACTAGACCAACACAGTCACTTGGAGTTCATATGGAAAACTGAAAGCTCTTTCCAGCACAATTCAAATCCTTTGTGCTTCTGTTTATGTTGAACATATAGTAAAAACAATCACGTCTCTAAAATGAGAAAAAGAAGAGAGAAAAGACTCTTCTTAACACTCACATCTCAATTTTCCATTCTGTGATATTATTAGGCACTTACTTATGCGTTGCCAGTCACAAACATGAAGAAAACATAAAAGTTATTGAAAAAATTAAAGTCTGCTCAACTGTCTTGCAGGACTGTTGGTTCTCTAAGTGCTTTGAAATTATGATGTATGAGGTAGATGTTGCATATTAAATAAAGATATTTAAATTATAAAGCCCCCGTTAGTGAGAGCTGATGAATGTTAAATGTTATGAGCCACAAGGCTGTGGCATCCATCATATTCACATATTATCACAGTCAGTGATGGAGCAGCCCCAGTGATGACAGATAGACTGCTAGATAGTTATCCCTTATTTCCAGAGTCGCCAAGCAAGCCTATCAACCCCTTTGGCATTATTTTTAGCTTTGCATTAAATTAGCAACTTTTCCATCACGCTCTGTCAGAAAGTATCAATTCCTTCTTCACATGTGGAAGGTAGAAGAATGATTTCCTAAAGCAAGGAGAAATGGAAAAAGAAGCAGTTGCCCCTTCCTCTGAAAAGGCTGCAAACTTCAAATGACTAGAAACAAATATAAAATTGTGTTCTTATGAAAGAACGGCAATGAAACAGTAAGCACACAATAATGGCTTTTCTCTGCACTTAGATAAAAGCTGAATTTTTGATGTGCACAGTATATTTTCATAAAATTTTATATACTATGTTTTATACACTTATTGGCTATTCCATAATAATGTGTGTGCTAACAGTAAAATTGCTCTTAAATTTATGTGCGTTATTTATACGTTCCCACGTAACAATGCTTTTTGTTGTAAAAAATATTCTGTTTATTAATGTAACTTTACAACCACTGCATCCAAGATCCGTGGTAAATTAATGACATTTTTATTATTTTATAGTGTCATTAAATTTTTACTGATCACTCCATCAAACTGAAGCAATAAAGGCCATAATGCAAACTGGGACACTTAGATCAGGGGAGCAGGAAGGCATTCCATATAGTCTGAAGTAAACGGCTTGCTATAAATGATATTTATACCATCTTTAAGGATGTGAGAATACTTGGACAAGTTTGGCAAAACTGTTTCTGTAGTACCGTGGATTGTGTACTTAAATAACAGTTTATTTGCCAGGAAGACAAGTTTTTTTCAAACCATATGCGAGAAGATGACTGATTGCATCCATCTCTTGAAAAATAATATACGAAATGTAATAATACACTGGGCACCCCTCCCTTCTGGATTACCAAGACTGATCCGACTATACCCATGCCTCAAATTATTTCAACATGCTTGCTTTTTCCACATCTGAAATGTATGCTTAGACTGAAATGGAAAATGGCATGCACGCTGATCGTTGTGTGGAGGATTTAAAAAAAAAATATATATTTTGCAAACAAATACTTTTTATTTAAGTAGACATGTTTGGGCAATGATGTAATACCCTTTATTTCAATAGTCTAGCATGGAAGCAGTTACCAACATTAATTTAAAGAGCCAGTTTCTCTAAAATGAATTAATATGGGTTGTTCACTGAAGCCACAGAGCATGTGACTGAAAGGATATTATTTCTTCTGAGGACAGTAGTTTAGTTAGAATGACTACAGATAATTATCGCGTGTTGTCATAATGCATAAAAAATATTTCAATGGAGTTATTCCATACTAAATATTCTAGTGGCTTATTTGCTAACTGTTATCTATTCCCTTCACGTACTATGGACAATAAAGAACAAGCGAACAACTTACTATATTCAGAATATCAAAAGGACATTTTCAACAAAATACAGAGAAACTTATTCCCAGTTTCTACCCTGGAAAGTCAATATATAAACATCCCAAGCTTTTAGAGTTATTCTGACTACTTATAACAGTTGGGACTGAAAAGTTAAATTACCCTGCACTTAGAATCTTTTGCAACATCTTGGCACAGCGGGATAATTACAAATTGACTTTCAGCCTTATCTCTGGATATTTTAGTTATTATGGGTGGGAAGTTTAAACATTAACCTTATTACAACAATGTCAATCATCCTACTGGTGTGCAGGCATGCAACTGCTGGAATTCTTTGGATGGCAAAGTAGATAAACACAATAGTTGCATTACTATTACAACTAAAAGCACGTCAGCCCTACAGAAGTGCCTTTGGTTTTTGAGACCTTTGTGGTGAATATTTAGAACACTGTGGATTTCCCCCCCCCCATTACTGCTCTTTTCAGTTGTTGAAGGCCTCTATATTGTACATAAACTGCTCCGGTACCGCCTTTGTATGCTGAACATACAGTATAGATTATCATCCCTGCCACAGACTAAAGGTTTGTAGGACATTCAAGTGCCTCAAAACAGACATCCGGCTTAAAAGGGTGAGGTGAGAGAGAAGTCATCAGGTCCATTCTTAGATATATTCTTCCATCTTAAAACATGAGTGAAAAGTAAGGGATTAATGGGAATATAAATTATTTTTTTGTCCTTACTGGCAAGCTTTGGTTGGCTTCCACATAACAGCGAGCACATACACCAGTGCATCACAAGGAGAAAATAGTCCAGAGTTCCCAAGTAACAGAATTTCATAGCAATGGTCATGATATGGGCCTTTCTTCTTTTAAGACATGTTCAGAAGTCAAAATTGAGAATGACAAAGTAATGAAAATTTAAAGTATCATGAAAAAAGTTTGAAACCGGAGTGCTAAAGACCAAAAACTCATCAGATAAATACAAACAAAACAGCCTACTACTAAACACTCTCTTTAACTAATTATTTTGTAAGTCTGATTTTAAGGATCAGAATGCCAAGAGTCTCTGGATAGTGCAAGCAGTAGCCATCCTGAGCTCTGAAAAAAAATAGGAAGGATTTAAATGAATTCCCTGGTTACTGGGAACATATACCAGTAAGTTAAAACACTTCAGTGTATCAAAGTTTGCCTTTAAAAATAGTAGTGTATGAATTTAAAAGCATTTTTTGAAAGCAAACAAAAAGCACAGATAGCAAATATTTCCACGTAAGTAGGATTTTATGCCCTCCTACACATGAGGTTTTGACATACCCTTAACTATTGCTGCACTTGCAGGCACTCCAAAGCTCTGTATCTGCCCTGGTTAGATTACTTTCAACAGCATTACTGCATTTACTGAGCCCCCTAAACCAAATGCTTTATGTCTTTGTTCATATGGTTTTAATACGGTTTTAACCAATTGCAAAGTTATTTATAAGTTTGCAGCTCCCCAGTAGTTAGAGTTATGAAGCATTCAGACTTAAGCATATCCAGTTGTGTGGTAACCCAACTACTGCTTTCATGCGGTTTCCAACTTTTTATTCATGCACAAAGGCATGATGCATGGCTGTATCTGAGAACTCTTTGATTAACTCTTTGTTTCAGCAGCAAACTCATATTGTAGCCTGCAGTAAAATTACACATCAACCAAAATGTAACGATTTAAAAAAAAAACACAGAAACTGTGAAATTCTAACTTATACCGATGAGAAGTCATTAGTCTGTGAAAAACAAAGGGACAGACAGCTAAATTAACAGCTGGCAAACGAAAAAATAAAAAAATAAAAAAATAAAAAAGAGTTACTACTTAACACTGCAAAATTCACCAGAGGTCAGAAAGAGTCCAAAGGCTGGGCTGTCACTTGTTTTTAAAAGAGCTGGATAATTTTATGACTGTTAATAACATTTATAGTAACACATGCTAAGATAATCAAATCTCATGTTCCAGAGTGTAAGCTGTTCAATTGTTGGGGTCAAAGAGAAATTCCCTTTTTC
Organism: Penelope pileata; assembly: GCA_013396635.1. Taxonomy (NCBI): domain Eukaryota; kingdom Metazoa; phylum Chordata; class Aves; order Galliformes; family Cracidae; genus Penelope; species Penelope pileata. The sequence goes on from WBMW01002243.1 coordinate 77,980, forward strand.
TCTCTGCTGCTTCCTTCTCTCCTGACCAACATCCACAGATGATTAACCAGGAGCCTTCTAGGGAGAAAAGTTAATTTTCTTTTATAACATCAGGTATCGCTCGCTAGATTTAAGGGAGAACTGGTAAATAGTTTAAGACTAAATCTACGTACCTTTCAACTACAAAGAATCTGAGTGCAGCCATTTAAAAACACATTTTTCTTCCATCTAAGCACATACATGTGCATTTTTGGGAGACAGATGAAAATAATCACAAATGACAACTGACATATACTTCTACCAGAAAACAGCAAGATTGTTTTTCCTGTGCCAAAAGGTGACTAATGCAAGTAATTCAGTAGCTACTCTTGGACCTTCAGAATGGCCATTCATATTTCTAATGTTTGAGTTACAAGAATAAATGCATAAGCACATGGCAAAGCAAAGCTTTTTCCCTTGTAGAAAATATAAAAGGAATGCATAGAAATAATAAAAACAAATATTTTGCTGTATTTCAGTTTAATTAGCAAATGGTTCAACCTTGTCAGTTACATTCTTATTTTGACAAAGCATTTAAAAATGCAGACACTGAAATGCCATAAAAGTGTGCAGGAATACATTTCCAAAATACAGACTTAGTGCCACGATTGTGTAAAAGCATCTGTGCATACCTGTCCAATTTTTTCTGTTTGTAACTAAGTTTCATTAAAAGTATTATCCTGCATTAGAACGGAGACAGAATTTAGGAGACCAGAGATCTGATTCCTGTCCTCAAAACTGTGAATTCCCTTTTCTCTTAATAATCTAGTAATATATTTGAAGCTGAAAACACAGCTTTAGCAAGAAGCCACAGCAGTATAACAACCAGCAAAACTGTTCTAAGTTCAGCACTACAATTTTTTTGGAATGGAAAAAAAAGGAAGAAGTCACTAATTTCAATTTCATTGTGGTGTTCTGCAAACCTCAACAGCACAAAGGAAATTCAACTGCCCTCCACGCAAATTGAGAAATGAGAGATTTTAAAAAATGCAGAACACTGACATACGCCACTGGTCAAACTTCTCAAGAAACAATATGATGTTATTTTATAAACTATATAGAATATAAGTGTATGAAAACAGACACGTACATATGTTTGATTTTAAACCTAGGAAAGCTAAAAGCCGGACAGCTGTTGTCATGGATACTTTCATTCCATCATTTTAATTACGCAAGGTGCACGTCAGATTTTGTGACATGATCAAACAGTACTGGAAAAACTGATAAAACGGACTACCTGATGCAATAATCAGCTATCAAGTAGCAATAAATGCATTTTTCCTACTCTACATGTGGATAATAGCTATAAAGGTGTAAAAACAAATATTCCAAATATTCTGTTTTCAAGTATTTCTAAATTAAGGAACTAAATTCCAGGTGAAAATCTGAACCTAAGTTTTGTACATTTATTATAGAAATATCTGAACATCAGTAGTGCTGTATATTCAGGTACAGATGTCAGCGTTTCCAGTAGATGCTCTGAATGAGTTGCTGGGGGCACCTAACCCTTTTGCTTATCTCTATAAGCAATGCAACACCCTAGACATGGCCGTTCCATTCCATTTTCAGAAGACACCTGAAGTAGATTAAATTGGTGATGCACAAGACACTTGGGCTTAAATGTTCGTATTCATATTTAGAATTAGAAATGCAATCAAGGCAGATAAAATCCCACTGAATGCTACTGTGTTCAAATATATGCCTTGCCTTATGCTATATGTAAATATATAATTGCATATCATGCATATATAGATTAAGAAGGCTTTTTCTCTATCAGACTGATTTTTCCCCATATTTTGTAGCATTTTAGGTATTTTTTTTTAAGGATGCCTTTTATAGCTGCTGTTTATATATTACTCTATGTACACTCAGATGTTTTTTGTTACGTTCAGAGAAAAAAGAAACATATCACTAAAGAATAAGTAAGGACGGGTGACAATGGAACAATGATGATAACATCATTATGCAGTGTTTTGCCTCTTGTACCCCCATCACTGCCATGTTTTTCTCTATTTCAGCGTCAGGAAAATGTGCCACTTACTGTTTATGTCAGGAAGGCAAGATTACTGTTTGCATGATTACAATATCAAGTGTGATGTGTATAATGACTGTGATGATATAGACGTACACCTCAACTATCTCCTGTTTTTAACCTTCATTCAAGAGAAAAAAACCAGCAAGTTACAAATTCTTGCAGGCTCACGTAGTCCTTAACTTTGTAAGGTACTGAGCACTTTCAATCTATCCCAACATAGGTCGTTAATAAACTCTAGGGAAATACTTGTGTGCTAATTCTAAGCTTCGACTAATACACTTCACTGAAAAGGGTTAAAGTGTATAGTTCTTGTATGCTTACTCCAAATCTGATAATAAAAACTATACAACTTCTTCCCAAGCTATGGAAGAGAATTATTCTTGTTTAGACCCAAAACAATAGAAAATCAAGGACGTGGTTCTGTAAGAGTACAAGATCTTGCATTCACAATGGCCTAGCTGAAGGCAAAGGAGCAACTCTTTATCAGTGAAATTGCCTTATTTGCTTACCTGTCTTTCTAATGCAATCAGACCTAAGTTGTTCACAAATTACATTTTTAAGATTTGTACCCTAGGAAAAAGCAACCCAAATTCAATTCATAAACATTACACATATATTAAAAAAAAAAAAGCAACTAATATAATAGGAGAAAAAATTCAATTTCTATATCCAATATGCAAATAAATGCAAATACATACTTCCTGGAAACTTGTCAAGATTTACATCTGAAGGAAGGAGCAACTTCCATGCAGGAAGTATAAATCAAAATAATGTAAGGGAGAAGGTACTTTACAAGGGTAACTGAAGGCTATGTATTTTTTTTCATGCTGAGTCCAGGAACCCTTACACCTGAAACCATCTTAAAAGCAAAATGACTACCTACAGGCTGAAAAAATTATGTGGTTTTACTACCGCAATATACAAAAACAAAACTGCTAGTTATCTATAGCTAATGCTACTGGCAAAAATCCATTCTCTAGATTTTCATTTAAAGTAGAATGATTTCATAAATATTCTTTTGCTTTCATCATGAAAAGCTTGTTTTAAATTTCCCACATAGGATAACTATTAAAGTACTCTTCAGATCATTGCAACAATGACAATTTAGAAAATGCCCTTTCATTGTAACAACTAATCTTGGATGAGAGTTTCAAAAACAGCAGTTTCACCCACAGAGCACATTAGACGCTTATGTCCCACTTAAGACTTATTTTTGACCTGGTTTTCAACATCAGCGTAGACTGGGTCCTACATACATCTCCTGCATTGAAAATGATGATTTTCTTTCTTTTCCTCTATCCTCATTAATCCACCCTAGATGACATATATGGAAAAGCTCATACAACTCACTGAAGGAACATTCGAACACTTCATTCCAGTGGAAGTTTTTTGCTACTCTGTGGATAAATACAATCCGTGTGTAAGAGGGAATTTCTTGTTTCATACATTCCTTACTTCTTTGTATACTTTATAATCGTGTTCATATTTTCGAGTTATTTCTTACAGGAAAGAGAATAATAATGTCCTGGGGAAGCAATCAATATTCTGGAGTCTTTTACTACTATACATGTAAACAATCATAATACCTACCACGGTGCAGCAGTAGAACCCAAATCAGTTTAGAAAAAAAGTTGGTAACAGTATCTCCAGGCACGGAGAGGGGAAATTATTATCTTCTGGTTCCCCAGAAAGTCAATGATTAAGCTGAGAACTGAACCCAGGACTACTAAACATTAGGCCAGTCCACTGGCTGTTATGCCACACTGCCTCCATCATAAATCTATTTGATGGATTTTTCAGTCATGGAACATTAAAGGCTCTGCTCTTGTCTAATGAATATGTTTAAAGAAAACAGTACAAACAAAAGCAAATGCAACACTTAAATTACCTGAGAAGCACTGTTTTGATGTCACACTTGGATAAAGAATTTCCTAGTGCAGATCTATATGCACTTATCCATTCTGAAAAATATTTTAGCCAGCACCACTAGCTGGCATACTGGCATCTATTTATGTCTGAGAAGGGAACATAATCAGTTTTAGTTGGTTAAGTACAATCTGAGCCAACTTTTATATTATGACCAAAAGCTTGGCAGTGCAGTAGCAGTGGCAAGTAGCAGAAAATTACTTACAGTGTTATTTGCCAGATTACTTGAACAATTTACATTGGGTTTTCAAGAGAGTTTTGTGTATTAAAAACTTAAGATTTGGAAAAGCCTCAAACTGTGGATTTTTGTTCCTAGTTGCAACACGATGCACAGGAGAGGGTTATGATACAATATGAACTCACTAAATTTAGCATTTTTTTTTTAATACAAACTGTCTGAAACATTTAGGAGCAGTTCAGTATGAACAGTGAAGATATTTTTTTTAATCGAAGATTCAGAGAGCCAATTGATTTAGATTAAATGTTCAACCTTTCATATCTACTTGTTTAAGATTCATGTTGACATTGTACTAAATACGGCCATACAGTTTGCATTCCAGATAAATTGATCTGACTACAAGCCTCACTTTTTAGTATGATTCTAACTCCAAGATAAATCAATATTTAATATCTCCTGCAACAGCCCCAGTAGATAATTTTAAACCTTTTCTCCATCCCATTAAGTTACCTTTAAAAATACTTTATACAAGCTTTCACAGATGACTTCTGAAAAACTGGTTTATGAAAAGCAGTCTGAAATTCATTAATTCAGATGGAAAGGGTTTTTTAATCTTGCTGCATTGTGCTGATCTCTAAATCCATCTCTGTTTAGCTAATTCTCCTGCTCAGCTAATTTGAAGAATAAATAAATACTTCCTGCCAATCTGTAACAGATTTCAAACATAAAGAAAAGTCTCCTTACACAGCTTGCTATATGGAATGACATATCTCTAGGGCATGGGCTTCTGCAAAAACAAGCTGAACAAGGATCTCCCGAACTCACTGAGAGGATGGGTACTCTGCATCAGCAGGTACCAGCCTCTGCTCACCTCCAACACTGCTGCCACATCAACTAAGAGAAGCAGTGATAAGCAGCTACTACAAACTGGGCTCAGGCATCAGTCACAGTTTTGAACTTTAAAATCCACTGCCAGCTCCCTCTCCTCTCCCCACCTTCCAATCTTATGGAGCAGCAAAGGAGGAGGAAAAACATCTCTTCCCCCTCCCTCAAACCTCTCCTATGGCTAAGGGCCCCAGAGGGATGGGAGTCTTTGATATCAGAAGAATGCAAACAGCAAGGCTCGGGTTTGCCTCTTCTTAGGGTTTAGAAACAGAGACATAAGAGGAATTGCAAATGATTGTATACCAGGAGAACTGGAAGGGATTATGCCAAAAGGAAGGAAAGAACTATATACTCTGGAACTATCTCGTTGTATATCCACCATTCAAAATATAGGATCTTTACTTTTTCTACCTGCACTCTCCCTTACTCTTATTTCTTACACTGTTTCATAGACGCTATCTGCAGCAGTGAAGCTGTCCTGTTCTTCACCTTCCAGCCTACTGGTTTCCAACGCAATCCTTTAATTCTTCTGATTCGGCTGTTTATGGGGTCATACTGAAAACCCAAACAGTGAAACATTTCAGCTTGAAAAAAGAACGGAGGGGGGGGGCTTTCTGGTTTTGAAGCCATGTTTTGTTGCTTTCACAGCAGAGTTGCCCAAATAATTATGTTCTTGAAGAGGCAGCCAGCTGCCACCCAGTGCAAGGTTAAAGAACCTTGCACCTTAAAGTGCTGAGAAACTCCTTGCACTGCAGGGGCAGCACATGAAACCTGGTTGCCCTTGCCTTGCACATTCTATTACAGAGCTTCACATCAGAACTTTCATCACATCTGTTTAGCCTAAAAGAGTTTGATCCTAAATGAGTTCTTTCGTCACTAACAAGATAGAAATGTTAAAGAAAAAAAACCACGTGACTGATTAACTTATAATGCAGTTTTCAATTTTATCTCTATTCTTTTCCTACCTCCAAGCAATCAGAAACATGATAAATTGTGTATTCTGCTTATGAAAACTGTTTGGTGTTCAGCTTAGTCATGAGCCCAAATCAAAGGCAGATTTAGTGACAAGAAGAATACAGTTACATGCAGAACACACTCACTGTATAGCAAAAATATGTGAAATAGTCACTTTTCACCATGTAAAATGTTAGTGGGAATTCTACTTTGGAAATTGCATGCTGTTCCATTAAGATGTGACACACAACAGTAATACGAAGATGTTTTAAGACTTTACAAGAGTTCCAGCAGAAGTACACTGAGGGTAAGCAGTAGGGAAGAACAGCAGCAGCAGGGAGAAGAGGAAAGGAGACTCAAGATCATTGCAAACACTGCAAGAAAAATTCCATCTCTCTCATGATAACAGAATGACAGACTTGTACTACCTAAAGTATAGTCTGAGTCACATCAGGAGCACTCCATAGGATACCATACCATACAATACCATAGGATTGGAATCTCAAAAGAGTTGAAGGATGAACAACTAACATGGGCTGTGATTCAGAGAGACACCTCTGCTGAAATCCACCCTCAATATAGCAAATGTTTCACATTAAGAGAGCTTAAGTGGGGTCACAAACAGGAAATCACTTTTTTTTTTTTTCCTCTTTTTACAGGATTCAGTACATTGTCATTACACATATTCCCTAGTAGCTACAGTAACTCTGCATGGATGGAGATAAATGGAAATCAGTCAATAAACTAAGTAAATAGCACACTTCATCTCCTTCTCTGATAGGATAATTCACATATTTACTAGATATTTCTCATACTGCAGTTCATTACTGTTGCCTATCCAGTGGTGAGTATATACTGATAAACTACAGATGGCTTTTGCACCGAATAGAACAGAAATCCTATGTAGCAGGGTATGCTGTTTAGTGCAAAGGACTGATAGGTGTCCTTGTCTACACACTGTCAGTCTGCAACTGCGACTACTACCTTATTAGCCCCTTTCTTGCAAAGAAAGAGAAAAAAATAAAGCTTGCGTGATAGAGTGGGAGCAAAACTTTGCAGAACAACACATTTCTTGCATTTTCTAAAATGAAACAAAATGCTGAGATGCACTTCATCAATAAAGTGTTTAGAAGGTGTGATGCAGCGTGATCTGTAGTGTGATACTGAAGAATAAAACACAGGAGTTATGCAAAAAAGAGCACACAGGCCATCCCTTGATAAAGAAGAATTCCCTGGAATAAAAAGTGCAGTCAAATAACCTAATCTTACTTACGAGTATTCAAAGAGATTGACTGGTATCAGGCAAGGAATGGAAATCTGGCAAAAAGCTGACAATTCAATATGTTTTGGCAATCTGCTGAACCCTTAATGGAACAAGAAGTTTTACAGTACATGATGTGTCAATGACTCACTTTGTGTACAGTTCTAATGCACATCCTCCCAGTGATGGCTTCTATTTGTGCTGGCATCTGAAATATAGCAAAGATCGTCCCTGTGCTTTAGAAAGGGAACGAGCATGTAAAAACAGGATACAAAAATCTATACATATATAAAATAAAGTTCATCTGAATAATAATCATATAATGAAATTGTCTCAACAATTTAATTCAGGGATGCAAAGAAAATGACAATGAGAATGCATCCATTGACTGCTATCCCAAGAAGCTTTTTGGCAAAAAAACAGCAAAAATATGCAAAGCTACCTGATCAACACAAGTCTGACACTAAACCACAAGTGTCCACTTCTCTTACCGTTGTTTAATAAATTGCTTTGGAATGGGTGGAGGCGAACAGGAGATCTTTCCAAAACCTTGTTTCAGTGTTCTCCCTCAGTTAATGAATGTCAGCAAGTGGAAGAGAACAGAAATTTGATATGTTTTTCCAGCCTTTCTTATTGAAGCATTTGCAACATGTTAGAGACCACAGGCATAAAAGTGAAATACTGAGAAATTAATGTTGTCTGTAGATTTTCAGGACGTAAGCAGGGCAATTTCAGCTTGTGGGTTAGGCATACTTCAGGTTTTAAGTAGTGTTATAACAGCTTACTATGACTTGAACATGATTTTAGTATGAGTAATCTGATGTTGAATATCATTTATTACCCTGTTACACATTTCCAATAGAGAAAGACCTGTTTATGGAGTTAGTGTTATGTGACTACAGATGGACAAGCCACATGACATGAAGAATTCAATTCAACAAATACAGTCTTTCTTATCTTTTCAAACCACCCCTGAAGGATCAGCATTTCTATACCTGTATAAGTAACTCACAAGTGTTCAAACAAGCTAACTTGTGAGTGCGTGAACTACGCGCTTAAGTGCTCAATAGTAAGCTGCTTGTGATTTATGCTCTAGTTGGTCACCTATGACAAATTACATTGTTTTTGATGCCTGCCTCAATGGTAAGTAGTGCAACATTGCCTTAAACTACCTGCAAAAAGCAACCGGGAATTCCCTCAGCTAGAAGGTTTCTCAGGTAGTAGAAAGCCTGTACTTGTATCTATTAATTCCTGCATCCATTATCTTCATCTTCATAGAAAAAAAATGAAGCTGCCTCTAGGATACCATTGGTAGGAAAAAAAGTGGCAGTGGTAAGGCAGCAAGCTCTGCAGGATCCCTCAATTAAACTGCCACAAAGTTCACAGAGCTGCTGTAAAGATCTGTAAATAGCACCAGCACTGTATCAGGAGAGGGAAAAGTTCCCTGATACTGTGATCCTCATTTAGTCAACATAGAGTTTAGAGTGGGTGCTGAATGAAAATCTCCTTTTTTCATGAACAAGGGGTGATCCATTTGGGCATAAACAGCAAATGTCTGCAACTGTGCACAAACATCCACGTTCATATGCAAATACAACCATAGAAATAAAAATCCATTTGTAAAAATATTTTCAAAAAGAAAACATAGGAAGAGATAAGCATGGCCAAAATCCATTAATCAGATCTCAAACAAACATTTGCAAATACTCTTTAGCATTACTTGCTGAACTCTTCATGAGATGAAAGAAGATTTTACCTGCTAACATGCTTATTCTTTTGTTAGAAGTAAAAGAGTTAAGCCAGCACAAAGCAGCATATAGTCCCACAAACAGGCAGCTGAGTAAATAGCCTACAATAGTGAATGTATTTCAATTTGTCATACCTACTGATGCAGCCAACTGACACCTGAGAAATAGGAGGCATCTTTAATTTTAGAAAGTAATGAATATCAGACAAAGTAATCTAAATTTATCTTTGCTTTCCTTAATCTACTGCAGTTAAAAGAGCTATATTGGCAATGTATTTGGTGCTGTGCATTTGCATACAGGAATACATACAGAGAGTTTGGGAATAAATGGCAGTAACTTTGTGGATGTCTGTGCTTGTATTTAAGTGTGAAATAATATGCAAATGTATTCTGTACTTCTCAGGACATTTGAAGAAGCGATACGGTAGGATTGTGCAGCCACCACTCTGATCCACAATTTAAATCAATGAATATATTCCTGCCTCAGACAATTTATGTTTGAACAGTAATTTTCAACCTATCTTTATTGTTCATGGAATAGCACAACAAATACACAGGACACATTTCAGTACATATCTGCAAATTCTCCTGAGTAGCTTAGAAATGGATTGTATGTAAGAAGATATAACCATTATGCTGCTACAGTCATCAAAAAGACTATCCTTTATGGAAGAACATCATCCTCCTGGAAAAATTATCCTTATTGGTTTGCACAAATTTTTCAGCATTCATCTCTGGGGCCCATTTTCATCAAATTCTGCTCCTTTGGGATTTTTTACTGCTTGAGGATTTAAGGGAGAAGACCAAAGCAGGGCAAAGCTTTTTATCCTTTCCACAGGAAATATCCCATGCAAGTAAAAAAACCAACATGTTTGGCATTTGTTCTTGCGCTGGAGAAGAGATAGAAGAAACGAGCCAACCCCTCTTTTTATTATTATTATCATAATCATTATTATTGATGAGTTCTAAAACATGCAGCTAGGCAACCCTCAAAGTAGCCCTGACAACAGAAGTAAAACACCATAGTTGTGTTCAGCCACCATATAAGCACACCGTTAACCATAGGTAGTGGCAAAAATCTTATTAATCAATAAACAAAGGCAAAATTAGCAATTAATACCAGAAGAGTGAGTTCTTTCCTGGAAATAGTATTCTATTGCTATGTTCTTTTGTGATTGAACTGAAAGCAATGAGAAACTTGAGAACTTCAGCTAATATGGGAACTTTTGTCGATATACTCTGTGAGTGTGTGTGTGATTTGTAAATAACATTTTATACAGGTTCTTTAGCTGCATTTTCTTTTAACTTCTTAAATTTTTACATCACTACTGGACTGGTCAATTTTTAATTTTTAAAATTTCTGGTCCAGCAAAGTTTCAGTGATTTATACTTTCCAAAGATTGCATTTTTTCACTTAATTGATAAATAGACAAATAATTTAGATTTTATTTTAATCAGACACTACATGATTTGGGGCACTAAGCATTTAACCACACAGCTAATATATTGAAGCACAAATGTACAAACTACCTACTCAGGATAATTTTGGAAAATAAGTCGAGCAAATCCTTCAATCGGTGCAAAACTGGATCCATAGTAAGCTGGCACCAAAGCTAACTTATCTGTAAATTTAGATGACCTACATATGCCAGAGATTTTACACTGTTTCTTTTTGTCTTCTCATTGTCAATTCCACAGTTTGAGTGAACATGTATTTTTAATGTGCAAATTTCAAATACATTATTTTTACGCCTTTCCACACGTAGCATACAAAGTAAATCCAAAAAAAAAATAAATTAGTGGGTATATTGGTAGGTGTGAGTACAAATGTATTTGTTTAGGTGTAAATAGCAGTATTTGAGTATGTGATTCACTAAAGACTGAATCCTAATGTTATGTACAGACAGAAAGCTAACGTTCCATGTGCAGCTTTAACATTTCTGTCTCTCAGGTCTGAGGAACAGGCTTGACAAGATTTCATACCCACAGCCTTCTGCACCTGGCTCCCATTATAAACCTGGCCTTGATAATGGAGCTATGTTCTTATACAGGGGCTAACGTTGGTAATGGCATTTTCCTCCCATAACTCTTATAATCTGAGTACCAATATTAGGGCTCTATTTGACCCCTCCGTGCATCTGAAGTTACAAATTCCATCACCTTCCTCACTAAATACAGAGAAATCAGATAAAACTTTTCTTTAAGTATAGGGAAAAATTCTAAGCCTGATTTTATTTCTTGGGATATCTACGACAGATTGTGATATAGTACAAGCTTCAGAGATATATCAAAAGTAAGACTTTTTTTTCTTGTTTGTTTTTAACGGAAACATTTATCTTTAAAAATATGGTTGAAGACTCAGGGATTAGGGTTTTTTTTTCCAAGAAGCTTCACTTTGAATTTCATTTCAAATTACATTTTGAAGTTCTAACTGTAAAGATAAATTCAATGCCACACATCTCCATATCTGAGAGATTTTAAAATCTTCCAACTCTTCAAAAGTGAATCTAATTCCTGATCAGGTCTTAGAATAAATAATAAAAGAAAGGAAAAAAAGAAAAAGGAAAAAAGGGGAAAAAAATATAAAAGACAATGCGCACTGTGTCCTACTATTATCTTACAAATAACGCTGATTTATAAAACCAGTGCAAGCACATATGATAATGAAATTCATACAAAAGCAAAGCCCATCAACACCCTGAACTTCTCAGAAACACAGCACAGATTTCCCTGGCAGGATATGCTGCCTAGGAAGCCCAGTCATAACACAGACAATACACCCTAGCAAAAAAGTTGCTTGGCATTGTTAATTTTTTTCCTCTCCTTCCTTGTTACATTAATTTCATGCTTTATCTTATCTTGTCATTCAATTTCAAATGTTGGATGCAACAGCATAAATAAACAGATTTTCTCCAGCTACAAAGCTAAATATCTGAAGTCCAACATTTTTCCAGTTCTAATAAAAGGGGGCAGTATTACATCAGCTGAAATTCTGAATTGCCCAAATAATCATAAAATGTGCTGGAGAAGGATACAGACCTACGGAATTCCACTGAAAATAGACAGTAACTGCAGAGACACTAACAAAACGGCTTGTCTGCCATGGAGTACAATTTTCAGAGCTAGTTCAGTGGGACTTGGGCTTCTACATTGTAGCTACTTCAAAAAACTTTTGCTTGAGAAAGTATTTCTTTCAAAATTATTAAGGAAGCATTACAATTTATACAAAAGGAAGGCAGATTTTCCATGTACCTAGGCTAAGTGCTAAGCCTAAAAGGGAAACTGCAAAATTCTTACAGTTTCAAAAATTTTAGAACAATTTAAAAGAAAAAAAAAGGTTTTTTTTAGAATAAAATGGTAGTGCTCAACTACAGCTTTAGAAAGTTAACTTTGAACACCCAGTATAAGAAAAAACTTTGCTTACATATATTATTTATAGTTGCAAGCAGATTACTAAATTGGCCGAATTCGCAGTAGTGTACAAAGGACATTTGTAAGAATGATGAGGACTGCTGGGAACTGTATTTTAAACTTTTCCCTACTCTGGGGCATCTAACTTACACAAGTCATCTGTTATACAAGTTTATATGTTATACAATGATGGGACTGTGAAGGGCAATGCATGCAACGTGTCCTTCTACATCTCAGAAACTCCCCAGGTAAAGCTTTGTTGACTGAGCAGAATGATGTGTTCAGGAAAACTAGTTTCCCAGTTGCAGTGTCTCTTTGTGGGAATCAGATTCTCCATTAGACAGATGGAATACACTCCCACTGAGCTAAATAAATCAGTCTCTTTCCTTTTACTCTTATATATATTTAAACTTACATTAAATTATACCTAACTGTAGCTATATGGGGTGGGACCTTCCTTAAGTTGTGGTGAGAACAGATTGGTACAATGACTCTTTAGACAATACCATAAAAAAGTAACAACTTTGTAAAGCTAGTCATTTGCTATTGGTACTGCCTTTCATTTTTTTTTTTTTTTTTGGCCTAACTATGAGGTATTTGCCCTTTAATTACAAGCAGAATTAAGATTTAACCAATAGAAGCAAGGATCCAATCGAAAATGTTTACAGATTCTCTTATGTCTCCAAGCACAATGAAATATAAGCATTGACCTCTTATTTAGTTCCTGCAAATAAAGATTCTTATATAAGAAACTAAAGGAAAAAAAAAAGAAGTTTTTTTCTTGTAGTAAATAAGAATAGATCAGTCTCTGCAAACATAAACCAGTTATTCACAAAGATTTACAAAAATCCACAAGGCCCTTATGACCAATTTATTCATGTTCTCAATTTAAGAGTCATCATGGGTGCGGATGCTAAAAGGAGAAAAGATAACCAAACAGGATGCTCTGAAAATGTATTTGCTTACGTGTTGGATTGTTTTTGTTTGTTTGTTTTTTGAACTTATTTCAGAAATGATTAATAACAAGGACGACAGTAACAAGATGCTTCTCTTAGTGAGTCTCTGCGAAACACACTGCACTTGTAGAAGAGACACTGTGCCTCCTGCCTCTGCAGCTATTCTGTCTGTAATTCCGAATGTATGGGAAAAAAAATGCTGCTAGAAAAAACTGTCAGCAACATAATCCAGAATGGTTTGCATTTTGCAAAAAGCAATAAAATGATGGAGTCATTGCAGGGCTGCAGGCAAAAGGAGATTATCTGAAAGTATATGCCTCCTATTTCATTATGTTGGCCCACAATGTCATAGGCAGATAGTGGTGGTATGGCAGCAGAGGCTGAGCCTTCCCAGCAATATTCCATTACATTTTGTTGTCGAGTGACAGATGGCAGCAGAGGGGCAGTCTGACAAAATGGCATCTGACATGGAAGTGCGGATGAAGCATTGAAGCAACGCCTTTGAATTCCTCCACGTGGAAAAAATGGCACCCACTGGCATTCACTGAATGCAGCGGCAACAGCGACAGTGGTGCACCTCTGCTGGAACAGATTTTCGCAAGCACAGTATGCAGGTCTTGTTCATCACTGGTAAAAATGCATAGCGAATGGTGGTGGCTGTGTTGAAAAACAGTGTTTTGTGAATTTGCTCTATCAACCAGTGTTATTGCGCTCTTTGTAGCTGCTGTAGTTTCCATGGAAATAAACAGGAGGCATAACTTTCAGAGCAACCTACGTATGTGACTTTTTTTTTTTTTTTGCAAGTAAAAACCCTAACCCTAACCCTAACCCAAAGACTTCCTGAAGTGCTTTTTCATGCAAAGATTGCACACATACGCAGTGGCTTCATGTAAATGATGAAGCGTAACAGCTCCAGAGGAGTTGTTACACTCTATTGTGTCAATAATCCACATATTTAACAGTCCTGAAATACAGCCGACCATATCCCCTCCAAAGGGGTCGTCATGGCTTATCGAGTCAAATCCAAATGCCTAAATATGGATTTGATCAATAGACTGTAACATCTCCAAGGGTAAATAAAATACATTTTTAAGAATGTACACATTTTACATACAAACTGTCGTCTATTTTAGGACAAATTATGTGAATTCAAATTTTAAAACTTTGATTTAGAAATAGGAAAGGAATAAAAGGCTCATAATAAGAGGTGCTAAAGTATGATAATTCCCAGGAAGTAGGTGGTGACTCACATAATTTATTTTGAGGTCTAATTCTGGTTTCCTACTGCAAATAAACAGTTGTCTGAAAATCTACATAAGGGTGGGAATGGAATATGAACACTGAAATGTTATACTAAATTCTGCTTCCTCACATATCCCAATGAATCTGCTTAATGGGTAAGAAAATGGGGAGGTGGGGAATCCTTGGGTCTAGCAGATATGTTGTCATTACTTCACAGAATAATTTAGCTTGGCAAGGACCTCTTGAGGTCAGGTTGCCCAGGACCAGGTCCAGGTGTAAGAATATTTAGTGGGTATGTGTTCTATCATAATTTAGTATATTTTTCTCCAATGCTGATTAATGCATATCTGCCTATATTTTTTCTACAAAGATTTTTTGAAGTGTTTTTGTCAGTGCTTTCATGATTGATACAGACATCATCAGATAGCTTTTTCAAGCTCATTTAAAAATATAAATCAAATCAAATTATCTTTCCTCAGTATACCTGCACCTCACATACACCAGGTAAGATAAACAATGTCAGCTCTTCTTTTACGACTTTTTGCCTTGTGCACAGAAACTGAAGTAACTCTGTAACTTCAAATGTCCTTAGAACAGTATCATCTCTGAAGCACAGCCTAACCTTAATGCTTTAGCAAATGGTAAAGTCTGACTGTGGCAGAGAGCTGCACATTTTTGTTTTGCACTTTCTGATGAGTGAATCTCTGTGAGCACATTTAAAGCTTTGTAGGAGATTTTTTTTGAAAAACAGAATATGAATACAGGCAATTTTCAATTCTGTGTCTCTAACCAAACACAAAGTTTTCTGAGACTTAAATGACATTTTCAAAAAGGCCTCAGCCCAGGCTTTGAAGCTACGTACATAATTTTGTAAGCGCAATCATTTGCACAACAAACTATTACCAGCTATCTGAACTCGAAGACCAGTAACTGACCAAAACTCAATAGCTTTTTTAAACCATCTGCAGGCAATTAATTTGTCATCTTTTTCTGGTGCCAGCTTCTAACTGTTCATTTATACAAGTCTAATTACCTGAAGCTGATTTCTAAAAATTTGGTCCTGAAAACATAGCATCCTGATTCTTCAAAAGAAACCAATCCAGAATTGCAACTGTTATCAAAGCTTCACTGGGAGTATGACAGAAACTATATACTACGTTCTTTGCATACAATTATGTCAAAATTATGCTTTTTTTATTGAAGTGATCTGTCATTCCCTCCCCTCATTTTGATCATCCTACTCATCATTTTTAGAGTAAAAGAAATACATCATAATGTAAAAGCTGAAAGGCAGAGGGTAAAGGGGGGTGGGGGGAAAAGTGTTCTGGAATTCTATTTGTGGAAAGGATGCTTCTGTTTTTAATGTATTTTATACGTGCAATAAAATATAAATATATTCCCTTAGTATACATGACTCTGACTTAATTCTTCTATTTTCCTTAAGATAGAGAGTCAGGATATATAATCATTTAACAAACGGTTTAACAAAAGCAAGTGTAGAGTCTTGCACCTGAGGAGGAATAACCGCATGTACCAGTACAGGCTGGGGGATGACCTGCTGGAGAGCAGCTCTGCAGAGAAGGACCTGGGGGTCCTGGTAGACAACAGGCTGGCCATGAGCCAGCAGTGTGCCCTAGTGGCCAAGAAGGCCAACGGGATCCTGGGGTGCATTAAAAAGAGCGTGGCCAGCAGGTCGAGGAAGGTGATCCTCCCCCTCTACTCTGCCCTGGTGAGGCCTCATGTGGAGTCCTGTACCCAGTTCTGGGCTCCCCATTATAAAAAAGACAGGGACCTCCTGGAAAGAGTCCAGCAGAGGGCCACGAAGATGATAAAAGGCCTGGAGCATCTCCCTCACGAGGAGAAGCTCGGTAATCTGGGTTTGTTCAGCCTTGAGAAAAGAAAGTTGAAGGAGATCTGATCAATGTGTACAAATATCTAAAGTGTGGGAGGCAAATGGACGTGGGCAATCTCTTTCCAGTGGTCTGTGGGGACAGGACAAGGAGAAATGGGCAAAAACTGAAGCATAGGAAGTTCCGCACCAACATGCGGAAGAACTTCTTCACGGTGCGGGTGACGGAGCACTGGCACAGGCTGCCCAGAGAGATTGTGGAGTCTCCTTCCCTGGAGATATTCAAGACCCATCTGGACGCCTACCTGTGCAACCTGCTCTAGGGAACCTGCTTTGGCAGGGGGGTTGGACTCGACAATCTCTGGAAGTCTCTTCCAACCCCTACAGTTCTGTGATTCTGTGATTTAAAATGACTAATCTATATCCCATTCTTTTGTAAGCCTTGCCTTTTCTTGCATGTTCAGAGCAAGGATAACAGACTAGTATACCAAAGGTAAAACCAGAGTACATTCTGCAACTTTTTCTTGCCTTAACAATTCACTCTGTAGTGCATGCTACAGTAAACAAAACTAGCAGGATTACATAAAGGCACTGAGAGCTTTAATGACAGATTTCCTTGCTGCTGTTATATTCTGACGATTAAATAGTTGTAAGTGCTACCATGAGAACTCTCCAGATGAAAGACAGCATTTGAGAACGATGTTGTTTATATTTTTTGAAGACTTCCAATTGACTCTGCTAAATTTGCAAGTAAAATAATCTTTTTCCTCTCACTTCCTGATGTATTACCTCAACCTGTAACCTGTGCATCAATCTTTGTTGTTCCTATATGTGTATCAGGAATTGTGCATTGGTAGTAAACTGTGCAAAAAAAAGAAATTCCAGCTTATACATCGAAACATTTACTTCCTTTTCTTCAAAGATGAAAGACAAAATAAAAAATTTACTGTATCCAATGCAAAAAGTAAACTCGGTACCGAAAAGACTCAGGAAACAGGCCTGATAAGCAAGTAGATGCCATTTTCATATTTACTTTTCAAAGTTGAACCAAATGTTAAGAATTCTTTCAAGAACCCCTATACCGTGTTAGATATTTTTAAATGTCAACTGAAACTCATAAAATACATTTAAAAATAAGCATATTTTATAAACTCTTAATACTAATTACAGGTGTGAAATTTATTTTAAACTTTAGTACTCTGTCTCAAACACTGACTCTACATTGAGAGTTGTGTCTGAATATGGCCTGCTGTTTCAGTTATTAATTTCTCTGCTTTTCATGCTAACAATCTGTATTGATTTTTTAAATGAGCCTCTGAATTTGTCTTGTAAAAGTATTTTAATCCTGTGCAGTAATAGTTCAACAAATTTTTATTTAATAAACACCAAACCTTTATCTTGTTTTAAGTACTGTAAAGAATCAAGAATCAAGCAAAAATATAAAATATAAGATGTAGATTAAATGTTATATATCAATCTTTGACAACTATATTTACAGCATTTCCTTTCCTTTCTTTTCCATACCTTCCTAAAATCTGCCTACTCACCGAGCATTTCATTGTAAGTCAAGATCATGTAATCATCAAATTCATGGCCTAAGATATAGTTAATATTCTGCTGAATTTTATTTTCAGCCTAGACTAAAAATTCCTGTTACTCTTTAGAGTATAATATAATCTCCTCCTTTACCCCCCCAAAATATATAGAACCTACTTTCTAAAGTACAGAAACATAATTTTCAGTAATGAATAACAGGAATTGAAAAGCTATCTGTTTTTCAATTTTTTTTTTTTATTTTCTCCATCGGGTACTCTGAAACACTAGTTACTTTACAGACTAACGAACATGTCAGTTTTCTTTTTGTTCATCACCAAGTTAAATCATAACCGTTCCTATATGCCCAACGCCATAATGATTATTGGGATGTTACTGGGATTCCTTTCTAGTTAACTGAAATGTAGAGTAAGTACTGTTGTACTTAACAGATTTTGTGTCAGTTTATATGCTGTATTTTTTCGCAGCATAAACTACCTCTAGGGAAGCAAATAGAGCAGCATTCTTCACCAGAAAGGCTGCCCTATTGCTCAGCTAATTACCTGATACAGCGTTTACTGGCTCTGTTAGGCACACAGAAACCTGCTCCTGGCGCAGATCTTGTAGAGCTTGGAAAGGCCACAGAGCAAGACAACACAGATTCAAAAAAAATTTACAATAGTTTTTTGCCCTCTAATTGGTCCTTAAAGTATGTGTGACAGAAACTATTCCTCACCTTTGGGGTATGATGCCACATTGCTATTTGGTAAACTGAACGTTGAACTTCCCTGTTTGATGATGGCTATGCTCTCTCACCGCTCACTACCTTATTACAGTACCCCATTTCACTATTGGGAAAGTGCTGTCAAGATTCAACAAAGAACTTTGATCTCTAATTTCCCATTGAAACCAAGAGTCAAAAGCACTATTTGAACTTCAATACTCTGTTGAATATGAGTCACAGATTCAAGTACACTCAGGTACATTCAATAGCACTGTAGTATTCCACCATGGTAGTACATAACTGCCTTTCTGTCATACTTATCAATCCACTCATTCTCAAAAGCACAATTCAAACTCTAGTGATCACAACCAATGGTAGCTTCAACCAGTTCATTTTCCAAATTCTTATATGCATCCTTACAGATTAATCACATGTAGTGCATAGGGATGTTTTGTTGTTGCTGTTGTTGTTCGAATGCTGTCACGTAAACATAGAGAAGTTTGTAGCACAGCACTGTGAAGTGACAAGCTGTATTTAACGTGAATCAGAGATGGCTAAAAGCTGTAAAAAGAAATTTTATATAAAAATAAGAAGCTATTTGCAGAGAGAAGAATGAATGACATACTGTGTGGCAACGGGAGACATTACCTTTTCATTCCTGCAGTTGTTTAGTCCCATGTTATTCATGGAGGGCAATTTTCCATCAACACCATGAGGCTGCTGTTGCTGCTGCTGCTCCCTTTGGATCTGCTCTCTCATTTTTCGAGCCTCCTGAATGGCTTTCATTACTGTGTCCTGGTCCCCAAATAGGGCAGGTGAATTAAGACTGGAAAGGATATCTATAAAGAGAGAACAAACTTTATTTAGGTAATCATCCAAATTAGAATCCAGTGTAATCAGTTCTCATCCCATCAAAACTGCAGCCATCTAACATCTGCAAAGGGAGGAAGGGTTGGCAGCTGTGATGTTTAAAGACTGAATTAATCTATAGAATTGATTGATAGGCCTGTGATCTTCTTTTGTTGTGTTACAAATTCAACCACTGAAGTCTTGGCATAGCCTGAAATGGAGGTATCTGAGTATAACGATGGACTCAATGTTCAAACTTAAATGTTTAACACAACAATTATTGGAATCTTTAGTGGGAAGCTTTTAAAGTATTAATAACAATTAACAAAATGAACAAAGAAGAAGAAAGAAATCTTATTTGAATATGAAAGTCTATGTGAGACTGACAGAGGTTCTGAAAGAACACCCACAGTTACCTTGGCAGACAGAGCATATTACCACCTTAACATGAGTAAAAAGCTCTAAGCTGGTAGAGAAACAAATGTTTTTGGTTTTCTCTGGACAGAAAGAGAAACTTTTAAGCATGCATCAAAGGCACATCAAACATTTCCATTGCATCTTAAAATGCATGTTGGAGGTAAAGATGAGTATCCCAGATACATTTTCTGATTTTAGACCAAAAGGTAACAACTATTTGGTGACTGGTTGTTTTGTGGTGCTGTGGTGAAGCTATAACTAGATCCACCAGTTCCTGCATGGGAGTATCCTTTATACGGCTCATGGATAGATTTATGTATATACATTCAAGCTAGGAAAGTGAGCATTCTAAGTTTGTGCATGATCTGTGTACCTAAATGTTAAGTTAATGTCCTTTATAAAAGTTCTCAATTTGTGAGATTTATTTACTCATTTACTTTGTTTACTTATTTAGGTAAAACTTACAGAGAGTAAAATATAGCAAATTTCAACCTCAAAGGACCCTGAATTCTTTACAGTGAAAATGGTTAAAATTAAGGGCTTTTCATGCTTCATCCTCAGAAGCATACAGTTGATATAATAATGCCATCTTGATGAGGACAGACATAATGGAACTATGACTTTTAATAAGATTTAGACTCCACCTACATTTGTTGTAAACCGAAACAAAAGCTCCCATGTTGCTTCCTGATTTTTGACAATGAATTCAATGACTTCTTCCATACTTTAGGAACAAGGGGAAATGCTTTTATGACGAACATTAAAAACATTCACAACTAAGGCATATCTTCTCTATCTCTCTTTCTAGAATGGTCTATGAGTTCTAACTGGTATGCCACTTTCTACTGTTAGCTAGTGTAGTGCTAGCTGGAATTATATTGATGGGTAGAAGAGGTAGCTAGCTAGCTGCAGAAACGTGATCTTTCAGAGATCATGATGTTCCCAAGTGCTTTGAGAATGGAACAAATCATAATTTTTATGACATATAAAAATGTAAACTTAACATACCTGTTCATTATTCACAAGTGTTTCTATATATTTTACAAGTACACTTGAGTTGTAGACAGTAAGTGGTTTGTAGTAAGTATTTAGTCACAGTTAAAACTTACTATTTGAACTTTAGGACTGATAATCAGAAGTTTACTGTTCTTGATTCTTTTTCTCAACTGGTTAAGGTAGCCTTCATACAAAGTTTTCAGATCAATTTTGTTTCATTACTTAATGGGCTTTATTTCTTAATTGAAGCTTGAATATAGGTCAAAAAATTCTCTATTTGCAATCGTATGAATTAATGAAGTCTTTTCAGATGTATAAGCAAATAACAAAAATATGAACAGATTACATATAAGACAAACATAACAAACTACACTGTTTGGACTGAAGATGCATTGTCTTTGTTAAAAACAAAACAAAATAAAACAAACAAACAAAAAAACCCCACAATTTATTTAGCATATTGTCCAGGTAAGATGAACTTAATACCCAGAATATAGAGGATTATGTTTCTTTCAGAACGCTATTTAGGGTAAAACTAATGGTATATTTGGGCTAAGGAGCTGAAAACCACATTTGGATTTACCTTTTTGCCTGACTTCTGGTTTATTGCGTACCATAGAGACACTGAATGGTACTTGGCCCTGGTTCAACAAAGTGATTGAAAACTTACTTATTTCCAAGTATCATACATTGTTGCTCTGGATTGAAATAATGACATGAAACATCACGTCTGTAAGTCCAGTATCTAATCAGGCTCTATATGCGTGCAAAGCTATTTATATCCAGAGGCCAAAAATAAAAAACTAACTTTGCATGTATGCTTCCATGTGATGCCTGTGAGGAAGACATTGATAGAAGTCTCTTTTTATTTATCTATTTACATATATATATATATACGTATGAATATGTTAAATATTTATTTGCTATATTTTCTGTATGTGCATATCACTGCTGCATCATCTTGGTTACTCTTGTAAATCCTTGGCATTCAAGAGTCATTTGAAAATCTTTCCTGTACTTTTTCTCTCCATTTTAAACAGAAACTTAGATCCAACTATCTGCTTAATTCAGATGTAAGTGTATTCAAACTGACATTTCACACAGAAAACTTGCCAGTTTTCTCCTTTCCCAAGGACAGATTAGTTACCTAAAGAGGATCCTCTTGCCAGAGATCCACCAAGGGGGCTGGGGATGCCACTCTTGTTCGTCACTGTCACCGGACTGCTTTTGCTAGCTGGGAAGAGGTTCTGTGTTGGAGATGTTGGGGATTTGACAGGTTCAGCTGTCTTGGGTCGGGCTGAAAGATTCAGTGGCTGGGCTGCTTCATCCTACAAGAGTTTAATGTAAATAACTATTAGGAAAAGACAAATGAACACATCATTTTGCAAGCAGCAGTTACTACTCTACACCTCGAAGACAAAGCCACATTCTCCTGCAATAATAACAAAAGAAGCTAATTATCTGCCTCCTTTAAGATTCAATGAAAGGAAATCTCATTAATTTCTGTGTTATGCTTCTATTTACATTAACTATGTGGCTGGATCGTTCTTTTTCTCCAAATTAAAATTTGAATTAGCTCACATTACAGCTTAATTTCCTAATGTGTTTTCAGAGATCTAAATTAACCTAGGGCATTTACAAAGAATTATTTAAAATTTCCAGCAGCTCAGTAATGCGTTAGCATTGGTTCTATTTGAAAAGTTCCTGGCACTATAAAATTAAGTTATGTAGCTTATTTTTAAATGTATTAGAAACTAAGCAATCAGACGTACTTCCATGAAAGAATCATTTGGAAGCCCCTGACAGTTCTTTGGCCCATATTTAATGCTACTGCTATCTTATACATTCAATGCATCTTCTTTTGAGTGCATGTTTTGTTTAGTAAAATAATCTATGCTGTTCCCTCATAATAAAATATAAGAATTTCAATGAATTCAAATTCTTTGACTTACTATGGTAACAAATGTATAGTGTATGCATTTTAAAATATATTTTATTTATTTTTTACTATTTAATTTTGTATACTTTACTTTTTTATTCAAACGTATAATGTATTTTTGACAAATGTATTTAAAATCAGGATTTTTTCACATAAATGCAATTCTGCTTCTTGATTGTTTTATACTTCTGTAATTATTTCTGTATTCTGTAGTTATTTCTGCTACATTCAACCTTTAGTTTATCTGTATGCTCATTTGCATAAAGAAAATGAATATTTTTAAAGGATATGCAAATCTAGTATCAGTACTCATATTTTTTGATACTTTTCATATGCAATTATGGAAGAAATTCTGTCTTTGACATACATCTTGTTTCAGTGCTATGGGAGAATAAGTCTATTTGAGAAAAATCTTAACTTTTGGAAGAAGACTCATTCAAGCAATTAATTTCTTTGATCAGGGTAGATACTCACATCGTAACCTTATTCCAATTCTTTGGGTTTTATTTCTTTTGCTTAATATGTTAAACAAGACAGAGCATTTGGAAAATTGTGAAATACTGATTTTCTGTAATTAAAGAGCCTAGTAAGACAGATCTCTCATTTAAAATATGCCCACAGCAGAATCATGATGGATATGAGAATATCTTCCATATATTACAACACTGCACTGATCATTTCAAAGCTTAGAACTCTGTGTTAGAATACAATAATACACTACATTATCTCATCTTTTCCATTCTCCTCACTGTCAAGTGGTGATTTAGCAAAGTACATCCGATCACACACAAAGCATTAAAAAGGGAAATGTAACAAACAGGTGTTTATAATGCCATCATACTTCCAGTTTTGAACTGTTTCTATAAAATTCCATGATATTTTTATTCTCCCTGACCTTGCAGTGTACACAGATGCCCACAGCTGTTCAGAGTCCAAGTGAAAGCAGAAAGACAAAGGTATAAGGGACGTAATACAATCCCATGCTTTGTGGCCATGTTATGTGCAAGGTGTTTCATTGCACAAATACAAACTGGCTTCAATCAAATTTTGGGAAAATTAAGAGCCCCTATCAGACTAAGAAGTTTGCTGGATTAGGGCCTGTGAGCATGTACACACAGAAACCTGTGCTACGACGTTCAATTTCTGAATAATTTTCTGCCTACTAGTGATGATACCATCACGGGAAAAAAAAGTCTGAACTCTGCCAGAACCCACTTGTTTGTACTTCATAGACAGCATTCTCGTTTCTTTGAGGCAACCAAAAAGCTGGAAAACATTCTGGTCACTGACTTAAAAAACCTATCATTATTTTTTGAAAGATCTGACTACTGAAAAACAATCCCATTAGTTCTATAAATAATGCATATATTATACACAAAGAATTGTTTAAATACAGAGAATGCATAGAGGATTTGTTAAGCAACACTTGACCATCAAAATTGTCATGTTTTATATAGGTAACAAATTGCAAAGACAACGTACAGGTACCAATTCATTCGAGTTTGACACCAACAATTAATTTTTTTATTAGCCATTGGCATTTGTCCATATGAAGTACTTGTAGTTTATTTTTAATATTTTCAATGCAATAGTGTCCTTAATAGATTAAGAATAAAAAGATTTCTTTTTGATTAACATATATTTCAGTCAATTCAAGTTAAATTACGTAGGGAAACCCCCAAGAATTTGCATGTGGTCAAGTCTGTAATGGAACTCAGCTGGCCACAAAGCTGGAATGATATTGGCCTTGGTTCAAGGAGATATGTGCTTAAATTTAAACAGGGAAAATTTGACTCATATAGTGAAGGTTTGGTTTGGTGTAGTTCCATTTGGCTCATTCACTTACGAAATTACTTTTTCGCATTAAAGTAGTCAGTAGTATATTCTCAATACCATAAATCACTGGTGTTAGGTATCACTATACTGTAGCAACTTTGCTGAAACAGTTGGGCTTTGCTTTTGGTGGCTTCTGTATTGACCATAACAAACTCTGCATATGTGGTAAATTTCACTGACTGCTCTCAAGCCTGGCATTGGATTACAAGAGGTAAAATATTAGACTAATACACATCTACAGTTAAGTAAAGTGAACGCTTTGCTAAATAAATGTTAGATCTGGCCATAATGGAATAGTTTTTATTTATTAGTACTCTCAGCCTAGCAAAAAAGTGTCATGGAAATTTATCAGCCCAGGCAGAAATATCTACTCACCCACACTTTACCACAATGATTGATGATAATGAAAAAACAAATGATATTTTACTCTCACGTCAAAAAAATAATAAAATAAAAGAAAAAAAAAAAGAAAAAAAAAGAAACCATCACTTCAAGCGAGTAAAATCTTCCCAGGCTGATTTCAGGCTAAAGGACTATGTGCCTGTAAGGTTTTAGCAGCTAACAAAAAATGCATATTCTCTCCACACAAAGACACTACGTGCCTTCTATAGATCTATTTTAATAGTTCTACATTTATAGCACTATCATTCAAATTGATGAAACATTTGAATGTGTTTGTTGTTCGTGGGTTATGGGTTTTTTAAATCTTTTACTGTTTTTCTCCAGTTTGAAGTACATTTTCTTCCAGCATATTTTGTCTCAAGAAAATCAGAACAATAGGACAACGTAGCAGTAACAGCCAGCCAGTTCCACCTGAAAATACTAGCTCTACCACAGATTTCAAGGGGTGCACAATCTTCATTTCACACTGCTGGCAATTGCCATGTTGTAGCTGCCTGGTTTCAAGAAAGTGAGAATAAGCAGGCACAAGCACCCAGCAATGGCACAAAACCAAAGAGCAGCCTAGTTGTCAGCAGCTGTGTGAAATCAGCAGAAGTCAAATCAGTCTGTACTGATACAATGTTTTATCTGGAGTCCTTACTTACATTTTATTTTTATGTGAAGCTTTTTCCAAAACTGTGGAAGAAGTACAGCTAGAGATTTGTAGAATGATTAGAAGATCTACAGTCTCTCTTTTCTTAACAACATAAGCTAGCCCCATATCTTAAGATGCTCAAATGTTTGACCTGAAAGAATTCATTAAATTGATGTCATTTATGCACATTACTAGGCTATAAACTGATACCTTGAAAATACCACATTTTACTGATGAACAGTTGTGTTGCCTGCAGTAGGAAGATGGACATCTGATATTTTTGGAAGCAAGAACTGAATACTTTCTATTCCCTTCTCTGTACCGATAATGTAGCACTGAACTTGAACATTTTATTTGAATATTATTTGAATTTATTTGAATATTTCATGTGCGTCATCTTTCAGCTGTAAAACAATCAAATAGATCATTTAGCTTCACTGCCCTTTTCAGACACCAACTTTTTTCTTTACTAAGAAATACCTTAACTTGAGTTACCGGGCTGGTCCCTCTCTTCTCATTTTTCATCCCAGTGGGTGATAGTGCCCCTGTTGTATTTGGTGGCTGTGGAGTAGATGGCATTTTGGCTCCAGGAGAAACTTGCATGCTTGCCAGCTGAGCTGCATACAGTTGCTGGAAGACAAGAAGATACACAATATATTTCTTCAAACTTCCTAAAAGAAAAGCTGTAAAGGTATGCAATCTTTATCGCCCTGCTCTTTCTTTCCTCAAAGAAATGAGAGATTTTTTTCAGCGCTTTCACGCTTGTGGTTTTTCCCTTCAAGTTACTGTTTAAAAAAATATGATACATTCTTAAATTTGACTTTTAGCTGATTTATTTTTCCCTCTCACAGTAAATACTGTCTTTCTTAGTCATGGTAAAGAGCAAAGTGTTATACTGTGCCCAAATATGCAAAAGAATTGGCATTATAAGACTGGTTATGGTAAAGAGGTATCAACCCCTGTCAGAAACAATCAATGTTTCAGGCCTTCCACAGAATGCCAGCTACAGAACCTCTGCTGGGAGCTGACATGGGAAGCCTTTGTTATCGAAATGCAAAGCTGCACCTTCTCTAGATATCAATGAAAGCTAAAGTAGGCAACAGGGTGTGTCTCCATCTCAGTGTACAGTGACGGTTATCTTTAACTTCTATATACGCTAACAGGAATGCAAGCCTTAAAATTTTCTGTAAACAGTGATGAACACACAGAAGCATCTTCCTGGAATATTCATCCAACTTTTCAAGAAGTTTAACTGAAACACAGTAAAAGACCTGTACATTAAAATAAACTATTCCTACCAATCTAAAGCATTTACTGATCAAAACCAAATAGGTTTAATTTCTTCTCAGTGACCAAATTTAAACCCTCACCTCAAATTAGCATCAGCAATAATTCTTCTAACATAAACATGGAAGATCCTAATCCCTCTTCTACACATAAATCTATATAAACTTTGCCTTATTAGTGAGAAAAAAGCCAGGTGGTTTGTATGTAATTTCCAACATTACTATCATTCAGATGGACAAATAAAAAAAATTACAGTAATCAAAAGCAGACCTTTCAGCACATGTAATTAAATGAAAGCTTAATAAAGAATAATTTGCAAGAGCCAGATGTGCTTATGTCATAATTGTTGCTTTCTTTGGAACAATTTTTCTAATGTAACAAGCCTCCACAGAAATGAAAGTTACACAATGCTGTAAGCTCAGTGACTCAGTGGCGAGACAACTGCACGAAGGAGGGGCACAGTCACAACTCTGGGTGACAAATGGAAGCTGTTGTTTGTTTGTTTGTTTCCTGTCAGTCCTTTTCAAAAGGATCACAGATAAATATTTTGAAACCAATGGCGTTTCAATATTTTAGCTACCGTACTATTTTTTCTCATGCCATAAGACTTACTTCACAGCTTTCTATGATGTTCTAAAAAATGGAAATGCATTGTGTACAGTCGTTACTTTTTGTCCTCCTACTACTGGGGAATTCCCCTTTTGGCAGTGGCCTATAAACTAACGGCATAACCTGCAGGTCAATCTGTGCTTGTTTGCTAGGATGCACTGCTTGCATGAACCTACCCTGGATGCTTGCAGGGCTGTTTCTCACAGTTTTTTTCCTCACTCTTCACTTCCATAAAGGATTTTCCCCTTTTTTAAACACGTTTTCCTCACGGCACCACCCGTTCACTGAAGGGCTTGGCTGGGTCCCGCGTGAGGGCCAGTGGAACCGGTCAGAACTGCCTGGAGCCGGTCTGGGGAGCCCCAGCCTCGCCTCACACAGGCTGCCCTGCAACCCCACTTGAGTTACCCTGCAACCCCACTGCCAGTGCCTAGCCACAGGCCTGGCACACGTGGCAAATGGAGCTGGCAGCCGCGACAAGTGACAGCTACACGGAGGTGTGTCTGTCACATCTAGAGGCTGGCAGCCCATGGTGCCCCTGATTGTTGACCACAGATTTTGAGATCAAGGCAAAGAGAGGTGCTTGAGGTCAGCCATGACTTGGTCCTGGAACCTCAGCAGGACAAGCAACCAAGACACCTGCAGTATTTAAGGAAACGTAAACATTAAAAACACAAATTATTTATCCATCACTCCCCTCCCAATATCTTGAGGGATTTATAGGCTGTACTGCAAGTAGAAGAGATGATATGGACCTAAATGGAGGTAGAAAATAATAATTTCTTTAAAGGTTCATATATAAATATATATATATATAAAATACATTACTGGGTTATTCCAAAGTCACAAGACTGGGTTTAGCCTGGCATTTCTATAAATTTGTTTTATACAATAAAAGTAAATGTAAAAATAAGTAACAGTAATTAGCTTTCTGGTTTGCTTTGACTTTAAAGCAAAACTTCCATAATTAAGTGCAAACCTTGCAAGAATTCACACTAGGGCTAGCAAAACTGCCACGCGGACTGGAAGGTTGCATAACTTCTTTTAAATACTGATTTATGGTGAGCTACCCAATCTGGAAAGCAACAAAGTCGCAGGGATAAAATAGATATTTCTACAAATACCACTGTTGTCACATGAAATCTAGGACCTCACATTGAGATGGTGAGTTAGAGAAGCTTGCATTTGCAAGATTAAACAGAAGGGGAAAAACAGTGAATGAATGCTGATTGTTGGTTTTTAATGCTGAAAAGGAAAATCTTCAATGGAATTTTTTTGATTGAAATTCTAACCTACCAGCTATTGAGTATTGACTAGAAAAATTAACCTACCTCAAACACTGAACCATATCTTCTTTTCACTATATCTCTAGCACATAAAGAGAACAGCTTTATATAACCCTCATGCCAACCTCTGACTCAGAAGGCTCTTGATTACTAGATATTAGATATTCAAAACCATTGAGTATTCATGATTGTTTTAAGAAGCCTTAAAAATATATAGCCTGATTTATTTCTTTTTTTTAAAAGGTCACTAAGTTAGATTCTTACAATCCAGTTCCCAGCATCCAAATATAAGTCATGTTGATTCTGGATTACTGAGTGCTCCTGCATAGATAACAGTTTTGCAAATCACCTTGCATAGGGTATGTGAGCAAGGATGTTACTTTACACCTTACAGAACGACATTTCTTGTTATATCATCACCTGACACACAAGAGTAGGATTTTGAAATGCTGCAAGATTCATTTAAGGCAAATGGGAAGGAAATGTCACACTTAGGCACCTATGAACTTAAAAGCATATTGACTTAAGCTCTTGTTACCAAAACTCTATTCCAATCCTAACCAGCTAAAATTCGGAGGAGAATTTATGAAAGCTGGAGGTCACTGTGGGTTGGAATGATGTCCATCTACCAAAAGAAGAACAGCTGAGTGGGAGAGAGCTGTACTCAGCATGCGAACAGCACAGCACAACTACATACTGATTTTTTTTTACCTGGAAACAGCAAAATTCACAAGAAGCCCTTGCTATAGCTTGGAGCTACAATTTAAGAATAATCGAACAGGTATGGAATATAAGACTAGGAAAAAGGGTGGAGTAGAGAAAGAGGAGCATTCCCTGCTTTAGAAATTGCCTATGGCATTTGATGAATTATTTCCACTTCAATGTTTTTAAAGAAATATCATTCACAATGTAAAATTTGTCAAACAAAGCTATGGACTAATAATAGGGCTTCTTGACTTATCCAAATGTTAAAACCTCTCTTAATGTCATCTAAGTTTCACAACACCTTTGAGAGATATTTTCATGATACATGTGAATAATTGCCTTCACTGTAAACATTGACTCATGTCTTGCCAGAAGACAAAAGCCTTTAAGCCTAAACATTTCTCTCCCAGGTTTCCACAACATTTTCTCAATAGTTCATCAACTAGTTTTTTCAACTGGCTCTCAATAATCAAAATATTTTCATTAGCTCAGGTCTCTTTCCCATACAACTTTCTGCCTGCATGCAGGCCTGTAATGTTCCGCTGCTCAATGAGAATGAGAACTGCAAACAAGCATTCGATGCACCAAATTTTACTATTTTTAAAACAGAAATACTGGTACATACCTCATGGGCTGCAGCATCTGTGTCTAAACGAATGAATAAAGGTGAAGAATTTTTGAGAATTGAATGTTACAGAAGTAACACATGGTGAGGAAAATAGAATGGGCCTTAAATCAACACAGTTAAGGAAGATTTACACTGACAACAACTTGTTAACTTTGTGACAGGCTGTTTTACCACCTAACACAGAATTATGATAATCATAATCTTCTTACCAGTGGCTTGTCAATGGCAGGCCTTGTGGAAAAAGAAGATATTTCAATAAAGAGAAAGCAGTAAACTGCACGTAAGGGAGAGGCACTTTCTTTAGGTAGATAAGCCCAGGAGAGAAATGGAGACAGCAGTTGCACTTGCATGTACAAGAAGAAAAAGGCAAGGGCTAGACATTTCAACTGATTGCTTTGGTGAGGGAGAATTCAGTCACAGCAGTGGAGTGATAATTCACATGTATTCCTGCAGTAGAATTCTGAAGAAACTATAGTAAAGAAATATGAAAAGTATGGAGATAAGAAAGAAAGTGAATGAAATAGTCAGTGTAAGGGATAATCACAGAGTAGGTGATGAGGGCTGACCTAGCACAATGAATTGCATTGGATGTACATGGAAGATTCCCTAAAGAGAAATGATGCAGTGGAAGGTAGCTTGATCCAAGGAGAAAGACGGGATCTGTTCTAGAAACACTTATCCTTTTATTTTCACAGAATCACAGAATTGTAGGCGTTGGAAGGGACCTCTAGAGATCATCAAGATCATCATTTTCCTTCACTAAAAGATTTATGACCAAAATGAAAGTACACTCCTTTTTATGTATTTGTACGATATTTCTCCAAAGGTGCTAGACTTCTTTTTTTTAGCTCAGAAAAAAATGCTAAATATGACAGACACTGATTAAATCTAAAATCTTTCATTACTAAAAATGCAAGTCTTGCGTTACATCTTCAACAAATACATTTGCTACAGTAAATGACACTGAACAATAAAACTACTGAGGATCAAGTGAGAATTCTTATTTGTCAGCATTTTAAATGAATTGTGCAAAGCTGAAATATCTTATTTATAGAGATGAAAGTTCAGCTATTTAGACAATGAGTAATTTTGTTTCTAAAGATGAAAAACTCTAAGGAGTGACTGCAAGTGCTTTTGAAATCCTGCACTACAAGAGGTAATGCAGTTATTTTTTCCATAGTATATTTAGTACATAGCATTGCAAAGCTATAATTCTAGAATTTTCCTTCCAAGTTTATAATGTGCAATGATAATACTTAGAACTGTCTAATCACAAAGGGTTTTACAAGCTCACCAAATCAGCAACATCTTTACTATTTTGAACACACATTTCTGAAGAAAGGCTACCCAAAACAAAAGAGCCCACCTGCAGTGGGACTTTTTTTTCTTTTTTTTTTTTCCTACTACTGTAGAGGTGCTTAAAATAAGCTTGATGTCAAACAGGCTAAAGGAAAAAAAGTCCCTGAAATTTTTTTTTTTTATGTTTAAAGAATGGATTAGTGCTTAAACCTATGTTTTGGATATCATAGGTAATAACTACGGAAATAAATGTTCTCTGCTGATCTGAGCCCGATGTCACCAGCACAGCCTCGAGCAGTTCAGGCCAGGAATATTTTCCAAATGCATTATTATCCTAATAAAAAAATTCACGCACAACTTAATTTAAGCACATGAGCCATTTCTAAAGTAATGCTAATTGTATATATTCCTTCCAATTTTTTAAATAAATGTCATTAAAAAAAAAAAGAGAGAGATGGTTTCTACACCAAATACATTCAGAGACTAACATGGTAGTTGAAGACTATACTTCAGTGCCAAGGTAAGAAAAGAGGGTGTTGGATTATGCATCTAAAAAAATGGCTGGCTGCCTTTGTTTGAAGATGCCTTTTGATGCAGTTACTTCAAGTGAGAGGTAGGTTAACAGAAAATGGCATCCAGAAATACAAGACAGCCAAAGTAACTAATCAGCAATTTAACCATGTGACAAACCCGGGGGCAACTTGGAGGCAGCTACCGCCTGTAGAGTCTGCCAAGAAGCCAGATGCCATCACCAGAAAAACACCTTCCACTGCTCAGCAAATGTGTTCTGGGAGTGCTCCCCACGCAAAAGGAGAAGGAAGAAGAGGAGAACGAACGAAAGAACGAAAGAACGAAAGAACGAAAGAACGAAAGAACGAAAGAACGAAAGAAAGAAAGAAAGAAAGAAAGAAAGAAAGAAAGAAAGAAAGAAAGAAAGAAAGGTGTATATACTAAAGAAAACATATATACGCCTAAAAGCAACTTTTCTTTGGGAAAAACAAACAAAAACAAAACAAAACAAAAAACCACAAAATCCTGACTTGGAAAAATCAAAGCTTTTGATGATGAAAACAAGATCCCTTTCAAATTAACAGATAAATCATTTTATGCTAAACGTGCTAAAATAGTGTATTTTATAAATATTTTTTGATGGCATTTGGACGTCTCTATACCATTTTCTCTATTTGTTCTAAGAAAAATGTTAAAAAATCAAAATAAGACGAGTTCTAGAGATACGCAAGTACTATGGGACAGACTCTCATTTTCACATATGCCACCATGCAGATGATAGGAGATAATAGTAGCTTGCTATTTAAGAACCAACAAGTATGCAACATGAACATAACTCACAGGTTTAGCTAAATAAAGGAACTACTTTGGCGTTGATCAAACACAGCTACAGGAAGCTGGAGTCACAATTAAGAAAAAGCCTTTGATTTAGAAAGAGTATAAATAAGTAACGATACCTTGCAAAAAATATTTTTCCCTGTAGAATTCAGGCAACATAAGATATGTACATGATTTCCCTTTAACAGAATAATCTTTTTCTTTCCCTTGTTCCTACATGCCTAATCTATCCATAGTGGATGTAACATTCTGATTTTGAAACACATCACCCTACACAGTGTCTGCTCATTGTTACAGAGTGTGAATGGCCTCTGCTTCTTATAAATGCACCAAATACCTTTACTAAAGGCCTTAAGGCGTAACACAAGCAGGCAGCCAATGAATTATCATAACTAAAGTCACAATAACAAAGACTGTTGCAGTTATTATTTATGTACTTATGCCTACTGTGCCCTTGGATTTATTACAGCCCAAAATATGCAAACAAGCTAACTTGAGTTTGTGAAAATACAAATACGTTCTGTATTCACAGGTAGAGTTAAAGGACTTCAGTTTTCCATATATGTTCAGGTGTGCATTCACTGAAAAAAAATTCTAAAACATAGTTTTATCAGTTATTCCTATTCATTCATTTCATTCATTGAACTATTATTTTCAGCATCTGTCACAGCTGTTCTATATAATCTCAAAGGATAATCTATATATTCTCAAGGGAAGTTTTTATTCAGCCCTAAAATCCACTCAGTGTCTGTCTCCTTAGGACATAGAAATGTCTGTTTTGCTCCTCTCTCAAACCGCAAAGTAACAGATACCTGAATTTCACCACCAAGTGCATGCTGGTTCCAACTCCTTTTACTGATCACAGATTCTTTGTACTATTTTGGAAAAAGAAAAATCACTCTCATCACTTCTACTGCCCTGCTGTGGATAATGGCCAACCTATAACAAAGATAAAAGAACTTCTACACTTTTTAGCTACTGCAGCTTGTATTGTTGTAGCACTGCAGAGTCAAGATCCCCTTATGCAAAACAACAGCTTTATTTTGTTAAAAGGGCCTAACTTTAAGTGGACCATGGAATATTTATGGCTCTCAGTAGTCCTTTGAAAGAGTTATCTTATGTTTTTATGCCAATCATGGGTCAGAGGTTCAAATCAGCACTTCTTTCTGTCACTCCTTATATGTTTTACTATAATTTACAGCTCAGCAAGAGGACTCATAAAACAAAAGTGTCTATTTTACTTCAGCAACTAATTCTAGCTAATCAAAGCTTTCCAGCAAAACAACCCAGCATGAAACTCTGCGTGGAAAATATGCAGAGAACAAAGCGTTTTGTCAAATAACACATCTCATGATGTAAACACATATGTCTCTTATAGGAAATTTTATCGCTTCCACATTATCGGCACACAAAAGGAGCATTCTTGTCGCAGACCTGGTGCGACTGTGGAGCCATCGTCATTGGAAACAAGAGCCTGATTAGGTTCCCACACAGATATGAATAGATTTTCTTTTTTTAGTGTAATGCTGCCTTTCTTATTTCTTAAACAGACTAGTAATTGTGGCTGTAAAAACAGTGAATTGTGTTTGGACGACATTTGTTTCTTCGTATTTTTTTTAGCTTCCCAGCGACACCAATTATCCCATATGGTTGTCCTCTTCTGGAAAGTCTGAGTTAATCCACAGCTGTGAAGATGAAGACGGACCCAGCAGACTCTAAGTCTGGTGGGTCCCTTGTCTGTTAATAAAGTCCACAGTCTGCTGGACAGATGTTAAGAGGATCTGTTAAATAAGTCAGTGACAAAGATCCAGACTTCTGCTGAGGAAAACAATTAGCAAGGCAGTATCAATTCTTCACAGATTTTCATTTCTTGCCTTATATTTGTAGAGTCAAATTGTCTTTATTTGATAGAGAACAGTTCCACAGCATATGTAATGGTCCTACTCAAAATATGAATGAACTAAGTGATCCATTGGCATGCGTTCTGAAGAACTGATAGACTTTTTTTATCTTTATTCCTGAATGCTGCAGCTCCTGCACTATTATTGGTGCAGGACTAAATTGCAAGTTCAATTTTATTTGTCATAGTGTGCACTTGCATTGGCAGAGCCTGAATAAGTACTGTCAGCTATAAAATATCCACTTCAATTTTCAGTGTAATGCCAAATGTAAACTGAAGATGAAATTACTATTTGACTAATCTTTCTTTAACTGTTATTAACATTTCCTGTATTTAAATAAAGGATTTACAGAGAACACATTCTAGTCCCAAAGATGCTGCTGCTATTCTGGGAAAGAAATAAGAAAGTGGAATGAGAAGATATGTGCAGCAAGATTCCTGTTTAGAGACTTACTCTCTTTTCCCTGTCCACACCTGTCTATCATGATGGCCTGACAGCACAGATATCCAATACCAAAGTCCCTCTCAGCTATAGTCATGTAAATTTGGAGAACACTGCACAGCTAAAATACTTTCACCAGTGCAATGAAGATCTAACCTGCCTTCAGGCACTTGTGCATTAAGATGCTCTTAAAACCATTTATGTTTCATTTTGAAACTCTGTTTCTCATTCTCTTGACCTCATCCTGCATTGACGTAAGGAAATAGAAATGGCCATGAAAACAGCTCGCTCTGCTTTGCTGCCTAAATGAAGGCAAGTCTCATTTACGCATTGTTCCTGAGATCATGCTCCTTAGAAATCAAATGGCTTTGATTTCATTGAATTATGACAATTAAATACAATCTGTCAGCAACTGCCTGTTCAGAACCTGTTTACTGTAAAGCTGTGGGCAAAGCCAAGAAAGAATGCTTAGAGTTCAAATAAATTATCAATCACTGCAAGTAGCTAAGACGATGCATATAATTTGGCACCTGGCCGTTGCCTCTGTATTATTGTATTTGTTTCCCCTTAGAAAGTAAAACAGTTGGTTTGTTAGTTTTACAGCATCTTGACAAGTTTTCAAGACAATGCCACACCACCACCCTATGAGGCTGCCAGGAATTTTTAATGAGATAGTATCAAAATTTTTTAAAAATATAAATTTTTAAAAAAATATTAATTCAAAAATGTATCCTAAAATTTATACAGTTAAACTTCAGATGGTATATTAGGTATCTCACATCACCTTAGAATACAGGTAACACTGGTTCTACTGAAATAAAATCACCACTCAGCTCACAAGTGTCTGAGTATGTGGTATTTAAATTAGACTTCCTATTTTTTCCAACATGACAGAATCAAAAATCTAACCCTGTAGGTACTGGTCCTAAGGACCTCAGAGAGAAAATTACATTTCTGCCGTGTCGGAAAAGAACAAAGGCAGACCAAAAGCTGACCAGGGGGAACAAAGTAACAGTTACTAAATATACGTATACATATATAATATATATATTTGAAAGCCTTCTGTAGTGAATATGGAGCCCTTGCATCCTGAAGAGCAACTCCCTTGTGAAGCCACTGACTGGAGGGAGAGGCAAAAATCCTCACTGACTTGGCGGTTGTGTCTCACCTCATTTCACTTTTTTTTTCCTTTCCAAGCAGACTGAGTGTTGGTCTGCTGAGAATATGATGCTAAGCCACTTTTCCTGTAGAGTTTTTAAACTGGGCCTCTGAGAAAGGGTTTGTTACAATTCAATGACTGAAGTAATACCTTTGTCCATCTGAGCATTAAATGGCCCATTGAAATACAGCTTAGTTAGAAAGAATTTCAGTAAATGGTGCTTTCTAATTTTTTTTTTATTATTATTATTCCTCTCCCAACAGATTACAGCCTGGATCTGAAAATGCAGTTCAATCACTTTTTGTTGCCTCTCAGGTCAGGCCTTTAGCCAGTGTTAATTAAATATAACCCCTTTAGAATACTGGAGGTTAAATGAGAGCAACAAACTGGCCTTCTTCAGAATATTACCTGATGTTCTCCAAAAAGCTGTAATCTTTTTTGGGGGACCCGTATTTAAACATGAAATAGGCTCAACAATGAAAATTTATTGGGGGGGGGGGTTGGGCGTGAAATCCATGCTAAATGCAGTTTGCTCTGGCAGCTAGTAATCACAAAACATTAAACACCTATTTCCCATGCATTATACCATGTCTATTGTGTTTAAATAGCACACATCATAAAGGAAAGTGCTGCAGCAGACAATTTAAGCTGTAGCAGCACAATTTTCAACTTGATAAAGTGAAACTGCAAAGAATCAATACATAAGTCAGACAGCTTCCGTACCTAATATTCTTCTTTGCAGCTGTTAGAAGTTCACAGTTTTGTCTCTAGTAGGCATGAGCATTAGTATACCTTCAGTTTCATGTCTTCAGTCACATTTTGTTGTCTGTTTCATACAATTTGACCAGACCATGAAATTGGGAAACAGTTGAAACTGTCTTTTCTCATCCTAATGATTTCACATGAGAAAGGGAGGCTTTTCTGTAAGCTATTAGTTTACTGCTTTGTAAAAAGTTTCCTAAAGTATTTGTAACAATTCTACTATTAATTTGAAAGTTTTTTAATATATTGCAATTAGTCTTGTCTTTCTGAACATGACTTACTGTAAATAATCCTCCTTGACTATCTCTTTGTCCCAAGATTCCTTAGAAGAATGCAACCAAGCGATAATTCAGCATTATTGCTGCTTCAGTGCACTAATCGCTTAAAGAGCAGCAAGGACCCTATGTTCACTGCCACAAGGCTCCTACAGCCTCCTGGCCTAAGGCAGACTTCCCAACCCAGCAGCATCCAGATGTCAAGAGGAATATCCAGGTCCTGATGCAGCATGCCGCTCCATTCCAGTATGGCCTAAACATCTGTTTCATCTGCTGGCGTGCAACCTGCTGAATACACTGCGGCTGCCGCACAAAGTAGGGAATTAAATTAGAGTGGGAGTGAAATATTGCGCTGCTCAGTGTTCATACCAAAAAAACTACACAGACAAAAATTTGCATAAAATGCTTGAAACCCCGAAACCGGAGTTTGATTATTTCCTATGGATCTCTCTAAGAAAGAAAAGTCTAGACAAGTAGCAGGAAAGAGAAGGTGATGATTAAAAAATACCTTTCGTTGCAATGTACGTACTCATCACTTTCTCCTAACAGAGGAAAAGGTCGTGACACCTTAGTTTGCTCATCTTACTAATTTTCCCCTGGTTTCATTCTTTATGTTGTAAGAAAAGGACAAAAGAAGAAAAAGCACAGCAGAGTGTAACATACAAATTGCTTGCCACAGTTGTAACAGCTGCCTTTCATACAAAATAATTAAAAATGAGGTGAGCTTAGCCATTTACTTATTTATCATTTCCTAAAGACGGTAACTCAGGAGTTCTAAAACAGTAAGCATCTTTTGTCTAAAAAAATAGGAATCTGCAACCATTGACATTTTATCTTGAGGCATGACAAAACCAGCAAGCATTTTAGTTGATCTAGGTTAAGTTCTGATAATAAAGGAATGCTAACTGCTATCATCTCTCCCACTTAGTTTATCTATTTTCTTGCATACTTGCTAGCAACAATAATGGAATAGTTGCATACTACCATGCAAATTCTTTGAGTCTTTTATGAAAGCAAGATCAAAGCAAAAACAGAGTACATTTTTAGCTGTCTTTTTCTCTCAAGAGGATGACCTAATGAGAAGTAGTTTAACCAGGAGTCTTCCTCTGTCATTGCAAAACGGGAGAACTCTCACACTGCAATTCAATCAATTCAGGACAGAAAACGGCTGTGCAGTTCCTGTTTCTAATTGTAGACCTTCTAGGTTTGTCAACTTGGCTGGACAGAAAAATCAGCTTAAATAAAAGAAAAAGAAATCAGGACATGGAAAAAAGTAGTGATAAATCATCTCCAGAAATATTTAAGATCTGGCATAGGTTGGTATGTTCATTCACTGTCTGACCGCTAAGACAGAGAAATTGTCCAATACAGCTATTGCAATATTTCCCTGTATGGAACTGTACAGATACAGAACAAGAAAACTGAATGCTTACCCACCACTGCTAATCATATTGAGAGGCAAAAGCACTACAGTTAGATTTCTGCAGGCTCCCATGACAGAATAATGAGATGTCATCCTACTAATAAATGGGTGCAAGGTAAGAAAAAGGAAGAGTCCCTCTTTACCTCGCACTACCTCTCACAATTCCTGTGTCCAAGTCTCCATCTTGTGAGAAGATGCCTAGGCGGCTCTGCAATTAAGAGCTGAATTTTCAAAAGTGCTGCTTGGAATGTGAAGCTGTAATGTTCTTATAGTTTTACAAGAGATACAGAGAGTTCATGTGGCAGCTTGCAGCCATTCTCGTATTTTCACTAGCAGAAATGGACAGAAGACAGGGATATAATAAATATATACTGGCTCTACTGATCAGGAGAAGCTTTCTCAGTCAGCTGGGGCACATCTGGGAAAAAAGTCACTCAGGTGCAACTCTAGCATCCCATTCAATTAACATACCATTAAAAATGGTTTGTCCCTGTTCAGCTTGCTGCACTACCTGATAAGTCAACATATTTAAACGTATATTTAAATGCAGAAAACGGTGAAACATTTTCTTTGTGAAGCAGAAAACAAGCCCCGTTTACAGGTATTTTAAAGCACTAAAAATAATTGTGCTTTACAGGCTGCTTAGCAGATCTCTCGAACTCATCTTTTACTGTATATTCAGAATTTCCTTCAAGGAAAATTAAAATAATTTCCTTAAAGGAAGTGCACACAAAAATATGCAAAACATATTCAAAAGGGCTTATAAAAATTACATCTGAAAAATTCACATTTACACCTCAAAACCAGGTAACTGGGAATTTACTATTACAAATTCATCGTACACTTGTGTATTTTATACCAGTAAATGTGTATTTTGTGTAATCCTGCCACACTTTCAGATGTGTGCTGTGTGATGGTATTACACCAGGAGTGCTGGAATCTCTGCTGTTATGAGGCCTGATCTTAGCCCTCCCCTAGGTGTTGAAGACTACAGCAGAATAGATGGCCTGTACAGGATGAATTACTATGGATAAGTCCCGGATGTGTTATTTGATAAACCTACAAACTAGTTAAATCTGGTGACTTGTTCTCTTGCAAGTGTGTAGGACAAATAGTGCAACTCCTTCGATGGACTTTACCTCTTTTTATCAATCACTTCACTTCCAAAAATACCAGTGGATATGACAACACACTCGATATTCCTGCACATGGAGCGCTTCTTCAATTTGTTTTCATTCCTAGCTGTTTGTTGTAGTTCAAGCACAGCACCAAAATAGGGGCTTCATTGTGTTTTCACTAAATTTTGTGAATTATTTCTTTTTTCTTGAATAATCCCTTAATACTGACATTTGATTCCCCTGTTCCTTAAAATGCTTCTCCCTCCAGTCCCTTTCTTTCAGGACTGACAAATAAGCCTTCTGTTGTGTTCATAGTCATACGCAACCTTCATGCGGAGTCTTAAGAAGAGACAGGTGATTCTCGTACTTCCTGTGAGTTGGGACATTTTTTCTGCTTTCTTACTCACGGATTCTGAAAACATCACAGACCAAACACCCACGCAGCATCTTAGACACACATTGTTAGGAGACAATACCATTCCTATTTCATCATCTAAAAAGGCTCTATTCAGTAATAGCAATAAGTACACACTGATCTGGGGAGTTCTAACTCATCTTCTGTGAATTTTCCTTTCTTTCTGAACTTGGTCAGTGGAGAGCGATACACTCCATAATCAAAGACCCTCCAAAACAAGGCACGCGATGACGTCCATCCAGCCCACAGATCTTTAAAATTCTTTTGTTTCCTGTGAGCACACACATTGTGTGTGTCTATACCTGGAAGTTCTCATCTAACCGTCATTAGTCTTAGAACTTCTTCTGCAGATGAAACCTAATTTGTTTTATCTTTCTATAGCAATCAGGAAGGAATGATGTTATAGAATTGTGTGCAGAGCTGACAGCGTAAAAGCATCTTTGTTATTAATCTGATCGCTGCTAAGTTTCTAAACATATGAATATGCTAACACCTTCATGGGAAAAAATCCTTCATATTTGTAATTTGTATCCAAATTAAGCAGCTTGCTCTATAGTTATCAGAACTATAATAAGATTCCTGAAACATATTCACTTGCATTACCTTGCAGGTAATTCCTGCAAGGCATACACCATACATATTTCTAGAAAGCTTGAAGGAATCCAACTGCCAGCTCAGAGTATGCCTCACAGTCAGCCTGGTCCCCAAAGGGATGCCACAATTTTAAAAGAGCTTTAAAAAACATGCTCGTCCCCTGATGGCATGCTCTAGTACTGGTGCCTCTGGTGCTCTATCAGTAAATGCAGCGGTAACTTATTTGCTTCTTACTGGCTTCCGAGTGGATACACACCCCAGGGAGGGAGCTTTGCAAAGCACAATTATTTTAAAATAGAGCCTGGACTTTCAGTGAGGGGCTGCCAGTGGCTAAAGCAGCAAGAACATCTTGTT
The DNA here is from genome assembly GCA_013396635.1 of Penelope pileata. Classification (NCBI taxonomy): domain Eukaryota; kingdom Metazoa; phylum Chordata; class Aves; order Galliformes; family Cracidae; genus Penelope; species Penelope pileata. The sequence continues at coordinate 119,372 of WBMW01002243.1, forward strand.
GATGCTGGGAGCTCAGCCTCCTCCAGTCACTTGGGGTTGAGCTTCTGCCTTGGTACAGGCAGGGGGGACACAGGAAACCTCCTGTAAACCAGGCTATAAAGACGACATCCTTTTAAACAAACAAGTCTCCTGATAAGTGAGTTTATTTCTGTTCCATTTAGGATTCCAATGGTAAATTCTCCCTGTAACCAAGCATATGGGCCTGGAAGGCAGCTGTCCTGTTTGGTAAGATCTAAAGGCGCGAAAGATGAGAAGGACACCAGTCTGATCCCTAGCTGCCAGATTGATAAGTCTTCCTGCATTGGAGAAGAGAGCAGGTGCAGGATGAGAGCACTTTGGATGGAAGAGGGCTCGGCCATCTGAAGGGAACAGAAACGGCCATGCCAGGCTGGGCGACAGTCTGATGGCCGGCGTTCTTCCTGCAACAGGGGGAACACAAGCCCAGGACTGGACTTAGGCTTGTCATATCCAAGACAAGTACTAGAACTGCTATAGACTGTAGAAACAGCCTCTTTCTTAAACATTCCTGTAATTTTTTCACTACATAATGCAACTTTACCATTAAGCAAGAATGAAAGTAACAAAGAGTTGCTGTTTAAAAAGTTATTGGAGATACAGGGCATTAAATGGGTGAGGAAGGGGTTTTGCAGCAGTGATATTAGGATGTACCAGGCTGATTACTTTAGCTAATGGTTTTGTTTGTTTGTTTATTTTTACTAAATTGCAGAAAGCAGTGCCTCTTGTTTTACCAGGAGTGCCATTACTGAAGGAGCCAGAAAAATTCCCCTGGCAACAATTTCATTAGAACTGATAGGTTACTGCAAAGTCTCAATTTTGATGGGCTGTTTCTTCCCTGTGAAAATGAGTCTGCAAGATAACTCAGAGCTGAAGACGAGAAGGATTAGGAGAAGAGGGAGTATTAAGAAAGACTGCAAAGAAAGGAGGTCATATGATAAAGTATTGACTCAATGACATCATGTTCATTGATACCGCCGCTGATATAATTCAACTTGATAACACAGATATTACACATAGACATAAACATTCAAGTAGAGAAAGGCACAAGTATAACTATTACATTGATTTTAATTAAATTTTCTTAAGTATTGCAAGCTTGGCATATTTTTAATTTTATTTTCATTAAATGGCTAGCTTGGTCTCTCAGAGCCCTAATAAAACCTTTTAACCCCTTTCCTTCCTCTGCTACAACCAAAATTTCTATATAAGAAAAGGACCAAAAAATTTATTTACTGCTTCCATAGGCTGAAATTTGCACACACCGTTCCCTTAATTTAGGCCACTATTCACTGTATCATAATCAGGAAGATTCTGTTAAATTATGCCCACCTAGAGCTCAGTAGTCTTTGAACGCTAGATAAAATTGTTCTGTAAGGCTAATGAAGACAGAAACTCTGCCTGTAACAATATTAAGTTTGTTTTCTCTAGTGATTCGAAGAAGTGAGCAATCTGTCAGTAATACATTGAGGGAAATTACTTGTCTTGTAGGAATTCCCGCTGACAGTCACTCACTCGCAGTGCTGACCCAAACATCTACCCGCTGACAAACAAATTACAGTGTCTAACTTTGAAAAGGTAACTGGCTGTTTTTAATTTTGATTGGTCTCACCAAATCTCTTTCACAATTATTCAATCCCCAGTCTTCATTCATTCCCCAAATCATTGTGTTAAATTAAAAAAAAAAAAAAAAAAAAAGAGGAAAATCTTGTGGTTTTTACATTTGGAAAAATTATTATTGCCTACATCCGAGAGTGTTATGTCAGATAAAACTGTTAAACTGTGTCTAACCAACATTAAGACTGGCAGCCCTGCCAGTGACTGACTGGGTGAGTGAACACATTACTGAGACAGCATTGTAGAAATTAATTTTCTTCAATAAAGTGATTTTTAAGGCTCATATATTTCACAATCTAAACATATGTCACTGTTTCATAAACAAAATAAATGGATTAAAATAATACATTACCAGTATGCTGACACATGGAGATATTTTAATTAGAAATACTTAAGTTGTGTGATATTTAACTGCTATATTTGTTGAAGAGGAGCATGCATCATTTAATAAGACATAAGGCAGGTACATCACTTTGCATGATGTGGTACCAGAGTGGGACCAAATCACCTTGAGTGCAAGCTATCACTATCAGATCACATTAGCCCTACTGAAAAATTGCTTTAACGTTACAACATGTAGAGGAAACTCCATAAGAGAAGCAGTCCACTAAGACAACTTTTTCATTGAAATAATAAGTCACCAAGATTCTTGTTCCTGAGAATAATATTTCTTCATAAAAGGCCACATTTAACATCTTAGTTATTTAAAGCCTGTATTTACATGGCTGTTGCATTACATTGGCCTCTTTCCTGCACATTCTTCTTGACTTACTTTAAGGACCAGCACTAAAATAGCTGAGGAAAGCAAATGTCAACTGTGTCTTGAAATTTATATGTGTGAGAGAGCTGGAATAAGTAGGAATGTAATATATTGTTTACTGTACTGAGTGCCCTCTGTTCTCCAGAGGTCAAAAGCATTGTAACCTTAGAGTTACAGTTTCTGATTGTTCCCAGGGTTAAATACATTATCAAAATTAATGGTTCAAACCCCTCAACCTTCAGATATATGAGTATTCATGCCTCCATCTGCTGAACTGTTCAACTAAAAATAGCATTATTTGGCGTTCACTCTACTCATATTGTGCCCCTGAGGCAGGCTTTGCAATGCTTCAGCGGTGCACTGGATCCACACCCAGCAGTATAACAAAAGGTCGGTTACTTTGTTTGCAATTAGGAGAAAGTAGGAAGGAGTAGGATGAGGTGGGAGGGGAGAACAGAAATAGACAAATATGTGTTTAGTTAAAATTTACATTTTTCTAATGAATTACAAAAAATTCAGGCTTCAAGAACACAGCTGCAACTATAGTTAAGATTCACCAAGGTTCGTTAGGGTTATAAGCGATAAATTTTGAAGGACAAATTACACAAATAGTTTGGGAAAGTAGTTATGAACTAAAGCTTTTTTTTTTTTCCCTAGAGCTCACTTCGTTTAGGAATACGTCCAGCCAGCATCATTGTAGTGCTTCCACTTCTATCAACAGTTTATCAGTTGCGGTTGAGAGTTGCAACATTTCCCGATTTAGCACATGGACTGCTTTGTACAGCCATCTAAGAATGAAGGCAGATCTTTAAACCATAAAGAGAACACAGTAACATTCCTTGTTTGAAAGTAGGGATGTATAGGCGCTGCCTCTGCCACCATTGGGACTGCTACCAGCATCATGAGAGTTGGGAAAACCCACTTCATGATCAAGTTCACTCTTAGCAAAATTACTCCTCACACATATCTAGAACCAGTCAATATCAGTGCAATCATCTGAGAACTAGAGACAAAATGTAGAGAAATGTGGAAGGACAGAAACGGCAGAGAAGGTGGATATATAAAAGAGGAGCACAATAGATATTATAGACAGTTTTTTCTGCTCTCACTGATTAATTAAAAGCAACAAACTTTTTTTGTACGTGTGCTTCAGAACTGGTTTACACACCTCTGTATACCTGCTACTGGTGTTTTTCATAATGTATCTGTAAACTATTTAGCAAAAAATTGATTTGGTGGGATTCCCTCGCAGTTGTTTGAAGCTGGAGGGGGTAAACAAAAGCAATTTGGTCACTCTTCATATACAACACCTGGAGAACTGTTCCCTCATCAGCAAGGTCCTAACAAGGCTTGGTTCTAGCACATATTATTTAAATCTTGGCCAAATTGTTGAGGAAACTAATGAGACAAGGCTGAGCTGTCAATGGGAAATGTGGGACAGTTTATGTCTGTTTTCAACCTCATCAGCAATGTCACTCTCACAAGACAAGTATGAAATAAAAACAAGCAATCTGACATCAACCAAGAGCAGAATATTCTACTACTTACGGAACTATGACTACAATTTTTTAACTCAAGGAGATACATTATCCACAGGTGACCATTATCCACAGGCATACAATCCAGAGAAAATACATTTTGATACCGTTGTGCTAAATAGTTTCAATAAGACAGGTAAACCATTAATTACAAACTATTGTCACTGGAAAAACATCCTCTGTGCAGTAATTGCTACTGTCATGTGATGTACCTGGGAGTAAATTGTTTTGTCTGCTAGTAGATTCAGAGCTTCCATAGAAGCTGTCCAAACACACAGAAAAATGAGAACACAAAATTTCTAGCAGCTCCTACTCAAAACTTGATCATCGCCAACAACAAAAGTGAAAAAAAAAAAAAAAAAAGGAGAAGTTACAAGCTTCAAGCTGACATAATTTCCACTGCAGCTGGATATGGATTAAGGAATATAATTTTGCAACTAATAATAGTGCCCTAGCAAAACTGAAACATTAGAACTCCTGCAAAGCTTGTTTAATTGCAATAGCTCCCATCCGCAAGTTCTCCAAACACAGATTTCATGCACACATTCACATGTAGAAACAAAACTAAACTTGCAAATGAATTAGCTATTTCTCCTACTGGCTGAAAGGAACAGAAATTAGCTTTGTGATTGGTATTTTAAGCACTTGGGAAATACTCAGACACCATGGTCACAGCATTCCTGTAAATAAATAAGTGGGTGGGGTACGTGGAAGCAAGACGGGGAACGAAGGGGGAAGGGAAGCAAAGGTGAAAAAATGAGCTGAAATGCTACGCCTTTAACAGTCTTCATGACACATCAGGTATAACAACAAATTACTTCCCGCAACCATACCCAAATAAAATTTTCTTTTAAGGAACACTTAGGGAAATTACACAAAGAAAACAGTAATACTACGAGCCAATAAACTTTGGCCAGTTTGACAATCAGATGAGCAGGTGCCAACTGAAGGCCAAGTACTCTATTATTTAAACCCTTTTGACCATGAAAAAAAAAAAAAGAAAAGAAAAAAGCCAACTCCTTTACAATAAATATATCTGAAGGGAAATTCTATGCCTTCAAGCACTCAAATATTTCTGAATTTAATACTATATTCTTCATTGGCTGTTTTCTGTCCTCTAACTGTGCACACCATTTTTAACAGTTCAGCGTATCATTTCTGATAATTAAAGAAAATGCACTATTGCTGTAGGTTCTGATTTAGGCTGATGTGCAAATAGATCTTCGGATCTCAAATATAACTGAGTCTTGAACAGAACTGAGAGCATCCATGTTTTGTACCCTGTTTCTGTTGCAGTTGAACAGGTTTTTTTCCCTTCCTGCATCACAGTCTTGTGTAGGTTCACTGTTTGTTGCATTGCATCTCAAAGGTAGCAAAAGCAGTCCCTCTACTCCAAAGCTGACTTCTGAAGTCTTTTGTCAACTACTGCTAATGGGATTTTTGCTTCAATAAGTATGCAAATACAGATTTTCATAGGATACCGTCTAAAATTGAGTAGCTGCTATATTTCCTTTTAAAAATCTTCTCTTTGGTTTAAAGTTTGTCCAAGAGACAGTCTTAAAATATAATTATCACGACTCAAAAGTATTTTGGGAGATCTTTCTTTACTGTGTCAGGGTGTTCCCTTTCCAAGTTCTCCTTGTAGGTTAGGTCAGATATAAGCTCAAGGGGTCTTTTTTGACAGTTCTGGACCATGGGTGAACAGTGAGTTTAGGTCTTGTTCTCACTTATCCTATGTTAACTCTGCAAGAAGAATGTCAGTGTTGGGTAAAGACAAGAGGGTTTTTAATTTGCTTTGGTCCCTCTGGAAAACGGTATAATTGCATAAGGGTAAGCAAAGTTGATGTTTGGATATTAACATGGCAGTACTCTACTCTAGGCACAATTTATTCCTACTTCGTACATGAACCCAGCTCTAACAGGGGTTTCAAAGGTTTACTTGCAAATAGTTACATGCATCTTTAATGGTTTTTCCTCTCATGTTCACTGTCACTTCCTTTCCACACATTTTAACTCTGAAAGCTTTTGACTGTTTCTTCATTATTTATGACATTGTTGTGTCTCTTCTAGTAAAATTAAAAACTTCTTGCCACAAAAAGCTAGCTAATAATATGGCACATAAATCTTTCTTTCACAACGTTTCAGTCTGTCTATCCAAAATAAACCCATAAATGACCAAACCAAGGCTCCTGACTATGCTTGGCATTTGACCAGCTTAATGCACAGAAAGGTAGAGATTACCTAAACACAGAAACCAAAAGAGTTTGCAATTTATTGTGCTGTCATCCCACGCTGCAAAAAAAAAAAAAAGCCTCACTAACACACTGGTTTTGATACAATCACTGGCCCAAATAAAGGTAGTATAGTGCAGATATAGGGAAAAGACTAAATGAAAATAACGCGGAAAAAGATCATCAAACACGTCTCCCATTGACTGGTCATATAATTAAGAAAGTACTATTAACTGCTGATGTAAAATACGCAAAACAACGTCTTTCACTTAGAGTATCAAGGCTGAACTCACGTTGCTGTATTTGCAGTACCGTAAGTACATAAGGTGTTAATCCTCCTGGGCTGTGCTCAAAAATTATTTAACATTCAGACTATTATTTAGCATACAGCTGGTTAGCAGTTTTCCCCTAAAATTTTGGCTTTGATCCCACATTTTTTTGTTCTGGCACATACCTGGAGCTGTAAAGGGCTGAGTCCAGAAGCAGCAGCAGCTGCCATTGTTGATGGAATGAACTGCACAGGGTAGTTATCACCTGTCGGGAGAACAATGCGTGCAGGTTCAGACAATGAGCAGAGAATAGCAGCAGACAAGTGCAAACATGGACCTAGGATTGCCTGTGCTCTGCAGCACTCCTTTAAGCCTAAACATCTGCAAAAACAAAGGGCTTTGCTGGGCACAGACTTGCCATGCTCCCTTGGAACTTTTTTGTTAGCAGATAGCTGGTAGGCAAACTGGCAAAACATAAATGTGTTTTCAAAAGCAATGTTCAAATCAGGCTTGTAAACTTGGGCACAAAATGGGGCTTAAGGCCATAGACACAGTACCCTAAGAAACCTCAGTGGTTCCCAGAAGAAAAAAATTGTTACCGTGTTTCCTAAAACAGGATAGATTTGTTATAAATCAAGAAATTTCAGCCCTGATTAATGTAGAGTAGTTTCTTTTCAGTACAAAGTGTCTTTCCTGGGACAGCTACCTAGCTGGCTTAGCACGGGTTGAGGTTGTTTCTTGTTTTGACAACACCTTTCAGGTAGCCTTTGGCAAAAATAAAATTAAATCACTTAAAAATAGCTGTAAATATAATTGTAGCTGTCCCTTACAGCCAAGACCCCACTCAAGTTGGATAGATGGCATAGCTGTTCAGCAGATCCAGGCCCGAAAATCTCTGTGTTCGGCTCTCTGGGAACCGAAATTTTGTGCCTCTGCATTGAGGAGACAGCCTGTACTTCAAAAAACCAGAGGTACTATTGATCCAAGTAAGTGCAACACAGTGTCACACAGTGCCACTGAGACTGTTAATCCACCTGAAGAGTGAATGAAGGTTGGAGCAGTTTAGCAGTGGAAACCATAATATAAAAATTAATAGTGATGGATAAATTACACTTTAACTATGACTTAGTGGAGTTTCACTTTGGCTCAAGCTTCTTATTTGAAGTCAATGTTACGTATTATCCGTAGGCTACATTTTAACAGGCTGCTCTTCCATACATTTTTGAGGTTTATAATAATCCATCTGTTTTGTGTGAACTTTTCCATTCTGAAAGTATAATGTAATAATGAGGGAAAATACAAATATTCAAAATAAAATAATCAGGACATTCCAAGAGATAGATTTTTTTTGTCAATCCTGTCAAATAAATAACAATACCCAAAGTCTTGGCAATCACTGCATTTCTCAGAACTCTTCTTATTTACCACCTGAAGTGCTATAGTGTTCAGCGCAGTTTAAATGTTTGGTTGCTTCACTTTTTTAATAAATTGTACATGTCTAATCCACAAGGTCTCTTTGCATCATATCCATAATACCTCATCAGATCATTGAGCACAGTATGTGCTTGTACACAGTCCAGTAACAATTGGCTTCTGATTGCATATGGAGCTCTGCTACAATGCATTCACTAACACTATATTGTACTGGTGTCCTATGGAGTAATGTTCAAAATATCTCCTCTTATTTTCCCCCTTCCATGAGGTTGATTTTAGTTTGCAAAGATGTTGTGGGATTTCTTCTTTTTTTTTTTTTTTTTTTTTTTTCTAAAAAAAAGGGCAACAGAAAAACCTAGCTCCTTTCTTAAGCTACTAAAGCTGTCTCTTTATGGTTAAGCAATTCTACTCATCCCTTTGATATTTATATGAAATTATCTGAATAAATAAGACCCTAATCTAAGTTAAATAATGTTTCTTTCAGAAATATCTTACAAGGTTTTAAAAAAATCACAAAGATGTTGAATTAATGATGCTTTAAATGGGGGGGAAAATAACCATCTGAGTTATCAGCATGGACTGCCTTGCAGAACATTTTGGAGGCATTCTTTCTTTAAATATCATGAATAATTCATTCCTGTTCCATACAACAATCTCTTCGTTCTCCCTCCCCCTCCTCATACACTTTTTAAGTTCAATACCAGTCGCTTTATTTGTACTAAAACATTTTCCATGTCAAACATATTTTAAAAAAAAATCAAACTCTAAAAGAATTCCCTGCGGCACTCCTTTTTCACAGCTGTCATGCTCCTATGGTTTGAAATAGCCAGATATTTTACACACACTCACAGAAAGTTTTTAGCTTCACAATTAATTTAATAGTGTCTTTACCACACCCTACAGTGTTCTCTTGCTCACCTGCTGGCTATAGTTCTTTCTTTTGTTATAGGAAAGTATAATTTTATAGTTAACACACAATACTTTTTTTTTTTTTTGTCCTTATTTTAATACCCTAAATTATGGTTAAGTCCTGATGTATTAGCAGTGCCATTACATTGAGAACAAAAATTAATACTCTGTCAGGTTTGCTGACACAAAGCAGTAAAAGCAGAGCAAAGGTATTCTTTTTTTCCTCCCTTGAGGAAACTGAGCATGCAGGGAATGGACTGGTTTTAATTTTTAATTACAGAAGGTACATATTTCCCCCCTCTAATTTTCTCAGTGCAAGAATGGATCAAGAAGCTTCTCAGTAGCTGTCTTGGCAAGAAATCAGTCAATGCATTGTAACAATTTTTTTCAAATTTGTTTCTTGATTTGGAATGCTTACATGAAGATCCATTCTTTAAAATTTATACAAAAGAAGACTGAACATGCTCAAACACGTCTGCTTTAGGTAACAGGATGTGCTGGCCTTTGAGAACCAGGCCTAAGAAGGATGCCAAAAGAAAATCTGCCATGTTTTGCAAACTGATCTCCTCAACCTCCTTGCTGTGTTGATTGTCTATTTACAAGTGGCTGCTGCTGTTTGTATATAAATTGGTGTTTACAAGCCATGGAGAATCACAACAGACTTCTGTTTCATTTGTCAGGTTGAGCACCATTTTCAACTGAATAAAAGTAGCACACAATTGTACCATGCTATTCTGTGTAGAGATAATGTAAACATTCCTGTGTTTGTCTTGGATTAAGTGAGGAAGCGTATTGGATTTTATTTATAGGATGTATGGACTTACTTTCCAGATCATGGCTTTGCGAGTTGTAAGGAAAAGAAGGAAGTCTGGCCAAGACTCAGATCTTGCGAAACTCACAGCAGGAAAAGGATTTGTTTATTACCAATCTTTCCTAAAACACAATTGTAAGACACAAACTGACTCTTCAAGTTTTCATTTTAATGATGGTTTACTCATTTGGGGGCTATGCCCTAAAACCTTTCTCTTCACATATGGATCTCAAACAGCCATTTGCACATTATCCTTAGGCAATCACAAAATAACAGGAAACAGTGGTGGAGGAGCTGTGCCAGATCACATACTGCAGGACCTACCTACTGCCTAGTGAGCAGACAGAGCGTACCCCTCCTGACAAAGCTTTTGGGACACAGCAGGGATACAGATGCATGTCCCTACAATACTCCCACACAGGATGAGCATTTTGTTCGTGTAGGGACATTGGGATTGAAGAAAATGTTAATAGAGGTAACGCATAAGGCAATATTATGCACCATCTCGTCTGTCTGATGACACAACTTCAGCTCTTCCTGAATAGGGAGGATCTGAACAGGGTTTGCCACAGCACTGCCTTATTGCCATTCTAACATCTCAGCAAAATCAGTTGCCCTAACAATTGTCTGCCTATGGGTAAAGAACTTTAGTGCAAATCTCTGTTGAAAATATTTAGCTGCCTACTACCACTTCCAGTTCTCATCTCAACGGTTAGGAGTAAGGTACATGTGGATGCAGCAACAGATTCTGAAGGTTACAGATTCCTTGTTCCAAGAGGTAAAAGCCAACAAGGAACACCTGACAGACTAACTCGGTGGTGGGGAATTTCCGTGAGAAATGAGACTCATGCAGCACCTCTGCCATGTGAAGATATCCAGCCAACTCAGTACACAGCTGATTTGATGTGCGATGCCTGCTCCCACAAGCCAAGAGGAACAGCAGCTTATAGAAAAGAAAGTACTTTGTTACATAAAATTTGTCACCTTTCAGCTTTAGGAAAAAATTCTGAAAGGCCTGTTCCAAAGAGAAATTGCAATGATGAATAACCGCATGTGCCAGTACAGGCTGGGGGATGACCTGCTGGAGAGGAGCTCTGTGGAGGGGGACTTGGGGATCCTGGTGGACAACAGGTTGTCCATGAGCCCGCAGTGTGCCCTGGTGGCTAAGAAGGCCAATGGGATCCTGGGGTGCATTAAAAAGAGTATTGTCAGCAGGTCGAGGGAGGTGATCCTTCCCCTCTACTCTGCCCTGGTCAGGCCTCAGCTGGAGTACTGTATCCAGTTCTGGGCTCCCCTGTCTAAGAAAGACAGGGACCTCCTGGAAAGAGTCCAGCGGAGGGCCACAAAGATGATAAAGGGCCTGGAGCATCTCCCTTATGAGGAGAGGCTCAGTAAGCTGGGTCTGTTCAGCCTGGAGAAAAGAAGGCTGAGAGGGGACCTGATCCATGTTTCTAAGTATCTTAGTTGCAGGAGGCAAATGGAGGTGGGGAACCTCTTTTCAGTGGTCAGTGGGGACAGGACAAGGGGCAATGGCCTTAAGCTGGAGCACAGGAAGTTCCGCACCAACATGCGGAAGAACTTCTTCACGGTGCGGGTGACGGAGCACTGGCACAGGCTGCCCAGGGAGGTTGTGGAGTCTCCTTCCCTGGAGATATTCAAGACCCGCCTGGACGCCTACCTGTGCAACCTGCTGTAGGGAACCTGCTCTGGCAGGGGGGGTGGACTCAATGATCTCTTGAGGTCCCTTCCAACCCCTGCAATTCTGTGATTCTGTGATTCTGTGAATATCAGTGAAATCCAGCTGATCTAAGAAGATGCTACTTATGCAGACCAGTTATTGTAATCACTGAGTTTAATTAGTTTTATGACAAATATCTCACAGTGTTTTAATGTTCTGAGGTCTGGCCACACGACAATAAGTCTGACATTTTATTTTGTCATGCTTTATCTAATTTTGTTTTCAGTGACTTCAACTAAGTTACTGTTTATTTGCTCCACAGCAAGAATAGAACCATGACAAAAATTTAGCTTCATTTCACATTATTTTTGCCAATGGCCTAGGAAAATATTCTGAATTTTCATATTTCACTGTATTGCTAGCATAGCAATATCTCTTGAAAATTATTTTAGTATATAAAACAGAATGACCTACGTAGGCAGATAGGGGTTGTTTCTCAACCATTCTAATCATGGTCTTTACATACTTTCTGGATTAAATACAAAGGTATGCTTTGAAAACACATTGCAGCATATTACTCTGAAAACCTATTTAAATAGATGTTTACAATCTCCATGCCTCAAAGTCTCTATTTTCAATAATCTATCTCACAGGTACTTTCCACATCTGGCAATGAACTGATAGAACATAAAACATTTTCAAAAGACTATAGTGAAAAAGTGGTCATCAAAACAATCATGTTTTCCAAGTCACATGAAGTGTCATTCTACAGCTAGCATGGCGAGTGGCCCTCCCACCCTGTGCGTAGAGCACACCCCAGCCCTTGATCAAAGAATGGTCTGTCTCCTGCCCAGCATTAACTCATATCTTTCCTCTCTTGCCATCCTACTTCCCCATTCCCTCTTAGACACAAATCTGGAAATATGTATTTCTTGAGGCACTGCAAAATGGAGGCAGGAGCTGTCTTCCTCCTTATCCCACCCAGCGTCTCTTGACCCAGGGCAGCAATGGGGAAACGCTAATTATATTCAAGGATACTCCAGCCCACTGACTTTTCTGGATTCATGTAGTTAGTTAAGTCAGGGGAAGTTTGCACTGGGAGAGAAAGTATAATGATACTTACGGTACCCAGCAGTTCTAAGCAGTAAGTATCGTGGTCCCAGTCAGAAAGCTAGAGTTGTTGCTTTGCTGTACTTGGAATGCAAAATAATCGTAATAACTGCCTGGCACCTCTGGGCAAATATTAGCTTCCTAACAGCTGCCACTCTCAGCTTCCCACTGGAATAAGGGGCAACCCCAGAACCAGGTACTCTGCGAAGCTCATCAAGTGCCTGCAGGTCAATAGTCACAACAGTCATTTGAGATGCACAGCGCCCTAAAGTTTTAATTAATCCAGTATACAGTATAAATACTGAAATACGTATAAAAAATTAATTAGGTGGTCTATGCAGCTCTGATTTCTCAATTAGTACTTACCATGCCGGAAAATTATATTGCATGACTTTGAGATACATAAGGAAGCGTGGGACTTTGGGGATATTCTTTCTAATGTAATTATTACTTGTCATGAGTTCTTGCTAACTTTGACCTCTTTCACCTAGAGCTCCAAAACATGGGGGAAGAGAGCTACAGCCACCTGATGCTATAGATCCTGCCAGACAGTAGGAAACTGTCCTGTCAGATACAAATAATTGCTGTACATCAGGAATTATGTGAGTTTCCTATCCATAACAACATTGTAGAGCTCAGGAGTTCAGCAGGCATGTTCTGAAAGGGCCTCAGAACCTGTTAAATTCTCTTCTCTAGAGGTTCTCCCATTGACGCTATTACCTACTGTAGTTTGTTACAGGAAAAGTATTTTCCTACTTTAGTTTAAATGCAGATTTGCAACAGTTCTCAAGTTACTATCTTGACGTTGAACCAAACAGCCAAGAATTTGGTTCCCATTTAGCCCATGAAGACATATCTGTGCGGACATATGCAGATAATCACAACCCCACCTATGCACCAAAGCTGAATTTCTTATCCTGAGTGCCATGGCACACTAACACAGATACACTGCTTCCAAATCAGAGATGGCTTATATCTAACTCTCTTTTGTGGGCTAAGAAAGTAAATGTGTGCACATCATCACTAGACATTTCCTAAATAACACACAGTTTCAAAAGTGTCCAGCTCCCTCGGCTCCTATTATTGAAATTCCTCTCGCTGTATTTTCTGAATGCCAAGGAAAACTGGCACTGTCAAAACCATCTTGCCTGCATCAAACTAGAGTAAAGTGAAGCAGAAACCAAACAGACAAGAAAAAAAAAATGCAAATCTCTGAAGGGTGAAAGCATCTCCCTTCTTTCCTCAGAAGTATAAGCAAGTTTCAACTGACAGTTCTGGAGGTGAAACTTTCATTTCTCAGAAAGGTAGAAAAGTACAGGTAGTAGCAGTCAAGTTCATAAATATGCCTCAGATATGACTTTGAAGAACCCTCTCTATGAAAGAGTGTGACTTAATCTCCAGTTTCATTAATTCCTTAACTACTGTGCTGAGAGTGCCAAAAATAGGAATTAATCAATAGCAACTGTAGTTATCGTGTTTTTTTTTTTTAAGTCACAAGCTCTCTCCAACAGAAACTACTAACCTGTCTAGCTGTCTTTGCCACACATGCTGTAGAATTTAATATATTAAAAATATAAATATTCCCATTTCTTGCCAGCCACTGAGTATAGCCAGATCATTGTGACTTCTGATCCTTATTAGCATCAGGTGAATATAAAACACTAACATACTAGCAAGTAGCTTAGCTCTGTTCTCATTAGTGTTGTTCTAAGATATCTGAATCTTCCACTTGTATTTCAATATTTTAACATTTGTTACGTATCTATTTATCTGCATCTCAGCAAGCATAAAAGGTAGCTTAAAGCTTTATCACCTCTGCAATTTGGTCAATAGGATCACAGGTAAAGCAGTACAAGCTTGATAAAGTGTTAGGATAGGTACTATAATGAACACCTTTTGATAACTGCAAAATATGTTACTGAGCAGAAAATTACTCCGGTATTCTTCTTCCCATGTCACCGTTGTACCAAGTAGCCTACAGAGCCAAAAGCAACACAAAATGATCTGACGTATCACTTTTCAGGGGAGTGCACAACCAACAGCTTGCACACCATGTCACTAACCATACCTACTCAGAAAGCAATTCCAATTAAAATAGGAAAAGCTAGGAAACTAAAGCACAGGCTTTCTCTCATCTGCAAGACGATAGGTATTAGCCAGGGTGTCATAGACAATTTCCACAACTGGCAATTCTTATCACGTCTTTGGAGAGAAAAAATTCTTCACTTTGTTGCCCGAGTGTTGTGAGGTGGTGATATGTGTGAATAACCATCAGCCTGTGCCATCTAGAGCCAGCTGCTTTTCAGAGCTCCATTATTCAGTTCCTGCACATGTGCCCCAATTGGTCAAATTAGAAAAGAAATTCGGGAGGTCTAAAATGGCAAATAAGATCATTAAAAGATTCAGTGTTTAAAAATATTTGGTGTTTGAAGATTGTCTCTAGATTAAAGAGGCAGAAGGGAGCTGGACAAACGGAAATGCTTGCTGAAATCCTGCTTGGCCTCACTTCATCTGATATTGAGTAAACTTGCTGGAAGAGATTTTAGGTTCAACCTGGCTTTTTATTAGCACACTGTTTATATCATCTATTATGAAGCTTTACTTTGGGTATGACCCTGCTCCTGCTGCAGTCAACTGTAGAAACACCACTAATATCAGGGGGAGCAGGATCAATGCTTTATTTTGTACATTTCATATTTAATGTCAAAGAAAGAAACTGGTATTTATGTTTTGTAGTTACTAGTTATCAGGTTAATATGCTAAAGGCAGCTTGACAGAGAATTAATGAGCAAAGTAAGGTGGCTGCTTCTGGATTGAGGTCACTTACAAAGAATGCACAAATGAAAATAAGGTTGACTTGTATTTACTTAACTATCTTCCTACATTGAATTCCTTTGGCAATGTGTCTTTAAACATTTAAAGCCCTGTTTACAAGAAGGCTCTGAAAGTAGCTTCAAACCATTATATCCCTAATTGAATTCCCCAGGAGTCCTGTAAACTCCAAGGAAAAAAGAAAGAAATCATAACATTTGCTAAATCGTCTCAAAACATATTTCACTGCAAGGTTATGTGACCTGTTATAAGTCTGAATGATGAGTCGGATTGAACTACTGAAACCTTTTATTATTTAGATTGAAATCAAACAAAAAGTTGCCCATTTGAAGCCTGATAATTAAATTATGCTTGCTCTGACTTTTATCACTAATTAAAAGTAACAATTTTGGCACAAGACAAGCATACTGAAGATAACACAATTAATTACAGATACATAGTTTTTGTGTAATGGCATCGGGCAGAGCAGATGCAAATTAGTAGAGTAGTTGGCCAATATTTAGAGTAAAGACTAGTAGGCCAATATCTAGGGTAAATGAATTTTTGGGAAATTATGGTTTAAAAAAAAAAAAAAAAAAAAAAAAAAACTACAATGTTCCAATAACAAATATGCCTCCTCCAAACCAGAAGCTTTTTAAAGCTGAGTTGTCAACTTTCCCACTATTTCAACCAGTTAGGCCATTTGTGTAGTATCATCTATACGAGACAGATTGCACAAGAAGCAATAGTTAATATCTTAAAATGTTAAATTGCTTCACATCCCTGACAGCTTACCTGGCTTGTAAGTTATTCCTGGGGGAAAGAGGAATCCCTGCTGGGCTGCAGCAGCCGCTGCCAATGTCCGCTGGTCGTGTGGAAAAATTGGGATCATGAGCGGAGGCATGTGACCCTGAACCTGCTAAACAGAAGAGAGTCTCTGATCAGAAATAGCATAAATTTGTCTTGACAGGTATTTCTCCAGTACTGATAGCGTTCTTGTGTTCACACAGTCCCACGAAACCTTCTCCTTAATGTAATCCCTGCCAATTTCACATTATCACATCAAAGCCCTCACTAACATTGTTTTCCCTCAGTGTCAAAGGTGCAGCAGTCTCAGAGAACTGCACATTTTCCTACTTCTTGCCAGGTTTTTTTCTGTTTTGGTTTGTTTTTTTGTTTCTTTGTTTGTTTTTGATTTTGTTTGTTGTTGGTGGTGGTTTTTTGTACTTAACATTCCCTATCCTGGCACAAAGTGAAAACATATAACTTTCAAATATATAATAGGTTCTGAAGAGTGGTATGTATTTCTATTATTTTTTCACAAGTTTGCTTATCTTTGGCCATGGACAGCAGAGTGACAAGCATTTTAGAAGTAATCTAACACTGCAGTGGCCAGTCTGATGTTCAAACTTAAGTGTCCTCAGGGTAATTTTAATTCTGAGAACTTAAAACATTGTATTGTTCAACTCAGGTATGTTATTTCAAAAACTCACTGCAGTATTAAATAGTCTCCTAAACAATACCCTAGCTCTTAAGATTAAAGGCTCCAACATCTTGGCTCCCAGTTAAACTAACATCCTTTGCCATTCACACCTTGCTATAACCTATAAATTGCCTAACTGTCTAAGCAGTTTTATAGTTTTATGCACTATCATGTAGCTTGGTAATTATGGAGCTGTATACAGAGAGCATTTCAAAATAAAATCTACTATATCAAATTTAATTTCACCTTAATAAATGTTTCAGAGTACAGACATATAAAA
The DNA here is from genome assembly GCA_013396635.1 of Penelope pileata. Lineage (NCBI taxonomy): Eukaryota > Metazoa > Chordata > Aves > Galliformes > Cracidae > Penelope > Penelope pileata. Next base: position 136,318 of record WBMW01002243.1, read on the forward strand.
GCAGAAGGTTCTTCACTTTGTATTAGGATTTGCATTCAACATATAGAAAACAGGAGATGTGACAGAATTGTGTCCACTAAACCCACCTTTTTTTCCCTAGTACTTTAATTTACACTGTATGTGTTTCAGCGAGTGGCTAGGATCACAAAGAGTTTTTATCCATCATTCCTGAACCCCACAAGTATCCAAGCATTTGACTAAGATTTGTCTGATTGGTAGCTAAGTAAACACATAATGGTTTGTATATCAAAGCTGGGAAAAAATTGTTTTTTAGACAGAAAAAAAAAGTTTGCCCCCATCCTAACACAAATCAGTAGTTATCAGATACTATTAAAAAGCTAAAGTACACTTCAAGTATTTTTGTTTTCATTGTAATTCCTAAAAAACTTTTTTTGGTCAAATCCCATATGGTGACCTATGACATTGTTTAAATAGCGCCAAATTTTCTTGTCATATCCCCATTACATTCACAATCATTGATGCAATGCAGAAATGCTACTGTGTGTGTCTATGAGGGTTAATTTACCAACAACTCTCCTCTTGGGAAAGCCCTAAGATGTAGGTTAATAAAGGTCAAGCAAAAAATAAACACTTTACAGTATTTTTTTTAAATCCATTTTTCAAAAAAATCAACTTATAATAAAAAGGTCTCTGTGCAATTACTGCTACGGCACTGGGGCGTGAAAGAAACTCGCTTTGAGCAGCTATTTCTTTCATTCTAGCTGAGGTAAGCCTGGCTGTTGCATTTTAGGTTATGAGTTAAACTTGGTTAGATTGGAGTTGATCCCCATGCACCCAGAACAGGCATTTACCTCCAATAAAATGGTGCTAGTTTTGCTGCATGGTGTTACTTTACACTGGCTCTACAGGAACATAGCAAATGAAAACAGTCTTTGTCTAACAGAAACAACTGCAGGATATTGTAGGAATTCCAACACAATACAATTTACAATCATTTTCAGTAGTTTCCAAATGCAATCTAATCAAAAGAACCCAAAGCTTCAAAAACATCCTTTCCAATCGCCACATACAGTAGGTATTTCCAGGGAAGTTGTACAGGTACAAGACACCAACACAGACACAGAAGACATAGGAGATCAGTGAGTGCTGTGGCTAGCGTGATGGCGCATGCACACACCCACAGCAACACTTCACAGTATCATAAAAATCATCTGAAATATACAATTAGGGCCAAATCCTAACTGTGATCATTGGCCTCTTCCCTATGAAATGTTGTAGAGTTGGATCCACTCCTTTATAATCCAAAAGACTTTTTAAGACTGTCAAATGAATTCTGCAAGTGTGGAGAATTATCATTGCACGTTCTGCCTATCTGCTCCCCTCCCTTAAAGTACTTCTTTGAACACGGGATCGGGTCCTCAGCCTACATAAATCAAGGTAACCCTGACTAAACAAGGCTTACACTTAGAGTGAAAGTTGTAGCTTACACTTATGGGAGTAACAAAGACTGAAAGAAGTCCATTTCAACTGGCAATCCTTCCCTCCCAATGGTCTTCTCACTGGCACGTATTAGATTACTATTCCTAGGCCACTGCTGGTTTCATCCAAAATTATTTTATCCATAGGTGTCCATTTTCAGCACAGGTCAAATGAAAAGCACAAATAAGTATTGAAAAGTGAGTGAAGGTAAAAAACCATCACGAGATAACAGTATTGTTAAAGATGAAAAACAAATACCTATGATGCAATAGACACTTAATTTTTTACATTTTTTTTTCATGAGATTTTGTTGTTGTTTTTTTCCCCCCTATTTTGATTTTACTGAGTGGGGAGAAATTGGGAGGAGGGACTGATTGGCATACTTCATAAAATCGGCTACATGCCCAGAAATTTTAATTGCTGAGATGTTCCTCAGGTCTTTCTGAAAACCAAGACAGTAGCAGATGCCTGAGAAACACTTTGACTCTGTCTCTTCACGTTCGTAAAAATAGTGTATTGTTGGATCGGCACTTTCCCCTTTTGTCTCCTCTGTGCTAAGTTGTTGATGATGCCATTTTTTGCCATCTGCCCTAGAGCTTCATTAAAGATACATGAATGGACTAACTGGGCTGCTATCTTGTGAGGAACAGGTGCTATTGTTTGTCCCCGAAGACTTGCACTAAAGATCTCACTCAGAATACTTGAGAAAGAGCATCTGCAGCAGTCAGTCAGAGAGTAACTTGGCAGAGCCCGTACTACAGGCTAATATGCAAAGAGTGACACTCAGGGGGACTCATTTTCTCTTTCATGAAGATTATTTAATTATTATTTTTTTTTGTGATGGGTAATAAATGTTTAGTTTTGAACAATTCTGCCAGTCTATATCTTTTAACTGAAATGCAGCAAACCCCGAAGGAACACTGAGGATATTCCTTCCAAAATTCAGTTTTGCAGCCTCAAATAAAATTCCCTCCTATGAAAAGCTACTTCATTAGATTGATTTCTGTTTCTATACAACAAGCTTGGGTTTAACTGTGTTAAACATGAGCAGTCACCAAGATTAGGGAACTCTTAAAAGGTAGTGTACCATTCCTTTAATATCCCATCACAACTCTGACAGCCCCTGGGAACTGATTACAGCACTTCCTTGCCTGAGATCTAAGTCAGGAAGCAACTTTATAGCAAATCAGCCCTGATTAGCTCAAGAAGCAACTTCCAATTTGATTCTCTCTGAAATGATACAAGCTGGTGGCCCATTTGATAAGCTGAGCAAATCTGAAGCACTCTGTCCCACAGTCACGTGAACGCTAATCTCAGAAGCCGGCTGGACAAACCTCGCTAGAAAGTCACTGATGTTTAGTATTGTGCATGGAAAATGGAAGCCAGAGTGATACAGCTTCCCACTGCAATGCCCTGAATGAAAATGACCTGCCTCTTCTGGACAGGGAACACAGCATACGTAGTGAGAACATCAAAGGAACAGGAAGGGTTCTGTCTTTAGAAAACAAGATCGCTTCTAAAACAGCTAGCATTGTGGCTAGAGAAGTGAAGGCATTCAGAGAAAAGGATGGCAGCAGTGCAAGCAAAAAGGCAGCTCACACATTTCTGTGTAGCTGAGATGATCATAGATGAAAAAAGCAGAAAGAAATCCCACCCAATGCTGGTGGCTGAATTCCCCTCCAACTCTTCAGGATCAAGCTGCCTCACTTGTGTGGCTGGCTCCAGTAAAGGAGTGAATTAAGTGCCACTGAGAGTAAGCACAGACTTTGTAATATTTTATCACTTGCTTAAAGATGTTTCTATTACATCCAGTACTAGTATAAAACAGTGTGGTAGGTTAAGTACACTCTAATCCTAGAGTATTCAATGTCCTACTATTTCAAATCATTGCCCCTGAATGGAATATTTAGACCCTGATTCTCAATTGTAAAAGTCTTGCGATTGGTAGTAAATATAAAAGAGTACTCCACCACATGTTATCCGAGAAATCGGTCACTGAAGTTTGCTGAATTGACTATTTTTTAATTTTGTCTAGGATGTACAGTGCATTTAATATGTGAACTAATACCGTGACATTGGACCTCTGTGAAAACCTAATGCATTCACAGGCAGGTTTAAACTTTTCATTGTTTAAATTTGAATTTCTATCTAAGAATTTTGAACTTCTTGACTAATTGATACAGACTACAACTTTATTCTGTCTATGTAAATGTTAAGCTTTTAGTTTCTATTGTAAAAATGCGTTTGAAATTTTCTACTCTCTCCTTTAAAAATTTAAGAGTTATAGCGGAATTTGACAGGCAACGGCAAGTAAAAATGTGCATTGTCAGAATGTTCAAAATATGTGTTTATATGATGGAAAATAATAGTTATATCTGATAGGTCAATAGGTTACATTTTAAGTTCATCCATTTAAAAAATCTTACTGCCACTGAAAGCAGTGTTTATGCCCACAATACCAATAATTCAAGTTTTTAAATACCCTGCATATTATATGTATTTACCTCACCTGTATTTTAAACAGTCTGTATATGATATATGGCTTTATTGTTCGTATAGCATAATTGGAATTTTATTTAAAACAAGACTTTTTTTGTTATTCTTGGTAAAAGAAAAAAAATGGGGAAAAAATTGTTATGCTGCTTTTATTTTGATTAGATTATCTTGGTGACAGTGCAAGAAAGCAAACATCATGAAGCATAAAACAAGGACTTTTTCTGCTGGAACTCAGGTATGTGAAAGTCAGTGGGACCATTTAATGCTTCAAAGCAGTTTTGTGCTAAGATACGTGCAAATTTGTGCCCAAATCTCCTCCCTAGCTCTGCCAATATTCAAATGAAATCATGCCATGACTGAGTTCTTTTTCTGGTCCCCAAAATGATCTATTTAGCAAACTGCAGAAGAATTGTACTGAAAAAATAAAAAGGTCTCTTTGGTTATAATTGAATGGTCTGGCTGTTTTATTTGTGCTACTCTGATAAAGTGAAGTGACTGTCAGGCTGGGTTAACTGACCGGTTATAAAGGACTTGGCTACTTTGTGTGCCAGTGGTGGATGGGCCTTTTGTTCTGGGCTCAGAAATGTAACTGATGAACTATCAAGACTTTGAATTAATACACCATCAATGCCTAACATTCTCTAATTTAAAAATAATACGTGAGATCGGACCCAAGCACTTAAGTGAGAAATCTCATCTAGCGTAAATGACCCCAGGGAATCATTTGTTACTGCAAAAGAAGGAATGACAACCTAAGAAAGGTGGGCTCCAGCAGGCCCAAAGTGATCACACAGGCACTGCATCATAGCTAAGACACACAAAATTGAGCTGACATAGCTCCCACACTGAAAATTATACACCGGCTACTTTCTGCTCCTGCTAGCAATATAGAATCACTAGAGCCTATATCACTACATAGGGAGGTATATTATGTTCTAATTTATCTGCCATCTAATTATCTACAGTCTAATTGAAAAATATTTCCTCTCAGTGAAAGTACATGAGCCACAAAGAATATGTCTGCCAATGAGATCCCAGGGGAAGTGCTGGCAAATAAACTGTAAAAAAGATACCATAGACTTGTAAAGTGAGAATATTTCATATGGGAAACAGTATGAAAAATATGTGATCCACTACAGAATTTTTAAATGGATTCTAACTGCTATTTTCTTTCTTTCTGCCTATCTTTCTTCCGTTTGTCCAATGGTTCAGCATGATTTGGAGATTTAAGTCTGCTGCATTGGCTGCAACATTAATGTGAAAACCATGGCCATGATCACAGAGCAAAACAGAGCATCCTTACATTTATTACTTCTTCCTCACTATTTCAGAACTTTTAATGAACGGACGTAGATTTCATCTACTTGGGAAATAAGGAAGAGCAACAGAAAAATACTACCTATCACACGGAAAACAAAATAGCTTAAAACGCTACCTCTTGTTTCATTTCTACTAGCTTCTCACTGTATTGCCCTGTTTTTGTCTAGCTTCCCGACTACCTGGAAATAGAGAATTCAACTAGAGATGATCTCATGAAGGTAAGATTATGATAAATGGTAATTAAATCTATTTAAATTGTCTGTATTTTAAGAAACTCTCACTAGGAGGGATGGAGAACATCTCTGCTGTACAGAAATAAATAAAACATGTTATGCAAAAGTGAATTTATAGTTCATTTGGAGTTAGAGATCTACCACCTTTTCAATCCATACAAATGCATAATCTTGTCAATTAAATATTATTGTTAAGGTCTAGTAGTATGTTAAAATCGCTTTAAAGTGCAACTAAGGAAAATTCATGTGTGTTTATTACTCCTTAAGGGTCTATTAGTGGGTATTTTATTCAGATTTGTGCTGTAAAATCTGCATAAACTCAGCATATTGTTATCCCCATGTGTGCATTTGTTTGGTTAAAGCATAACAGCAAATCTCTATTTTTGCAACTTCTTGAAAAGTCAAGAGAACTAAAATAGTCCTAATTTTAATCAGATACAAACAGTTATCTCTGCAGAAGTGAAGAGTTGACTATTATGCAAATTGTCACAGTTAGTGGCCACCAAGCCATCACAGAAGACTGAGCAAGTCAATTATTTCAGATATTTCCAAAGACTAGTGAAGATGTATGTTTCTCATTTGCACCTTGTCTTATTCTTGCCAAAATATGAAAAATATTGCAGCCTAATGATACTTGTTGATATTTTATATACAGAAGCTCCATTACTTGAGCTCAAATCTAAATATGAATTATGTCAGAAATTCCCCATTAGCTTATGTTTATATGGTGATATCAAAACATGCAAGATTTTTAGAGTACACTGAAATTTTCTGTTGATGGAAAAAATTAGAGCAAGAGATGCTTTAAGATTTGCATTTCATATTGGTGCTTTCAAGCAGTTTTCCCCCACAGCCTTTCAAGAGAGAGTTCTTTTTTTGAGTAGTAGCCATCACTAGTTATTAAATGAAACTAGTTCCCTCAGTAGAAGGGCTTGCAATGAGCAGTGAAAGGAATCATCTAACTCTACAACACTGACGACTGCTAAAGGAAAAATTGTCTTTTGCTTTAAAAAATAGCTCCAGAAGTGGGAATGAAAACAGAAACATCTTCCAACGCTTCCAATCAAAACTGCTTCTGTCCTATAGAGGTTAAAAAAAAAAAAAA